>CM059447.1:23657412-24012412 GCA_030390025.1 Squalus acanthias
GAGAGAGTTTTTTGAAAGAGTTCATCAGGGTTATTTAAATCATGTTATGAGAGAGGGGAAGAAGTTTGTGCCCCTGTTTGTACCTCAGAGTCTGTGAGAGACGGAGGGAATGGCAGCAGAAAAAGAGGAAACAATTTCTCGAAAACTGATCCCAACTCCTCGCCAAGGCTGGGGATAGATAACCTCACCGGCTTCTTAGGAAGTTTAACCACTTTATTCACTTTCTTATTTGAGCTCCGTTTGGAATTAGAGTTTATTTCATTATTTTTTGTTGCATGTTTAACGACAGCGTTGAAGAGGAAAAGAAAACCTTGGAGTAACTTCTTCTGTCAAAGCTTCAATGAGACTTAAAAGAATTTAATGATTTTTAATTAACTTTTCACAAAAAATGAGTGTTAAAAACACTTCTTTCCCTCCCTCAGTTTCGATTTTGGAAGAAACAAGCAAAAATCAATTTTCCCCTCATCTAAACCAAGTTTCAGCCAGGTCTTAAAGTCCAAACGCTTTTAAAGAGGCTCTGAATTGCTTAAAAATGTTTTAAAATTAAAATTTCTCAGTATTTGATTTTGAACGAAAGTGAGTAGCTTTACACAAACATGCAACTATATTGTTGAGGAGGGGGAGGGCAGGGGAGGATTTGTAGGAGTTACTTTTTTTTTTTAAAAAAGCCAATAAAATGTATCATTAAGACGTTTAGGAAGAGAACCAAAAAAGGGGAAGAACACAAACCATTTTATTTTGTCTGTCGTTCTATAGTCCGAACAAATCCCAGGAATATTGTAAATATAGATTTCCTCTTTTAAACGTTTAGTGGAGTGTTAATCGTAACAAGAGTTATGTAATGATGTATAAAAATTGCAGGAAGCTACTTTAGCAGAAACCACTATTTGTTTATTGAGAAAGACACAGATAATGTACAATTTTGATTTGGTATAAATGTTTGAAATGGGAGATTAAAAATTGAGAGTACAATGAAGTTTGTTTCCCACTATTTCATTGCGAAGTACCTAAAATAATTCAACACTTTTCGTGATAAGAGCAGGATTAATATCGTGGAGAATGTTTGAGAGAAAAACATTGGAAGCAAAATTCATAAAATAACATCTTTACGTCACCATATTAGTAAACATTTCCAAGTCAGTCTGATTGGTTCTCCTGTCCTGGAAGAAAGATGAATGTTTATTTCTGTTAAATCACAGCTTTTCCTGCTTTTTGTTTTTAATTCGGTGACGCAAATTGTGTATGTGTTTTTCTACACTTGTGAATAAGTGCTGCATTTCTGACATGTTACATGGGGCGGGTGCTGGTTCAAGAAGACGTTTATTATTGGAAGTGATTGAAGTTGAAAATACGGATACCCGTTTTTGTTCAATTCTTTTTAATACTGTGAACTAAAGAACTGCAGCACTTTATATTTGTTGGTTGTCTGGTTGCATGGTGATTTATATTCTAATTACTTATGTGGGCGTACAGCACGTCAGCACCATAGGAAAGCCACTGCTCCTGCTGCTTGTGCAGTCATCGCTATAGTGACATGAGGGATGGGCTAATACATTGAAAACTTTAAAATTAATACTAATTGCACAAATAGATATGCCTCTTTCAGCTCACCTTGGATTTTTAGATTGTTTGTCGATGCATAACCGCGTAACTGAGTGATGTTTCTGAAGTGTTAATGCATCATTATGCAGTTCTTATCTTTCCCAGGCATTTCTGACAAGTATTTTTTTTAAATAGAGTTTGTACATGACGAACTAAAAGCTTTTAATTAATTCTACCATAAACAAACTTGCAAAATGGGCATGTAAATGACAAATGAATTTCAATAATAGATAAGTGTGAGGTGGTGCATTTTGATAGGAGGAATAAGACGACTACCTACTCCTTGGAAAATAAGAATCTAGGGGTAGAAGTGCAAAAAGATCTAGGGGTATAGATTCACAAATCATTAAAAGTAGCAACGCAGGTTAAAAAATCCATAAAAGTGCAAATTAAGCACTGGGGCTCATTTCTAGAGGAATAGAATTCAAAAGCAGAAAAGTTATGTTCAACCTGTATCGAACCTTGTCTGATTGTCTCGTGATTTGAGACGGTGGGCTGGCAATATGGCATTACTGTATATATGCATTTAAGTGGTTGCTGTTGTAAATGTTGTTGCTGTTGTAAAATTTGACCACAGACGAAAAGGTCACGCTCAAAGGAGTTCATGGCCCGCTCAGTACAAAAAAAAATTAGAGGGAACATTGGCTGTGCCACCTTAATTGGGTAGCATTCCACAGTGCCCCCATAATGTGAAGGAGAAGAATCAGAGGGTGGATGGCACTTGTGTAAAGTTTCGCAATTATCGCGATTCAAAATAACAAGAGAGAAGCAGATTCGTTTGATCAGTTTATTTAAACGAAATGCTGTCATGATTAAAAAGGACACAGAAGCCTGTAAAATGGCCGCCGCGCATTGTGGCAGAAGCTTCCAGAAATACAGTGGGCAGACAAGATGGTGTCGAATAAACATTCAATATAAGACTGGATCATACTCAGTAAACATTGATAAAGACAGGATGCAACCTGTTTGCATTTGAAACAATAGCAAAGATATAAGTGCTGGAATCATTTTCCATGCACAAGTAAGGACCATTGTACTGGGCAATCGAAGGCCCATCCAGACACAGCAATACACATATACCCCCACGGCTCTACAATGAGAGAGCCATTCACGGGTGATTAAGTCAGTATTCGAGGAGGCCCCAAAACCAGTCAGGGAGACTCCTAGCCGGTTCGACAATGGGGAAAACATTAACGGATAGTTGGCCAGTTTCAGGTGCTACCGAAACCCGTTAAAGGAAAGAATCGCCCCATGCTGGGAGTTTTGTGCGCCAATATTTCACAAAGGACAAACATTAAGATTTGAGCGGGAGATAAGGGAACACAGCACTATAACTATAGTGAACAAACGTCCATCGCGCGCTTGTTTTCGACTCTTATTCTCCGGGCTCTTGACTCTCTTATTTGCTTGACTCGCTCGATCGCTGGCTGAAGCTCTTCCTTAGGGCTGGACTCTGTTGACTCTTGACTTTTAGCCGTACTGGTCGATTATTCGAATGTTGGGTGGAGCTCAATCGGAACGAGCCACCCCGACAAGGGCAAGTGACCGGGTGCACCATCCCGAGTGTCGGTAAACGGTGTCTGGACCCGGAGGCCCGAAGAGACGAGACGAGAAGAAAAGGAGAAGAATCCACGTGCCGCCACGGTCAGTAAACCCCGACCGCGCCCGAAAATATAAATAAAGAACTCTTCATTGAAGTCTACCGACAACCTGTATCGAGCACAGGAAGACTCTTCTTTGAACTGTGTTCGAGTTCTACCGAGTTCTTCATGACAACAGAGAGTCTGGCCTGCTTGTCGCAGCAGCGAAGATAAACAAGTGGGGTACAGAGACCCCTCCAAACACGTGACAGCCAGGCGCTGCAGCGAAACGAGCCGAGTGCCTCACTTTAAAATTCTCCGAAGTAACACGAGTGGCGAGCATGTTTCCCGATCCTACAAATCTAGACGTAGTGTAGGTATTTTAAGGGAGGGTGGTTATTAAGGTTAAAGTATAATGTGTTCCCCTTTTTACGATGTGCCGTGCGTTCTTCATTTCCATAGACCAAGCTTTATGAATGTATGTATACTTGTTCTCTCGTTAATTTGCGCCTATGACATGTACTTCATGATTTTGGACGCTATGCAATAAAGATTTCCATTTCGTACTATTCAACCGGGTCTATTTGAGTTTTCTCTGCATTACTGCTCCCTGCACCTAAGTCCAGTGTTAGAACCGTAAGGGCGAGTGGGTCGAACCACTCACAGGTGCTTATTGCAATAAGGCTGGCCGGAGACCAGAGCAAGCAATAGTATTAGGCAACGAAGGCCTAACCTCGCACCAGCACCGTCTCTGAGAGACACGTCCAAACCCTTACAGAAAATGGCGACCGCGGCAGGACATTGGCAGCAGGAGAGTAATGTTTTAGACCCTGGTTTGAATAGGCGAAATGTGATGGATGAGAGGGTAGCCGACTATGTGTTTGGGAAGGTTAACTTAACCAAAAGGTGGATAAGTGACCTACTGATCGATAAGCGTCCGCTAGACGCCGCCATCAAATGGACAGGCAGTAAAGAGCATAAGAAGTCGGTGGAGAAAGCAGTCTGGCTGATGTGCTCCAAGAAGCAAGTCCAACTTTCGGACCAGGTCATTGTGGCACAGGCAGCTCAGATCAGGGAATTGGACGTTGAGATGGAGGAAAAGATCACGGGAGGACAGAAACTCATTGCATCATTGAATGCGTTACATCAGGAACGCCAAATAGTAGCCAACCACCATGAGGCTAAAATTGATTACCTAGAATGTCAGGTCACGGAAGCAAAATTAAACGAGGGTAGGATTAGAGAACGGTGTGCCCGCCTAGCTAACCAGATAAAAGCTCAGGAAGAAAGCTTGAAGGGAGTTAGGGCGGCATATAAGATGGCCCTCGAGGATAGGCATGAGGGAGCCGACCACAGTGTTTGCCAGAAGGAGATAGGGAACCTAAGAGAGGCCCTGAATAAGGCAAACGGCTTGGTGTGCCTCATCAGCCCGTCAGCACACCAGCCACAGGTGGGTAGGGAATTCCCAAAATCCCTACCAGACAAAGCAGAGGAGGTATTTGCCACTGCGCCCTCCACGCCACCCAGCTATTCGGCAACCTGGGTAAGGGAGGAAGTGGTGGAAGTAGAGAAGGAGGTCCCCGAGGTAGGACAATCCCCGGAGGTAGAGCAGAGACCGGGACCGATGTGTCCGCTCCGAGGTCACAAGAGAGGCCCGAATGGGGACAATGGGGCAGACGGGGATATCCTGAACCAACTTGTATTGCCCCACAGCTCACACCAGCTGAGAGCAATGATTAGTCATGTACAGAAGCTGTCCGAGTCAGACGACCCTTCCGTACACTTTAGGGAGGTAGAACAGACCGCAGCAATTAATGGCTGCGACGATGAGGAAAAGACCAAAATGTTGCTGTTCTCGTTAGATAGCTCGATCCTCCAGTGTCTCTCAGACGAGAGCAAGAAGGGAAATAAAACCTATGAGGAGTTACGGGACGAGGTCCTAGAAGTGTTAGGGGCGGATGACGAAGGTCCGTTCGTCAGATTGAGTCAAACCCTACAGATGGAGGGAGAACCCCCGAAGGTTTTCGCCGACAGGCTGTGGCCAGTATACCAGCGTAGCTGCCCAGGTGCGCCAGCGTGCGCCTTTCTGAACGGCGCCGGGAAAGCTCATTGGCTCAGGTGTCTAGTAGCCAACAGCTTGCCAGCCGTCAGGGAGCAGGCCAAAGTGTGGTTTGATCCCACTAACCCCGCCACAACAGAGGAGTCTGTCCTAAATCGACTCACCATAGGGTATCGGAACACTAGGAGCACGGGAGCGCGTCCCCTTAAGGGAAAGGTGCATGAGGCAAGGCCCGCAGCCCCGGCTCAGAAAGAGTGGCATCAGGAGGGAAATCGCGTCCCACAAACCAGTGGTGTTTGCTACGGGTGCGGGAAGACAGGTCACTGGCGTAAAAACTGCAGGAACCCCTGGAAGGACCCCAGGGATAAAACTCCCGCAGCCCGAACCCAAGCGCCTGTCTCTGAGAAAGGAGCTGGTGTGCCTATCCATCTCGATGCGATAGAATCAATGTTAGGAGCCATGCGGTCCCTTATGATTTCGCACGGGAAGGTAGCAACAGCCCCATGCAACCCGGACTTCTGACTGGAACCGGTGCAGCCTGCCTACCTGTGTCCCCTTGAAAGACACGCACAGGAGGGGGTCTCCTGTAAGGAGGCCAGGTTAAAAGAGCAGGCCTTACGGGAGGAGAACGCCCATTTAATGGGGAAAGTAGACGGGCTAGAAGGGCAGCTTAGAGACATAAAAGCAGCCTACAGGGTAGCCAGGAGCAGGGAGTATGAGGATTTAAAACAGAATAGAAATCTGCAGCCTCAAGCAGGCGAGATTTCACAGAATGCACAAGCAGGGGCGGTGGCCTGTCAGAGGGGAGGGGCCAAAACTGCGAGTGGGGACTCTCAGCCCCGAGTAGAACCGCAGGGCACACAGGCTGGTAAAGCAGCCTGCTTGAGGGGAGAGGACATTCTAGAAAAGTGTAGGATCTTTTCTTGGTGTTGGGATTCAGATGAGGAAGAGCTCGAGGAGCTAGATCAAGGTAGTGACCCGGTCGGAGAGGTGCTGGGGTCGGAGGACGAAGGTTTCGCCCTCGACTCAAGCATAGGGGAGACAGGGATTGCGAGTGGCGGTCCACACAGGCCCCCGTACACCCCCAGGCGTAAGTTCAAGGTCAAGGCAGCCCAGGGAGATCCCAGTCCCAGCGCAGCGGCGACAGGCTGCGGCAGATCAAAGGAAAGGGTCAGTGCCCCCCCGCCACTGGGAAAAGCTCGTGGCAGCCTTCGCAGAATTTAGGTAGGCCGCCCTGGGAACGGGCGGCGCTGTACAGTTAAGTTTAGGATAAGTTTAAGTTTATAGCTTTTTTTAAGTTTGGTAAGATTGTAGTTTAATTTTTAAAGTAAATGGTAAAATGATGGGAGTTAGTGATAGGAATAGTTAAAGTCTATCCAGCATACATGTCTTTTTACGTGAGACGAGGTCAAGGGACTCGCTCACCCTTCACAAAAGCCAGAGACTCTTGGGAGGCTGGCTACATCATTTTATCTGATCACAGGAACCAGGAGATATGGAAAGGATTCTGATAGTGCTCGCAACGATCGGATATGGATTGGCCTATCGGGGCCTCACCAAGGATGTCGTTGTGTTCGGTTGCTCCGGGGACACGGCCCCCATCGCGACGGATGGGACCGGGGAGCGAAAGGCTGAGGAGACCGCCACATATTTCCACAAAGGAAGGTGGCCGGGATGGCTGGGAACGAATTCGACGGAATACTCCAGCGCATCCGGATTTGCCTACAAAGAGACTTCTTTGCTGTGTCCCAGGGTGAGGATCATTGCACCCAGAATCAGCGTCACCGTCGGCAAAAGGATTTGTTTGACATGCAATGGGAAGGTCCCATTGAGCCGATGGTGGTGGTTACGGAAGTTAAGCAAGACTATGAGAAATTCCTCGGTCGAGTGGGAGCGATTGGGTAACAATACCCATCGGACAATTACGGGGACTAATGGACAATTGAAAGTCTGTTGGGACAAATGGTGGGAACCGGATGAGGGAATATATGTTTGTATGTGGGGATCGAAGTACGTTTGCCCCAAGGGTATATCCATATTTTTCGTACACCAGTGGCAGGATAACGGGAAAGGGATGAGGTGGGATGTCAGCACAAAGGGGTGCGGAGCTCCATTCTTCCCGATCCCGGTAAACGCCACTGAACTCATCACGCGCCCACGCAAGGCTCCGCCCACGATTCCGGTGGTTTTGGCTCAGGAGGAAGGGTGCCCTAAAACCACTAAGGGGCCCGGGAATGTTTGGTACTGGTCCCAACAGACCAGATACTATTTCAAGGGGTACATTACGCGGTGGCTTCGGTGATTCTAAATCTCACCGAAGTGCGGTTACCAGAGTGGTGTCCCAAAGAAACGGAACAATTGTACCAGGTCCTGTTGACAAACATGTTCAGACAATTCTATGAGTTTGATTTTACAGAGGTTGACAAAACAAGCTTGTACACCACACCACACGAAGTTTTGGGTCAGGTGGGGAGACAAAGAAGGGGTGTTGTAAACGATATGTTCACTGCCTTTAATACAGGAACATCTGTGGTCAACGCTCTAGACAACGTGGAGCTGCAGACCCAGATCAACGGTTTAAAAACACAGTTAAAAAGTATCCTCACAAGCGAAAACAAGGTAGTAGGGTCTGAGTTACACGAGGACCAGGCCATGACACTACACTTAAAAGAGATTACAGCAGAGCTGGAGAAGCATGCGAGAACGGTAAATGCCCTGATCAGGGAAGATCGGAATGCATCCGATCAAGCTGCGCAGAACGAGGTGTGCGTACTATACGGGGCGTGGTTACTGAGCGAGGGCCGCAGTAATTTGGAGGATTTAAAACAAGGTTTGGTCCCGTCCTGGATAAGTAACAAACACCTGCAGGCGCTCCACCCTTTCCAGAACGCATTAAGCCCGTGCCAGCTCAGGCTAGCCTCAGAGGCATACCCAGTCCCAGTGGACTGCGGACGGTCAAACCATACCATCATGGGTATAGTGTTACGGATGCCGGTGTTGGGCGACACAGCAAAGCCCGCCCCGGTGTATCGGGTGGAGAACATTGGTGTCATTCAGGGGGGAGCCCACATTCGCTACGCAGCGGTCCCACCTTACGTCATCCGCTGGGAGCAAACGATGACAGGTACCGACCTATCGGGTTGTCGTGGCCGGGGAGCACACATAATACTGTGTCCCCGGCACTTGAATGCCTTTTTAACACCACAATGCGGGTTCAGAACGGCTGGCGCGAAGCCCATGAATTGCACCATGGAAGCACTGACACAAGATCATGTGCCTCCACAGGTGGCATACATAGGGGGTGGAACGTATTGCGTTACCACTGCAGCGCAACACTACCAGCATGGACAGCACAGTCGGTGTCCGGTGAGTGACAGCAGTTTCTGTTTTAAACCCAGGGCTGAAGTTCAAGTGGCACAACAGCAAATTGTCCCGATCCCTGAACCATCCACTGTTCACCTCACAGTAAGAGAGAATTTCACAGACTTGCAGCGATTCGTCGCGCATTTCGGATACATCATTCCCCCTCTCCCTGAACACCACACCAAGATTTTAAAAGCCGTCATGGTATCACAAAAATATTTTTACACCCTGGAACAAAAGACTGTAGAGATAGGGACAGAGATACTGGACATAGTAGTCCCACCGTGGTGGGATCTGTTCACTAATATTGAAGTTCCGTCATGGATCAGGATAGCCTCCCACATTTTGGTTGTGTGCCAAGTTAAAATTGTAGTGTACCTATTGGTCGTACACTGCAAGAGAGGCAAACGCCTCAGAAAGCAGGAGAACACAGGGGAGTGGAGAGAACGTTACGTGCGCGTGAACGAAGAAAGTACCGCGTAAACGGCCAGGATGACGCCGCTCCATTTTGCCATGTGTGTTTTTGTAATTGTTATTTAGTTATGAGTATGTGTAACTAAGTTTGGAACTTTGTATTTTTAAAATGGTTGTTTTTATTATTTTTCCCTTTTATAATAAAATATGCAGATGCAGGTGGTGCGAGAGGCATCGGCCTTTTGCACCTGGAAGGCGTATACGCAGTGTAAGTTTAAAGGCAATGCTGCCTACGGTTTATCCAAGTTAGACAACGTAATTTCTCTGGGAAATGAGGACTGCATGGAGGCCATAGATAGTTTAAGTACCGGGAGTGCTTGGATGTGGAGAATCGGGATAATTTGCTCACCACCATTTTTAATTAATACGATAAGCAGAGTTATTCGCATCAACAGGAGGGACTGTAAAGTTTCGCAATTATCGCGATTCAAAATAACAAGAGAGAAGCAGATTCGTTTGATCAGTTTATTTCAACGATATTGCTGTCATGATTAAAAAGGACACAGAAGCCTGTAAAGTGGCCGCCGCGCATCGTGGCAGAAGCTTCCAGAAATACAGTGGGCAGACAAGATGGTGTCGAATAAACATTCAATATAAGACTGGATCATACTCGGTAAACATTGATAAAGACAGGATGCAACCTGTTTGCATTTGAAACAATAGCAAAGATATAAGTGCTGGAATCGTTTTCCATGCACAAGTAAGGACCATTGTACTGGGCAATCGAAGGCCCATCCAGACACAGCAATACACATATACCCCCACGGCTCTACAATGAGAGAGCCATTCACGGGTGATTAAGTCAGTATTCGAGGAGGCCCCAAAACCAGTCAGGGAGACTCCTAGCCGGTTCGACAATGGGGAAAACATTAACGGATAGTTGGCCAGTTTCAGGTGCTACCGAAACCCGTTAAAGGAAAGAATCGCCCCATGCTGGGAGTTTTGTGCGCCAATATTTCACAAAGGACAAACATTAAGATTTGAGCGGGAGATAAGGGAACACAGCACTATAACTATAGTGAACAAACGTCCATCGCGCGCTTGTTTTCGACTCTTATTCTCCGGGCTCTTGACTCTCTTATTTGCTTGACTCGCTCGATCGCTGGCTGAAGCTCTTCCTTAGGGCTGGACTCTGTTGACTCTTGACTTTTAGCCGTACTGGTCGATTATTCGAATGTTGGGTGGAGCTCAATCGGAACGAGCCACCCCGACAAGGGCAAGTGACCGGGTGCACCATCCCGAGTGTCGGTAAACGGTGTCTGGATCCGGAGGCCCGACGAGACGAGAAGAAAAGGAGAAGAATCCACGCGCCGCCACGGTCAGTAAACCCCGACCGCGCCCGAAAATATAAATAAAGAACTCTTCATTGAAGTCTACCGACAACCTGTATCGAGCACAGGAAGACTCTTCTTTGAACTGTGTTTGAGTTCTACCGAGTTCTTCATGACAACAGAGAGTCTGGCCTGCTTGTCGCAGCAGCGAAGATAAACAAGTGGGGTACAGAGACCCCTCCAAACACGTGACAGCCAGGCGCTGCAGCGAAACGAGCCGAGTGCCTCACTTTAAAATTCTCCGAAGTAACACGAGTGGCGAGCATGTTTCCCGATCCTACAAATCTAGACGTAGTGTAGGTATTTTAAGGGAGGGTGGTTATTAAGGTTAAAGTATAATGTGTTCCCCTTTTTACGATGTGCCGTGCGTTCTTCATTTCCATAGACCAAGCTTTATGAATGTATGTATACTTGTTCTCTCGTTAATTTGCGCCTATGACATGTACTTCATGATTTTGGACGCTATGCAATAAAGATTTCCATTTCGTACTATTCAACCGGGTCTATTTGAGTTTTCTCTGCATTACTGCTCCCTGCACCTAAGTCCAGTGTTAGAACCGTAAGGGCGAGTGGGTCGAACCACTCACAGGTGCTTATTGCAATAAGGCTGGCCGGAGACCAGAGCAAGCAATAGTATTAGGCAACGAAGGCCTAACCTCGCACCAGCACCGTCTCTGAGAGACACGTCCAAACCCTTACACTTGGGAGAATAGGGTCATCTTCTGCATCCATAGCTGCTCGCCGCACTGAGAAAACCCCCTCAAAGCAGAAGAGCACCAGGAACTGATTTACTGTCTTTTGGCTGCCACTTCCACGTTCAAGAAAAGTGCGTCATGCAGCTTTGATACAATGAGAGATACTGTGCACAAAAGGACAATGGTTCCGTGCAGTCCTTTACATGGTACCTCCCGGATGGTATAGCAGTTTGCAACTTAATTTTGTCCCACTGTTCATGGACCCCATAAGAAATGTGAGCAAAATCGAGGATTATAGTTTTCTACACCTTCCACCTGATATCAGCAAAATATTGAAGAGGGATATTTACTCTTTTATCCTCTTTTATCTCCCATAACGCACACACTGCTAACTCGCTTTTCCTTGCTCTTGGGTACCTTCTATGCCCAGATTCACTGAGAGGTGTTAGGTATAATTGTAGAGGGAATGTAGGAGAGGAGGAATGATTTACACAGCATGGAACATTAATCAACAAATAAGAACTGGGTAGTGGTAGTATGGGAGAATACCGGGGGAATAGGTCAACGAGGCTTGTGTCATGTGCCAAACATAGAAAAATGTTGCTGAGAATGTGTCAACCTTTAAAAGGTACCATATATATGAGCATCATGGCAGCCTGAAAGTGGAAAAGATCAACTGGAATTGCAAAGTATTTACAGCACAGAAATAGGCCATTCGGCCCAACAGGTCCATGCCCACAGGTGTTTATGCTCCACACGAGCCGTAAGCTATCGTCATTCACTCAAAGCACTGAGATGAATTTACACAGACAGATCTTTTAAAATAAACTACCAAAGCTATTTACACTCTATTGCATATTGGGAGAAAACACAGGTAAGCCTTGCGTTTTCATTGGATAATAATCAATATCGCCATTTTTTTCCTTGCTATGGCGATTCCATTCAACAGGCAGGGAAAGTTGAAAGGCTACTCGTTAATCTCAGAGTGATAGGCATTCATGGTACACTTTGGAAATGGATAAGAAATTGGCTGAAGCAAGTACTTGTTCAAGGAGTTATGTCGGGATGGTTTTGGGTTGGGGCTTTGGGGAGGGAGAGCATGATCGCAGCCATAGGAGGGAGAGAGAGTGTGAGAGAGAAAGAGAGAGAGAGAGAGAGAGAGATAGAGGGATTGGGGGCACAGGGAGGGAGGGAGGGAGGGAGAGAGAGAGAGAGAGAGAGATCAGGGGCACGGGGCGGGAGGGGGAGAGAGAGAGAGAGAGAGAGAAATCAGAGGCACGGGGAGGGAGGGGGAGAGAGAGAGAGAGAGAGATCGGGGGCACGGGGAAAGAGCGCGAGCGAGCGAGAGAGACAGCGGGGGCACGGGGAGGGAGGGAGAGAGACAGACAGATTGGGGGCATGGGGAGGGAGAGAGAGAGGGAGAGAGAGAGAGATTGGGGACACGGGGAGGGAGTGTGTGTGATCGGGGCCTTAGGGAGTGTTATTGGGGGTCGGGGGGCTGGAGTTCTTGGGTGGGGGAGGGACACATCGGATGTCAGAGGTCAGGGGATCTTGGTTCTGGCAGTGGCAGTGTTCCGGATGGTGATTGTGGTAAGTAACTTTTTTTTTTAAATGTAGGCGATCTTTAGGGTAGGTTGCCTCAGAGCAAACCGATGTTGGATCAGGGACCTGAAGCAGGCATTAGGCCCCTTATTTGAATATGCAAATGGCCTAACACCTGCTTCAGGCGTGGGTAAAGGATGCCTCTTGTTTGTCCTTACCCAATAAGGTGGGCGCGCTTCCTGCCCATCATTTTGGGGCCTTAGGAGGCCAGGTAGTGTCTGATAAACAGGTGCTACATGACACAATTTAACCTCCTTTGATTCCAAATAACAATTTGTTTTCAGAACAAAGAGTGTACCTCAGGATTTTTAAGTGATTTTTCAGAATACTACACCTGTTTGAATGTATTGTTCTTTTATCATTAATTATATATAGACCTGCCATCTGTGATGAAGCAGTCACATTTTGGTTCATCACAAATTGTTCCAAGCCTATTTTTAGCCTGTATTCCAACCTCTATCTCACTCAAGCAAGCTTCGAGTCAGTTTTACCATGAAAAATTAGCTTTCAGCTAACTACGTTACAACTGTTCTAATTGGAAGCAACAGGAGATCTTTAAATAAAACAAGTTGATTAGAATAGTTAACGCTGATTTATCCCATAATTACAATTTTATGCCGGTTAGAAATATGAACCATGGAAGTATATTTAAGGAAAAAAGATTGTTTCCAAATCTAATTTATTTTAAAGGTACTGTGTGTTTATCCCAGAGGCATTCATCAATAACACATGGCTTATGTACTTACCTCAGTTCATTGCTTTGAGTCCCTGCTTTGTGATTGGGAAGAATCCATGGTGAGAACAAAGGTCAGAGTAAAGGGCACAAATGTCACATTACTGATCTTGATCCCTGCTGGGAAGAGCAAAAATATTTTTTGTAAATTGCACATAAAACATGGATATGGTAGCGTAGAATTTACGTTACAGGACCAGTAAGGCTTGGACTCATAAATCGAGAGAACTCTAGTTCAAATCCCATCATGGCAGTTTGAGAATTTGAATTCAGTTTAAACAAATCTGGAAAAAAAAAGCTGGCATCAGTAAAAGTGATCATGGGGCTGCCAGATTGTCAGAAAAACCCAACTGGTTCACTGATGTCCTTTAGGGAACGCAGCCTGCTGTTCTTACCCACTCTGGCCTAAATGTGACTCTAGTCCTACACCAATGTGTTTGACTCTTAACTACCGTCTGATGTGGCCTAGCAAGCCCCTCAGTTGTATCAAACCTCTACAAACGCGGACTGCAGCAGTTCAAGAAGTCGGCCCACCATCTTCTCAGAGCAACTAAATATGGCCAATAAATGCTGACCTTCACATCCCGGGAATGAATAAATTTGATTTGGAAGGTCCTCATACGAAGAACCAGCTGTGTTGTCGGGCTTCAAAAACACAACAGAGGAAGATGTCCCCTATTCAGTATTTATAGCCAAATCAAAAGCAGGAGTATGAAGAACATGCTTACAATTTCAATACAAATAGCAAACAGGGGAAATGTTTCATGTTGATTTTATTGTAGAAATTATAGCATCGAGCTACAGCCTGAAAACTTCTACTGTTTCCTCCACTCTATGTGGACACAGTGGGTTACATATTATCTAAAGTCAAGATTTTTAATGCTTGAATCACAAATCTAATTATAAGTATCCTATAAGAAATTATGCAAACATGAGTCACTTAACAGGCCACAGAGGAAATACCCTGCACCACAAGAATAACTCCAATCATTAGACTGAACACATCACAAGGAATACCAGAACTCAGAACTGTAATTAAGTAGAATGGGGGTAAATGCTCATACATGGCAACCTTCAGACATCCTCCAGTTCCACAATACTTTAAGCTAAGTATCTATATAATTATAATGTGGTCGTTCACAGGGCACAGGAAAGTGCCTTTAGGGCATGGGAAAATGTTTGGAGGGTGTGAGAGATGCTGATTCACATTCACTAAAATGCATCAAATTAGATAAACACTTAAAATCCTCACACACATACACTGTGCCCTTCACTAACTCTCAAAAGCAATCATATTCCCTAAATAAAAAGGAAAATAGTTTCCTTCTAAAACTAGTTTCAGAATGGATTACAACCCTATGTTTCCCCCCAATGTTCTTTTAGCAGCCACTTTGGTTCCTCACCTACTCCAGTGTGCACACTTCAAAATAAGTGAACGTATTACAAATTTAACAATTTTTGGGGAAAAAAACGTAACATACCCAATTCCATTTTTCAATAACTACAACTCCACCCCCCCCCCCAACACACACACACACACACACACACACACTTCCTCTCACGCCTTCAATATTTCGTTGACCTGGGCTATAATGTTTTCTGTGCCTCCACACAATGTCAGCTAAGTGCCCTCCACTGCTCCTATTTTGCCCTCAGTGATACCATCAAGTGCATTGTGATGTTTTTACCTTGTAATTACCTCAACAGTCAAGACCAATTATTTCTGGAAGGTCATCCAATGCGTAGAGTTAGACCCTTTGCCGTTCCGCCAGATAGTTATTGATTTGAGGCCCAAACTTCATCAGCATACAACTGCACCTTTCACAGTGATTCCTCAAAAAACCCTTGACCCCTCTGTCCTTGCAAGCTATCGTCCCATCTCCAACCTTCCTTTGCTCTCCAAAGTCCTTGAAATGCTGTCACCTCCTAAATCAGTGCCCACCTTTCCCGCAATTTTCCTTCAATCAGGTTCCCGCCCCTGCCATAGTACTGAAACGGCTCTCATCAAAGTTACAAATGACATCCAATGTGACTGTGCCCATGGTAAACTTTCCAACCTCATCCTTCTCGGCCTGTCTGCAGCCTTTGACATGGTTGACCACACCATCATCCTCCAATGTCTCTCATCCATCGTCCAGCTGGGTGGGACTGCACTCGCCTGGCTCCATTCTTATCTATCTAATCATAGCCAGAGAATCACCTGCAATGGCTTCTCTTCCCACTCCCGCACCGTTACCTCTGGTTTCCCCCAAGGATCTATCCTTGGTCCCCTCCTATTTCTCATCTACATGCTGCCCCTCGGCGACATCATCCGAAAACACATCAGGTTCCACATGTACGCTGGCGACACCCAGCTGCACCTCACCACCACCTCTCTCGATCCCTCCACTACCTTTAATTTGTCAGACATCCAGTACCAGATGAGCAGCAATTTCCTCCAACTAAATATTGGGAAGACTGAAGCCAGTGTCTTCGGTCCCCGCCACAAACTCTGTTCCCGAGCCACCGACTCCATCCCACTCTCCGGAAAATGTCTGGGGCAGAACCAGACTGTTCACAACCTTGGTTTTATATTTGACCCCTAGATGAGCTTCCAACCACATATCTGCACCCTCACGAAGACGGCCTATTTCCACCTCCGTAACATCACCCTAATCTGTCCCTGCCTCAGCTCATCTGCTGCTGAAACCCTCATCCATGCCTTTGTTACCTCGAGACTTGACTGTTCCAATGCTCTCTTGGCCAGCCTCCCATCTTCCACCCTCCATAAACTTAACTCATCCAAAACTCTGCTGCCCGTATCCTAACTCACACCAAGTCTTGTTCACCCATCACCCCCGTGCTCGCTGATCTCCAATGTTCCCCCTAAGGTGCATGGGCACGCGGCTGTGCATCACTCGGGAGGTCCCACACAGGCCGCTCACAAGCTATTGCCGCTGGAAGAGATACCGCACACAAAATAAAATTAGAGGGAACATTAGCTCCCAGTTAAGCAACGCCTCGATTTAAAAATTCTCATCCTTGTTTTCAAATGTTCCATGGCCTCGCCCCTCTCTCTCTCTGAAACCTCCTCCAGTCCTACAACCCTCCGAGATATCTGCGCTCCTCCAATTCTAGCCTCTTGCGCATCCCTGATTATAATCGCTCCACCATTGGCAGCCGCGCCTTAAGCTCCATAGACCCTAAGCTCTGGAATTCCCTCCCTAAACCTCCCCACCTCTCTACTCTTCTTTAAGGCACTCCTTAAAACCTACCTCTTTGGCCAAGCTCGGTGTCAAATTTTGTTTAATAATACTCCTGTGAAGCGCCTTGGAACGTTTTACTACGTTAAAAGTGCTATATGAATGCAAGTTGTTGTTGTTGTTACTCAGTTGAGCAAATTTTAAAAAGTCGACACGCTAAATGGGGAAAATAGATCTCGTGGGATAACTCATTTCACTTTTGAACAAACAAATACAGAAGCCCAATTTAAATGCACATTCATGCTGTTGATTGGCAAAACAGTTCCCGAAACATTAGCCGGAATTTTCCCATTGCCTAGCATGCGGGTTGGCAGTTAAAAACGCGGAAATTGACAGCGCGTTGTGCATGGGATTCACGCACCCCGGGAACCTCGCCTGTGAAGGGGAGGTGGAAGCTCAGTGGCCATTGTGCGAGTTTATTAAGTGACAGCTGGAAAAAACACAAATACTCACACATTACACCTGCCTCCTTGCCGAAGGGAAAGGCTCTTGCGGACACCATTTTCTGCAGAGATTTAGCTGTCAGGAGTTTGCAGGTCATTTCTGCAACCTCGGAAGCCACTCTCACCACATTGGTAGTCACTATCGGAACATTGAAGGATTGTGCCGCTGATCACTTTACCTGCCATCTATTAGATCAGCATGGGTGCCACTTATGTTGTCTCACCTTGGACCTCAGAATCAGACCAAGATGAGCCCCAGCACCACCCACACATCACTGAGAGGGGATTAGCACAGGGGTGCACCGTGCTGGAGGCAATACCCCCAACACAGGGTTTAT
This sequence comes from Squalus acanthias, assembly GCA_030390025.1. Taxonomy (NCBI): domain Eukaryota; kingdom Metazoa; phylum Chordata; class Chondrichthyes; order Squaliformes; family Squalidae; genus Squalus; species Squalus acanthias. Next base: position 23,674,875 of record CM059447.1, read on the forward strand.
AGGCAGAGGATGAGCTTTCTGGACATGACTGAACAGCAGTGCTTCAGGAGGCTCAGTCTATCACGCCAGGTCATTGCAGATATTTGTAGCTTGCTGTATTAAGACCTGCTGCCTCGAGGACCTGGCGGCCATGCCTTACCAGTGGCTGTCAAAGTCACCATTGCCCCCAATTTCTTCGCCTCAGGCTCCTTCCAGGGATCTGCAGCAGACAGTTGCAGGATCTCCCAGTCGGTCACCCACAGATGCATCACCCAGGTGACCGGTGCCATGTTTCACAAATCAGCCAATTATGTAAACTTTGTCACTGATGAGGCCAGTGTTACTGAGCGGGCGCTTGGCTTTGCGGCTCTGGCTGGCTTCCCACAGGTGCAGGGCGTCATTGACTGCACACATGGCCATCATCACCCAGGAGTGTTTGTGAATCACAAAGGCTTCCACTTCCTCAATGTCCAGCTCATCTGCAACCATAAAAAGATCATGCATGTATGCACCAGATTCCCTGGCAGGTGTCATGACTCTTTCGACCTGTGTCAGTCCATCTTCCCTCAGCTCTTCACACCTCCAAACAGACTTTCCGGCTGGCTGGCTGCTTGAAGACGTGGCTGATGACATCCTTGAGAAGGCCAAGTAGCATTATATTGGCAACCACATGTCCACCAGATGTGTTATAGAACAAGCAATCAGCATGAAGAAGTTGCGCTTCAGATGCCTTGACAGATCTGGAGGAACCCTTCAGTATGCACCAGCCAGAGTCTCCAGAACCATTGTGGTTTGCTGCGCGCTGTACAACCTAGCGCAGCAGCAAGGATTGGAAATGCAGGAGGAGCAAGGTGCAGAGTGCACAGCCTCTTCAGCGGAGGAGGAGGAGGAGGAGGAGAGGAGGAGGAACAGGTGCTACACAAGGAGGAGGAGGAGGAGGAGGAGATGGCACCAGCAGCGACGCACATTGCTGCCCGGGAGGCCCAGGATAGCCAGATTTACTTAACTTGCACCAGTGCACTCATATGTCTGCCAGATGCTGAGAGGGATAGGTGCACCTGCAAGGTAGATTGGTGTGAGTGATGTGCAGACTTGGGAACGCAGAGTGATGGGGCTGTGGTGACACACACATCAGGATGTAGGTGAATGTGGCATTGCACTCTCCTTTCCTGACCTCATGAGATCATTGAATCTTTTGCGGCACTGGATCCATGTCCTCCTCACCACATCCCTGCTGCTGACCTCCTCTGCGATCTCTAGCCATGTCCTCTTAGTGTCTCTGGCTGGTCTTTTTCGGCCTTCTGCAGGGAAGAGGACCTCCCTGCGTGCTCTTACACCCTGGACCAGCACTTACAGGGAGGCATCTGGGAATCTTGGCACTGGGAATGTGTGTCTCTCCATGACCCACAGATTTCTCAATCTTATTCAGCAATTTGCAGCTCTACAAAGCACCTTGAACACTCTTACGGCAACCTTCAAATGAGATGTGTGCAAGGGTGCTTTAAATATCCGCGCTGAAAATGAGTCATCGGTGATGTTATCAGACCCGCTCCATTTAATTGGGCCGGGAAACACGCATGACTCTTAATTGGTGCAATTGAGTTAATCGTGCAGTGCAGAATGCAGTGTTAAAATCTTCGGAATGGCGACCCGCTACGCAGCCCGCACACACCCGACCCGACTTCAGGGTAAAGATTCCAGCCATTTTGTTTGATGCCAGCCAAGATAAACATATCATTTAGAAAACTTAAAATTTACGTTTGTAGCAAGGCTGTTTTTTTAAAAAAAAAACAATAGCCAACCTTTTCCACTGAGAGACCGTGTAACTGGTTGTGTACTACTAGTATTGCATTCAAATCGACTTTTGACAGAAGATTCAGTTCGGTGATGCACAAACACCTTGCACATTGACATGGTCTATGCTGAGGGCAGATACTGGAATCTTTATGGATCTGATAACTAGCACTGAATTTCAGAATTAATCATTCATAGTGGGTTACAAATATTAGCTAGTTAGGATGCCACTGTTCATTCTCACAACAGTGGTTTTATATCGGGAGAGAAAATTCTCTCACTCCAGAAAATTTTACATAATTTGAAATGAAGTGCTTACTTACATCATATGAAATAAATGCTATCTCAGACATGGAACAATAGGTTGATTTTGACACCCAGCTCTTCAATATCTTCAAATGCACAAAGGAGAAATGGGCAACAAGAATTATATCTCATGCTTCATCTCATCAGTGCACACTGAACAACTAAAAGGTAATGTGGAAAAATCCTAGTTATTTCAAATAATTTATATTTAATTGTCACAATATATATCATTTGTTGTTTCTTTCCTGCATTGTCATTCCCCATGGAATCTTACATTCTAATTATTTGGCTAAATCCCATCTTGTTTTCTTCCTTTTCTTGTCATGTTTTCCAATCCCATCCATTTGACAAGCCAAGGTCAGCCAGCCCAGCAGCTTTGAGATCTCTGTGCCAGTCTGTAATTGGCTGCCAAGTGGTGTTGAATGAGGCGCAGGTTTTGATTTTCCCCCTCTCCTTATCTGTGAAGAAACACCTGGCATGCAAGCTATGAAGAGGGACCTAAAGTGAGCAGTACAATTGCAAAGTGTGGAATAAAAATATACATTTTTCAACACGACCCGTATTGTCTTGCCTTGTATGGGCGTTTTGAAGCAGAGAGTTGCTGACAGGATTACTCATCGGCAGGACCTCATGTTTCATGTGTTAAAACATGTTAAAAATTGGCCTGATGTGACCAGGTCAGTCTTCAATGTCACAAGTTTTGATTGGTTGAAAATCTGGCCTTTAAAATTAGACTTTCGCCAACGAAAACCAGTATTGCGGCTGTCACTCCCATCTCCAAAATGTATGATGAAATGTTTTTTTTTATTCGTTTATGGGATCAGGGCATCGCTGGCAATGCCAGCATTTTTTGCCCATCCCTAGTTGCCCTTGAGAAGGTGGTGGTGAGCCGCCGCCTTGAACTGCTGCAGTCCGTGTGGTGAAGGTACTCCCACAGTGCTGTTAGGTAGGGAGTTCCAGGATTTTGACCCAGCGACGATGAAGTATCGGCGATATACTTCTAAGTGGTGTGTGACTTGGAGAGGAACTTGGAGGTGGTGGTGTTCCCATGCGCCTGCTGCCCTTGTCCTTCTAGGTGGAAGAGGTCGCGGGTTTGGGAGGTGCTGCCGAAGAAGCCTTGGCAAGTTGCTGCAGTGCATCTTGTAGATGAAAGTGAGAAGTCGCACAACACCAGGTTATAGCCCAACAGCTTTATTTGAAATCACAAGCTTTCGGAGCGCTGCTCCTTCGTCAGGTGAATACTATCTTGTAGATGGTACACACTGCAGCCATGGTACGCCGGTGGTGGAGGGAGCGAATGTTTAAGGTGGTAGATGGGGTGCCAATCAAGCGGGCTGCTTTGTCCTGAATGGTGTCGAGCTTCTTGAGTGTTGTTGGAGCTGCACTCATCCAGGCAAGTGGAGAAAGGTGTGAAAATAGTTTTGAAGTTAGAAATTCTTGTTCTTTAAAAAAAAGAGATTGGGTTAAATTAGTAAAAATGAATTAAATTAGAAAAAAAATAAAATCAAAGTTAGAAAAAAAGAACAGGTAATGAATTGGATAAGTGTTTTTGTGCATTTTAATAAAAATTTGATTATGATTTTTGTAATTTAGTGCTTTTTCCAGTGTCAGTGTTTACCGAAAATGTTGAAACTGACTAGCCCAAGACGACAGGAATTTGCTTGGACTTGTCATCAGTCGAAAGGTGGGGACACATTGGTTTTGACATCTCTCCTATTTTAAACACTTTAGCACTGCAGGTTTATCATTTTTGATGATATAGTATTACAAATGGTACTTTTCGAAAGATTACTGATTAGTCACCCTTATTCTGGTGTAGAACCTATTTAGCCGCATATTTTTAATTTTTAGTGTTAGAGGTAATAGTATGTAGTTTGAGATACTGTATACACCTTCATGGAATATAAGCCAAAAAGATTTTAGAAATCTGTGGAAATTATTCATTGCTAAATAAAACCAGAGAGAATATAGAACAGAAATATGCTAGAATACAACTTGTATAATCCACATCTGTTGAAATGGTATATGAATAATGCATCAGTTTTTGCCTAATTTCTAATTGATTTAGTTATGAATTCATTGTAAAATATTTTTCTGCAATACAAGATTAAATTCAATTTTTTTTTTCTATTATTAAGAACATTTTTAGAATTTTGCTGCACATAGCGGTGTTTCATGCAACCAAATCAAAATTTGGAACCAGAATTGAGAATCATAAAGATTAAAGATTCTCTGTACTGTACATAGATTTTACAGTTTAACTCTATGGTCTATGCTGCCTCTCAATGAAATAGCTGTGCTACTGCACTTCTTCAGACTTGGCAAATAAACAAATCTTCATACAGTACATGCTTACTCAGATACATCGTGACAAATATTAAAGGTCAAAATATTCAAATAGATTTGAAAATCTATTTGAACATTGCTATAAAACCTGAATTTTAATTAGACTTTATATGCGCAGAACTTGAAAACTTTCTTTTTGTGTGTATTTCTTCCTCTCTTTTGGTCTGTCCATTTCATGCCTTAGTCATTAGTCTACCTGCTTCCAAGATGCTGCCTCTATCACTTTAAATCTGATCATGATGCATAAGAGTGACTTCATAGTACAGTGTATTGGCACCACAATTATATTACAAGTTACACTCTCCATTTTATTTTCTACTTAGTTGGAAGGAGCAGGTTCTGTATGAACCTATATAGAAATGAGGATGTTCTTAGGGGGACTGTATGATACAGTGGTTGGCACATGTGACTTTCAATCCAACGCAGACTGATGAAGTGAAAGTCGTCTTGGTCTATTAACTGAGAGGGTCCTATGGGGGAGAAATTCGGTTGGTTAGCCCCTCCACTTAGCGCCTGGCGGGGGCGCTAATGGGGCGATTAGGCAGTAGTGCTGGGGCGAGGCGAATTTAGCGTCGCACGCCAAATTCAGCCTCCCCAACGTTAGCGCTGGGGACTTTAGCACCAGGCAGATCGTGATGTCGGTGAGCGTGCAACACTCACTGGGCGCCCGATCTGTCAAATTGATTATCGCCCCCTGCCTTAGCGCCAGACCAAACAGCGACAGGGAGAGCGGGTGTGAAACAGGTGGATGCCGGCTCCAGGGGCGCTCATTAAAGGGATCATGAGTAATGAGTCGCAGCTCTCCGGTTAGTGCTGTTTCTCTGCTTCCTTGTCAGTTTCACATTGTGGAACAGTTTCATTCAGTCATTTAAAGGTTCTTTAATCTTTGGAGTGTTGTGTCTACTAAAAATTAGTTACATTTATGCTGACTACATATCAAAGTGCTACACTTGGTTACATTAATGGGAGCTGTACTGGCAGTCGACCTCACCCTCCAGGATCTACGGCAGAGGAAGCGCAGGCAGCGAGAAAGATTGCAAGATGTGGCCAGAGGGAGAAAGAGGGCCATCAGGGCTCTCAACAGGAGGCTTTACCCTCCGAGGGTCTTCCGACAGCACTTCCCCTACCTTCAATGAAGTGAGGAGCAAGGACGTGGTCACAGAACTCTGCTACCTCCTACAACCAGACCTCAAGTCTCAGATCAGAGCGACCACGGCTCTCTCAGTGGCAGTCAAGGTCACCGTCGCCCTCAATTTCTTCACCAGCGGATCCTTCCATTCTGCAACAGGAGATATAGCTAACATCTCACAGTTCGCTGTCCATCACTGCATCCGGGAGGTCACAGTGGCTCTCTACAATAGGAGAAGGGACTACATTTCCTTCCCCATCACCAAAGAGAAGCAGGACGAGCGTGCATGTGGTTTTGTCAGGATAGCGGGGTTCCCCATGGTGCAGGGCACCATTGACTGCACCTATGTGGCTTTGCGGGCACTGCATAACAATCCTGAGATCTTCTCTAACCGCAAAGGCTACCACTCAATGAACAGTTGGTGTGCGACCACAGACAGTGAATCCTCAATGTGAATGCCCGCTATCCTGGCAGCAGCCACAATGCCTTCATCCTGCGCCAGACTCTACTAGCACTCTTCCAGCCATCATATCAAGCTTGCAGTTGACTGCTGGGAGACAAGGGCTATCCGCTCTCCACCTGGCTCATGACCCCTCTCCGCAACCCCAGCACTCCTGCCCAGCACTTGTATAATGAGAGCTATGCTGCCACCAGGAACATCATCGAGCAGACCATCAGGGTGCTCAAGCAACGGCACTGCTGCCTTGACCGCACGGGAGGAGCCCTCCAGTACTCGGCTGAGCGGGTGTCCCATTTCATCGTCGTCTGCTGCATGCTCCACAATTTGGCCATCATGAGGGCCCAGCCCTTGCCACCGGGGATTGAGGGACCACCTCAGGAGGAGGAAGAGGGAGAGGAGAAGGAGGATGAGGAGGAAGACGAGGAGGAGGAACAGGAGCGAGGGAGGAGACAGCCACTCAATCGGCCTTCTGGAAGGGCGGTCTGTGATCACCGCATGAGACTGCGGTTCCAATAAATTAAACCCCAGATCCCCATTGCTCACCACATCCCCATCATTCCATCCCTGTCACAGGCTATATCACAGCACAAAGCTGAAATGAGACATACCACAAAATAATCCAAACTGAATTAATAAATCAGTTAACACATATTTACAACAACAACATTAGCTATTCACCCTTGTGCAATCCCTTAGTGCCCCTCGTTACTATGCCTTTGCCTACTCTAGTGCACCTACAAAGTGTTGGCCCAGTGGCTGCAGCACGGCTGGTGAAAGGCTGCTGAGTGTCCATGTGGAAGACTTCAGGTGTCCTTGCAGGACGCCCTCGACCAGCTCTGGGCCTGGAAGGCCCGGCTGTAGACTTCACCACCTCAGCATGGACGGCAGCAATCTGGCCTGGCTGGATGACAGGCAGCGACAAGGACAATGGCGGAGTGGCAGTGGTGGGAGCAGGAATGCTGTCATCCTGAGAGAGGACAGCAGGTTCCTGCTCCACTGACCCTCCCCTGGGGCAGCACTTCAGCATCCCTAGCAATCTGTTACAGCACAGATTGCTGGCCTGCTGCGACATTGTGAAAGCCCCGGTTGACAATGGTAGACCCACGATGGCAGCAGTCAGTGCTTGCGTGGCATCAAGCTGAGACTGCATGAGAGCAGTCTGAGATTGGATGCCACTAAGCATAGACTGCATTACAGCACGAAGATGTTGCGTCGCTTCCACCTGTGCTGCAATGGAAGCTGCCAGATCGCCCATCACACGCGACAAAGTCTGGGTCGCCACGGTCTCTCTGGGAGTCTACCATCCTTTGCAGACTGGAAATGATGGGCCCCATGGTGTACACAGAGCTCTGTGCAATGTTGGAGGCGGACTCCTCCACGCTCCTTACCATCGCCAAGTGGCTTTCGGGCACCCTTGCCATTGCACCTATCATCTGTGTGTGCATGCCCATCACCCTTCTTCTAAAGGTCTCCCCAGCGAGGTCCTCATGTGAATCCTGTACAGCAGAACTCGCGTGCGAACTCACCCTCAGGGAGCTGGCCCCCGAGCTACCCTTTCCCCTGGCCTTGCTGCATTCCGCTCGTTCCCGGTGCCTCACCCTATGCAGATCCCGCTACTGTACTAGCCTCTAAAGAACACGTAGTGCCAGTATCTGAGCTGGTGCCTGTGGGTGAGACATGCAGTGATGCGGTGTTTGCTTCCTCCTCTTCTCCTGCCTCACTCTCTATGGTACCCTCAGAGACAGGCTGCTCAGGTGCTTGGTCATTATCTGAAAGCATAAAGGCACAGGAGTTAGGTTAAGGTGAGGGGAGGGGAGGGGGGGGCAGGAAGGGAGAAAAGTATGCATACTGCATGATTAGCTGGAAAGTGCGAAAGGCTTATAGGGTGAGGGGGAAGTGGGATGTGAGAAGGAGCAGGGATGAACATACCGTTGTCCTTAAGGGGGTCAACAGCGCCCACCACCTGGCACCCAATGATGTCCAACACTCTATTTTCCAGCGCAGACAGTGGTTGGGTGTCCGCTTGCCCCCCACCTGGGTGGTCCTGCTCCCTCCTGTTGTGAGCCACCTTGACCTGCAAGAGAAAGGAAAGGGTGTGAGTGAGTGTGGAGCAATGTGTTTGGGTGATGTGCCTGCCATAGTTGAATAGCTGTCATTGTGTGCAGGTTGAGAACTGTGGGTGAGTGTTGGTAGGTAGAGATTTTTGGAGGGCGAGTGCATGCTGGGGTGTGGTGCTTTGGCCAGTGTGTGCAGACTGTGGTTCAGACGGTGGTAAGCAGCATTTGTTGAGGCAGTGACTCACCCTGACCACCCGAGTGAGGTCATTAAACTTCTTCCTGCACTGTGTGGGGGACCTGGGGACCACAGTGCTGCCCGAGACATGATGGGCAACTTCCATCCTCATGGCACGGAAGACTTGCGGCGAGGGCCTCCTGCCGCTTGCCAGGTACAGGACCACCCTCTCTCTCCACCACGGACACCAACTCCTCCAACGTTTGGCCCAAGAATCTGTGGGCTCTCTCTCTGGGGCATTGATCCTTAGACTTGTGTTCTCCTGCTTGCTGACACTGGTTCACAGCCAGCAATGCTGAGAATGAGGTTCTGCAGCATCAATGAACTTCCCCTTTAATAACTGGAAAGCGCCTGCAGCAATGATGACTTGCGATTAGTCTGCACCTGATATTGGTTAGCGCTTTGAGTGCAATGCCACTGAGCTAGGCCATTAACACTTGATTTAGTGCTCCCATCCTTTATTAGAGCGATGAGACTTAGTTTAGCATGCAGTGTGATTCATTAGCACCTGGCCCTAAATCTCTAACTTTTCTGAAGTTACCGCCCATTCCTGGGCTATAATGAATTTCTCCCCCCTCTGTTAATTAAGTCCAGCCAGTCTCACCCTGGTTCCAAGTGGATATGGGACCTCATTAAAAAATGGAGAGTATTTTGGCAATCTTCATTGGCGATATGGCAGGCATGGGAAATGTCACTGATGGAGTCAGGGCACTCTTCTAAGGGGGTTAAGCCATACTGTTGGGGCACAGCAAAGGAAGTTCTACTCTGAAGCTATACTTGACCTGGACAGACTTGATGCTGACATTGGCTGCCTAAAATGGTAAGGAGTTCTATTAGTATTTGTGTACGTCATTGACATGATTAGCAGTAGGGTAGTTAAAGTAAACGCATTAGGCACATAAGGGGGAGGGGGAATTTGGAGCTGCATATGCAATGTCGCACACTCAGTTTTGTTAATAAAAAAGTATTCTTTAGTAACTAGAGAAGCAAAATGGCAAACCTTGAGTGTGATCAATTAACATCCGACATGCATTCAATAATGATCGGGTCTGTGGCAGCAATTTATGCTTAATTGACACCATCGGGAGTAGCACAGTCAACTACGATACTTTGCACTATTCACATTGACATTTGACGTCAATAAACCCATCTCCCTGTAAATTGAGGGGAAGGCGAGAAATTTTGAAGTTAACCAAATAGCACAAGTGTAATGAACCACACAGTGCAAACATTTCTCACTTGAAGTGAAGCAATAAAAGTATTACTGGGCTAATTAAACAGACAGGTAACAGTAGAGGAAACATGCCTGGTGCTTATTATATAGAACAATGCAGTCAGGCTGAATTGTAGTGGTGTATATTGCCTTCAGTCGGTTTTGGCCCAACAATATGGAGGTGGTGATAAATGTGCAACTCTGTGCACTGACCTTCTGTAAAATATTATCTGCCTTATTCATCCTTTTGTAGATTCATAATAGAATTCAAGAAATTTGCTGACAAATACACCATTGATGACATTTAAACTGGGATTCGGTATTTCCTTTCAGTAAACCAATGAAATTAAAGCGTGACTACTGTATTACAACACAGGAATGGTCTATTGGTTTCAGGAATTTTGGTACTGCATCATTCTGGGCACGAAGAGAATCAAGGGACATGGGATAGGGCGGGAAAGTGGAGTTGATGTAGAAGTTCAGCCATGATCTTATTGACTCGAGGGGCTGTATGGCCTACTCCTGCTCCTATTTCTTATGATCTTATGTTCTTATTCATAATGCATTTGTGTAGATCATGGCCTGGGTTTAATTGGATTGTGTACTGCAGGGAAAGCCCTCAATGCTGGCAATTCCCCCCACCCCACCAAAATATTGAAATAAAAACAGAAAGTGTTGAAAATACTCAGAACTATGATCAAAGGTCATCGACCTGAAATGTTAACTTTGTTTCTCTCTCCACAGACGCTGCATGATCTGCTGAGTATTTTCAGCATTTTCTGTTTTTATTTCAGATTTCCAGCATCCACAGTATGTTGCTTTTGTTCCACCAAAATATTGCATCGTTTTGCTCCTCTTTTGGTCCTTTACTGTATGAAGACTCTGCTCATATGTTGCCATGTGGCACAAGTGTTAGTGATATGAGACAACTCAGCATGATTCTAACAGGTAATATTTTCAACCCAATAGAGAACGGAGCAGATGAGAATGATATACCTGTGCTCTGAAGAAAAATTGCACTCAACTGTTTTCTGGGCACTTTTTGTTCACAGTTGCCCCTATGATGTCTAATTACATTGAATACAGATTAAAGATTCTATTTATTATGAAAATAAAGTCATACAATGAAAAGCTGATAGCGAAGAAAAGTACTGAAAAATAACTCACTTATTCCAACAAAGTGGCACTGAATAACTAGTAGTAATTACCAGGCAGCAGTCTCACCAACGAGGTGGTTCAAATGACATTATAAACTCCAAGAGTGAAGCACAAGCAGTTTCCAATGGTCATTTGTGCTCATTTTCTTTCCATTCCTTTTTGTAGGGGCAACAGCAATTTTTAATCAGCGAACATAGTTGAAATGAAATTTGGAACAAAAGGAAAGTTCGCCCATTCCCGTGACCCCATCACGACCAGGCCTTAAACTGATCTGAAGGAACATGGCCTAACTGATGGGAGAAGTGCCCTCTACAAGGACCCCCCCCCCACTCCACCCCCACCACCAAAAGGGGCCTTCCATCACTGCCACAGGGTTTACCATCACCCCTCTTCCTGGTGGATTCTGGAGGTCACAGAAACAGAAGCGTTCTTCCACATGATTTGGAGCTGAAGGAAACTCCAGGCCATAAACGTAAAAAGGTCAGTGTGTGATCATGCTAAGAGCTGGTACTCCAGTGTTCTGTGTGATCAGCGACAGGGCTCATGGTTAAGCATGTCAGAGTATAATTCACAAGTCTGTACTTTTCTGTCAGAGGAGGGGCCAAGTGACTTCCCCAAAAAGGAGGGCAAATTGCCCCACCATTCCAGTCTGCTACACTTCTAGGCTCCAGGCTAGAGCACTGGAGAGAAGTGCGTGACACGAGAAGTTCTGGAAAGGGGAAGGGAAAACAAACAAAAAAAACACGATCAGAATAAATCCAACATAAAACCAAAATTTCAAATTATACACTAGTTTTAAAAAAATAACCTGCTTTTTCCTCCACTACATCACTTAATAAATATGCTGTTGTAACAATTCTGAACCAGATATGATGCAATACTCAAATTACCTGGTACATTGAAAAATTATAGGTTTAAGTTGACTCCTAGTAATTGTAGTTATGGAATTATTTATACAGCTTACTCCACTTTATCAGGCACAAACAGTACATTTAAATTCATTGGGCCCTCATGATGTCCAGTGACCAGTGGCAAGAGTACTCGTAGTTCTGTTGCTATTAAGCCTTCTCTGGTCTCCGGGCTTCCCTTCAGCCAATCAAGGGACTATGGTACATCAGATTTTATAGCAACATAGTATTTATTGGTTAAAGGAATGTTGGTGCACAAATATAGAATTTCATTAGTCACTGCATGAGGGGACCCATAACAAATTCCATTTGCCATGATTCTCATACGAGAACTCCAGGGGAGCCATATCTTTGGAATATTTCTGCACCACAGTCTTAAGACTAGTGCAAAATGTCCAAAGATGGGATGGGAAGAACCAAAAAGTAGTTCAGTAGTTTTATTTCAAATCAGAGATTTCAACCATGCATTGAATGTATCTGTACTGTTGCACAATGGCGAGCTTGCAAGTGCCTGTATGTAAATTATATGTGATAGAAACAACATTTTCATTTTTACATTTCTTACCATATTTGTTTGGGACTCAAAGATGTAAAATGTCACGACTTAGGAATGGATTATGTTCACTTGCCTGAGCTAGCAATCATCCTAGATCAGGTATGGTCATAAGAACATAAGAAATAGGAGCAGGAGTAGACCAATCGGCCCCTTGAGCCTGCTCCGCCATTCAATGAGATCATGGCTGATCTGATCCAACCTCAACTCTAAAGAACACAAGAAGCAGGAGCAGGACCAGGCCACTCGGCCCCTGGGCCCGCTCCGCCACCCACAGGGCCTTGACCGATCCGAACTCAAACTCATGTCCAATTTCCAGCCCGCTCCCCGTAACCCCTGATTCCCTTTACTTCTAGGAAACGGTCTATTTCTGTTTTAAATTTATTTAATGAAGTAGCTTCCACAGCTTCCCGGGGTAGCAAATTCCACAGACCCACTACCTTCTGAGTGAAAAAGTTTCTCCTCATCTCAGTTTTGAAAGAGGAGCCCCTTATTCTAAGATTATGTCCCCTAGTTCTAGTTTCACCCATCATTGGGAACATCCTCACCGCGTCCACCCGATCAAGCCCCTTCACAATCTTATATGTTTCAATAAGATCGCCTCTCATTCTTCTGAACTCCAATGAGTAGAGTCCCAATCTACTCAACCTCTCCTCGTATGTCCACCCCCTCATCCCTGGGATTAACCGAGTAAACCTTCTTTGTGCTGCCTCGAGAGCAAGTATGTCTTTTCTTAAGTATGGACACCAAAACTGTATGCAGTACTCCAGGTGTGGTCTCACCAATACCCTATACAACTGCAGCAATACCTCCCTGTTTTTATATTCTATCCCCCTAGCAATAAAAGCCAACATTCCATTGGCTTTCTTGATCACCTGCTGCACCTGCATACTAACTTTTTGATTTTCTTGCACCAAGACCCCCAGATCCCTTTGTACTGCAGTACTTTCCAGTTTCTCGCCATTAAGATAATAACTTGCTCTCTGATTTTTCCTGCCAAAGTGCATAACCTCACATTTTCCAATATTGTATTGCATCTGCCAAATCTCTGCCCACTCACCCAGCCTGTCTATATCCCCTTGTAGGTTTTTTATGTCCTCCTCACTCTCTACTTTCCCTCCCATCTTTGTATCATCTGCAAACTTTGATATGTTACACTCGGTCCCCTCCTCCAAATCGTTAATATAGATTGTAAAGAGTTGGGGACCCAGCACCCTCTAATTGGATATGGAATTCAACCATGTTATGGTCACTCATTCCAAGGGGATCCTTAACTAGGACATTATTAATTAATCCAGATTTATTACACAGTACCAGGTCCAAGGTTGCTTGCCCCCTTGTAGGATCAGTTACATACTGCTCAAGAAATCCATCCCTAAGACACTCAATAAACTCTTCCTCAAGGCTGCCCTGCCCAATTTGATTTGTCCAGTTAATATGATAGTTAAAATCCCCCATAATTATAGCTGTTCCCTTATTACATGCCCCAACTATTTCCTGATTAATACTTCTTCCAACAGAGTTGCAACTATTAGGAGGCCTATATACAACGCCCACCAGTGTTTTTTTCCCCTTATTATTCCTTATCTCTACCCAAACTGTTTCATTATCTTGATCTTTTGACCCAATATCATTTCTCTGTATTACAGTGATTCCTTCCTTTATTAACATAGCCACCCCCCCTCCCCTTCCTTCCTGTCCTTCCTGATTGTTAAATACCCTGGCATATTTAATTCCCAGACGTTGTCACCCTGCAGCCATGTTTCTGTAATGGCCACAAGGTCATACCCATACATAGTTATTTGTGCCGTTAACTCGTCAATTTTGTTATGAATGCTACGTGCATTCAGATAAAGAACTTTCAAATGTGTTTTGCGACACTTACTTCCTGCTTTTTCCTTATTTAACACTTTACCTTTTACTCCATACCTTCTGTCCCTTCCTGACATGCTTTCCTCTGTCTCCCTGCTCAGGTTCCCAACCCCCTGCCACATTAGTTTAAATCCTCCCCAACAGCACTAGCAAACACTCCCCCTAGGACAGCGGTCCCGGCCCTGCCCAGGTGCAGACCGTCCGGTTTGTACTGGTCCCACCTCCCCCAGAACCGGTTCCAATGTCCCAGGAATTTGAATCCCTCCCCCTTGCACCCTTCCTCTAGCCACGTATTCATTTGAAATATCCTCCTATTTCTACTCTGACTAGCACGTGGCACTGGTAGCAATCCTGAGATTACTCCCTTTGAGGTCCTATTTTTTAATTTACCTCCTAACTCCCTATATTCTGCTTTTAGGACCTCATCCCCTTTTTTACCTATATCGTTGGTGCCTATGTGCACCACGACAGCTGGCTGTTCGCCCTCCCCCTCCAAAATGTTCTGTAGCCGCTCCGAGACGTCCTTGACCCTTGCACCAGGGAGGCAACACACCATCCTGGAGTCTCGGTTGCGGCCGCAGAAACGCCTATCTATTCCCCTTACAATTGAGTCCCCTATCACTATAGCTCTTCCACTCTTTTTCCTCCCAGCCTGTGCAGCAGAGCCGCCCATGGTGCCAGGAAGTTGGCTGCTGCTGCCTTCCCCTAAGTTATCCCCCCCAACAGTATCCAAAGCGGTATATCTGTTTGAGAGGGGGATGGCCACAGGGGACCCCTGCACTACCTGCCTGCACCTCCTACTCTGCCTGGTGGTCACCCATTCCCTTCCTGCCTGTACACCCTTCACCTGCGGTGTGACCAACTCACTAAACGTGCTATCCACGAGGTTCTCAGCATCGCGAATGCTCCAATATGCATCCAGCCGCAGCTCCAGCGCCGCAATGCGGGCTGTCAGTAGCTGCAGCTGGATACACTTCCCGCACACATGGTCGTCAGGGACACCGGAAGGGTCCCTGATTTCCCACATAGAGCAGGAGGAGCACAACACGGGGCTGGGCTGTCCTGCCCTGCCATGACTTACCCTTTAATTAATTGAACTTTAATTAAATCAAATCAATACCACCAATTTCACTCAATTAAATGAATTACTCAAGGGCCCTTGGTTACTAGCACTAGAAATTATAATCACAAAATTAAGATCTTTGAAATTTTATAAACTATGAACCTTAACTATCAAACTATAAAGTAGTATAAATACTAACCTGCCATACTCACCCAATCAGCCGCTCCCTCCTGCCCACGTCACGTTTTGAATCGTAACGTTGCTCTGGAACGCCGCCGCCGGTCTGAGATTGGTAAACCTCTGCAAACAAAAGCCCGCGAAAGTGAGTTTAGATACTCACCGGGCCTCGGCTCTCTCTGCTCCTGACAGCAGCCTCTGCAAACAAAAGCCCGCGAAAGTGAGTTTAGATACTCACTGGACCTTGTCTCTCTCCGCTCCCGACCAGCCTCTGCAAACAAAAGCCCGCGAAAGTGAGTTTAGATACTCACCGGGCCTCCTGATATACACTCACCCCCTTTAGGTTAGAGGAGGTGGAAGGGTGGGGGACACTACAAGTGTAGTGTCTCGGGTTTAGAAACCGCCAACTTATATACACAGGTAAAAAAAAAACTTACCCAGCAACCACTGCGACCCGCACTATTAAAGCAATCACCCTGTATAGCTTTTTAGCCTCGCTGCTCCACTCACTTCTCGCCCAGGTCCGCCGCTGTAAAAGAGGGGCCTATCTGGATACCGCAGGCTTTTATAGCCTCGCTGCTCCACTCACTTCTCGCCCAGGTCCGCCGCTGTAAAAGAGGGGCCTACCTGGATACCGCAGGCTTTTATAGCCTCGCTGCTCCACTCACTTCTCGCCCAGGTCCGCCACTGCTAAGTTGTAGAATAATGGTCCCTCTATCCTGCTCTAACCAAACCTCAAAATTGCTCTCCAACTGCACTAGTACAATAACAAATTTGTGCTGTTCAGTAGGGACTCTTAAGATAGAACAAACCAATTTCACCAAGAAACATAATGAAAGAGAAAATCATCATATTGGTCTGAACTAGTGTCGTGAGATTTTTGACCATTGTTAATACTGAAGCATGTTTGAATTAAAGTGTATTCACACAGGGTTAAAATCTAGTCTGCACCTAAAGCTGAAGGCAGAGAGGGGTATGTAGTCAAAGCAGACAAGCGAACTATCCTTACTGTTTACCTTAACGATCTTGGACCATGGCCGAGGTGGTTGCCTCCTCTCAGACATTCCCTCAAATATCCGCACCCATTATTGTTGGGCTAACCCAATTTATTTCAGCTCAGCATGGGTTGTTTTCTGAGAATCCACTGTTTGGTGGGGTGAGGGATGGGTAGGGTAATGGGAAGAAGTAGTAGACAGTTTTATTTATCGGCAAACTGGTGAATCAGTGAACAGGAGAGAATTTAGAGGGACAGAACCTCCCACCGTCCTGTGGTCTGAAGTGACAAAATGGAGGAAAAAACCCATGTGCAAGACCATCAGTCAGTTCCAAAAAAGGCTGCGTGAAGGCAGGCCTTGCCCTGGACTGAGAGTTAGATTGTAGCTGGTTGATTTTCACAGCCAGAGGCCGATTAGAAAGATAGGAAAGTTTACAAGCGAGGCCCCAGTCTGCCCTGCAGGATAAGGCAGCATGATTTTGTTGCTACGGGAAACGTTATAAAAGAATCTAAAAAAAGTCTGGAAATACTATCCTGTTCAGTCATGTGTTCTTCAAAATAAACCAGCATCTTGATTTTGCTTTGATCTCATGTCAGACTGTTTACCAGTTCTAACTACCACAAGATTGAGGAAGTCACAAGGGCATGTGCGAAGACACAATAGCAGTTCCTATAAGGAGGAGACACGGCTCGGATATTCCGATCCCTACGGGTGGGTACGCGCTGTGTCCCCACCCGTAGGGACATCGGAAATGCCGGTTTCAGGCATGCACAGCGCATGTGCTGAAAACCGGCATTTCCGATCTGTCAAGATCGGACGCCTGCCCTGGAGAAGGGACTCTGCGGGCGGATAGTTCCGCTTTCTGGAGACCCTCTGCCCGCAGAAAACCCTTAGAATTCTTACACCTGGTAAAAGCAGGCGTAAGGCTTGCTTTTACCAGGATAACAGTTGAAAAAAAGTTTTTAAAAAAATGTTGTTCAGTCTTTTATCATTTAAAAATACTTTAAAAAAGGTAAGTTTATTTTTAGCCCCGTAAAAAACTTGAATTATTTTTTCAAAAAATTTAATTTGTTTAAAATATTTAATTTATTGCAATTTCAACTAATTTTAAAAAGGTGATTTAAAAAAAATGTATTTAAAGTTTTACTATGTTTTTTCATTGATCTCCATTCATATATTTGACAGGTCTATCTGTCAAGTGTATGAAGGGAGATTCCCTTCTTTGATTGGCTCCCCATGGCCCCGTGATCCCAGGGATACTTGCAAACCACATGCGCCCCTGGGATACGTGGGCCCTGCGCATTTGGAGTTGGAGGCGCCCAGGAGCGGAACTATACGCACCTCGGGAGCCCTCAGGTAAGTGTGTACATTTTTTACAGATCGGAGGCCTCCGCATGCGGGAAGCCTCTGATCGGAAAATACGGCATTGTTGCATGCCCTAGGTGATATGACCATATAAGTAGGTCCTGGGCAGTGCAAGTTAACTCCAGAAAGATTCAGGAGTCAGCCTCACTGAACCTGACAGAACATCTACGGCAGATCCAAAATTTGTAAAAGCTAGATTTAAACCTTGAGGTGAAAAGGCAGTGTTCAGACTCATCGCAACACAATTAAAATGCTCCACTGTAGCTGCTCAAGAAAACTGCAACAAATAAACAGCAGTTGTTTGAATACAGAGAGTAAATGCTAAGGGGAAACAAAACTAAATTGTTCAGTTAAAGGAAACATTTCAAGGATATGTCCAATTTTGCACGATCCTTGAAGTGCTATCAAGTAGCTCTTGCTTCTCTAAACTGACATGAAGTACCACTTTCAGGTATCAAACATAATTGTAAAAAGTAATGAATATCAGTACCACACCATAAATAAACTGTTCAAGGAAATATTGCCCCTATTAAATTCTGTATATTCTATTTCAACACAAGATATTCTAATCATCTTTTCCTCCAGAAAGATTGCAGGTGTTTTAATTTCTTTAAAAATTCATTCATGGAATGTGGCCAGCGTTTATTGCCCATCCCGAATTGCCCTCGAGAAGCTGGTGGTGAGCTGCTTTCTTGAACCGCTGCAATCCGTGTGGTGAGGGAGGAGTTGCAGGATTTTGACCCAGCGACGATGAAGGAACAGCGATATATTTCCAAGTCAGGATGGTGTGTGACTTGGAGGTCAATCAGGTTTTTTTTAATATTTAACTATTAGGAATTAAATGAAAGCTACCAAAGGGAAAATCTTGTACTTTGGGACCAAGTATCTATCACGGAAAAGAAACAGCCCTGCGCCCATCTTAAACCAATTGTTAGGCAAGGGTATCAAAGGATTTGGAGCAAAGGTGGGAAAATTGAGTTGAGGTGCAGATCAACCATGATCTAATGGTAGAGCAGGCTCAAGGGGCTGAATGGCCTACTCCTGTTCCTAATGTTTCTATGTTCCAGTAAGTCTGGCTTTTCTGATTGGCATTAAAATAATGCCAATGATAATCCATTTATTTTAAACAGGTTACCGCCAGCGTTAAAATAACTCTGATTGAAAAATTCAGGCTAGAGAAGTTTTACGCACAAACCAAAACCTTAAATGAAATAAATATACAGCATCTCGATACCTAGTATTCTGTACTTGGTCAAAAATGTTTCTGCCCGGGAAGGCAGTTTTTAAAAGAATTAAAATAAAGAATTTTTTGGTAAAAAGGTTGCGCTCCATCTGTAGGGCAAGTGGTTTAGCACAGCACGATAGCCTGCCAACAGATCCTGACAACTCTTACACTTGCCACGTGTCGCAAGATTTGATGTCCAAATTCAACAATTTTGCATGAAAAGGGACATAGACAGTGAAAACTAATCCCGTTACGTGAATGAGCGGCAGGTTATTTTGTGGGCTGTATCTTATAAACCAGTTATACACTGCAACAAAGATGTCACAAAATTAACCCACAATTGGATATTATCCGTATTGTTACATTAAGTGCATGCCACTTAGGAGGAAATTAACCCGCTCTTGGATTGAAAGCTGGTTACTACTCAAAATATCAGAACAAGTTTTGGGATTAATCTAACATTTCCAATAATATGACCATTATTCCATTATGAAAACTTCCACATGTATCCTTTTCCCCAGTATATCTAGTGGAATGACTCCTACCCATTTAATTATTTTTACATGCATAGATATCACAAGATAGCTGTCCTGTCATGCATGTTATCTACCCATAAATTGCACTTCATAATTCTAGCCCAAGCAATAAAAATTGCAAAGATTAGATCAGGTTTATGTGTACACTGCGCTGTCTTCTTGATAAAAAATGGTTTTACTGCATCAGTGTTCCAGGTCACATGGCAATCAGGAAAGCAAACATCTGGAAATGGTTCATTCTCATCACTTGCCAAAAACAATGATCTCTCTCTTCAGCTGCTTTTCCCTTCAAAGAACAAAATGGAAGAATGGTTCCATTCAAAGCTATTTTTCAGCAGGAAAAAGGAACATTGAGGGATGAGCTATTGGACATTTGCTTGAAATGACCTGGCAACGATTTGCGCAGTAGATCAAAGGTCAGTTAAAGAAACAATATTGTATTTTTTGGTCAACGTGAGTTATGTTTTGATATGTATACAAAAGACAGAGGCTCTACTCCATTGTAATTTTCTGATGGGGTGGGGCAGATGGATTTTTTTCTGAGGTAAAGGATAATAGCATATTTATCCCTTTTTTGCGCTCAGCGTAAGAAGCAAGTCCATTCAGGTGATGTATAGCCCAAGTTAGAGACATAATAAAACTCAATGGGCTGGATTTTGATACTGGGGCGGGCTGGGGTCGTGTAATCCGCATTTCGTGTTAGCCACCCGAATCTAAATCGATGTGGGAGATTGATGCGATTTTAACATAATTGGCCAATTGAGTTCCAACGTGTGGGAACCCATGGCCAGTGAGTTTTTCCAGTCTGAAAGTCGCTTCCGATGACGTCATCATTGCTGCAGCATTTAAGGTCTGCAACAAGCCTTGCTTCCTCTGCAGACTGCCAAGCTTCTGCCTTTGCATGTTAGAGTCACCTGCAGGAAGAATGGCCAGCCAGAGACCTAGGTCTGCACTTCAATTTGATGATGTCGCCCTGCAAGCTTTGATTGAGGGAGCCAGAGCTAATAAGGAGGTGCTCTTTCCTTCTTCAGGGAGGAAGAAGCCTTCCCATCAAACCAAGGCTGTGTGGATCCAGGTGGCAGAGGAGGTCAACTCATTGTCCATAACCTGCAGAACCTGGCTTCAGTGCAGGAAGAGGTTTCATGACCTGCTGCGCACTGGAAAAGTGAGTATGAATTTCCCATCACCCTCATTCTGATCCCCATTGCCTCTCCTCACCAGCACTCAGATTTGACAACCTCTTCCTCCACATCCCACTTGACACCGACATCCCTGCACCCTTACCCATTCCCTCTCTCTGTATGGTCACATTCACCTAACTATTCGACTATGCAGCCCTCACACTCCCTATCGCTGTGATGCTATGAAAACAACTTACAACATACAGGGAGGGCCCATGGTCTTGCCACCTCATTCCGAGTAGTGTTGTCACCTGGTGTATCACAGCTCACAAGTGAGCATCAGCAGATAGTGGAGACAGGGACAGCAGTGGAGAGTCCTAGTCGGAGGGCGCAGGACTCTCCTAGCTCAGCTCAGCTGCATGTCGACCCTCTGCCTCTGGGTCCATCCATAAGATCAGCGGTGCTGGAACTCCAGGAACAGATGCAAGAGTCTCTGGCAGGTTTTGTCTCCAGGGTCGCTGCAAGTGTGGAGCGAATGGAGGAGTCCATAGCGAACATGAGCAGTGCCTTTGTGGAGTCATTAGCGCATGAACGCATCACCATGGAAAGGATGGCAACCTCCGTGAAAAGGATGGCTTCAGTAGAGGAGAGGATGGCTATGGCTATGGAGGAGATAAGTCGCCAGAGTGTAGAAAACATGGTAATTGTTCAAAATAGACTGGCATCTCTTGAGGAGCGATGGTCATCTATTGAACACAGAAACCAGACCTTCATGGAAGTCCTTCTGAGTAGGACTTCCAGTGCAGATATGGGTCCCCATGGCCCCCCTGATGTGCAGCAAGGTGATCTCAATCCACTTGCAAGCGCTGAGGTGGGGCTGACCCATGAGAGGGATGTGGGTGGCAGACAACAAGGAAGTGGGGGCTCCTCTCCAAGCGCTCACACGACCAAGCCACTGCAAAGCCCTCGGTCAGAGCCCCCAGAGTCCTCACCCAACTGAGATCGGCGTCTCAACCCCTGCACAGCTGCAGGAGCAGCAGACTGTTGCCGAGCCCTCACAGGCAGGAGCAGCAAGAAAGTGAGCAAGGGGCCTCCACATCTGCTGAAGCCACAGGGGAAGCACCACGTAGGAGCACGCGTAAGAGAGAAATAATGCACAAGTGGTCACAAGGGTAGTCACTTGGATGTAATGTGTCTAATCTTGAAATGCCAGTACTTGCTTGGTGTGATTAAAAATTCTGCTGGCAAAATGCTGAAGTTGTGGCGTCTGTCATTTCACAAATGGGACTTCCACATTGAGGGCTTAGGATGACTTACAATTGTCAGTATGGTGGTCAGAGTGATAGGAATCCGCAGGTTCCTGGCCTTTGTCGATGGTCTGATAAGAAGGTGCGAGGCAAAAGTGTTTGATTGTGCAGGCTAAGCAAATCTGGTCAAGTGCGTCCCTTGCATCTCGGGCAGCAATGTGGTTGCGCGCTGGTGCCTTCTGGCCTGTGTAGCTTCAGGTGGGTGAGGAGCAGCTTGGCACTCCTGTTGATGCTGCTGCTGCTGGTGGTGCTGTTGTTCATGGTTCTGCTGCTGCCACGGCTGGTCCTCGTCCGAATCTGATGTCCAGGAGGAAAGGAAATAAATGGTTCCCATGCTTCTGGTATATGCCTTAGTTGAGGAAGCGCTCAGTCAAGGTGGCGAGAGGGGTTTCCCAGGAGGTCACACTGGAGATGGGTGTCAGGCTCCAAACTTCCACAGCTATGGTTATGCCATATAAAAGTTCCCCGAGACCTCAGACAACAAAGTCCTGCCAACTGCAAATGATGGCTGATCACATCTCCTATTTCATGGTTGAGCTGCAGCTGATAGTCAGCAATCCAAAAGTGCTCCCGCCAGGTTTCACATTCATGGTTCAGAACAGGTGTGCTTTACATGGAAAAAGGGTTAAAATCACAAAGGCCTTTCAAAATGGCATTAGAGACAATTTAGTGCTTGTTAAGGGCCTTAACGGCCTATCCCGCCTCTTGGAAGTGGGACGGAGTCGGGACCAGCAGACACAATTTAATGAAAATTGCGTGGAGGCGGAATGGAGGCGGGCTTGTGCCCGCCCGCCAGTTTTCGCAATTTTAACCCCCCACACGTCTCCAAACCCGCCTCCACGGGTCAATGAAAATTCTGCCCAATGACTCCCCCTAAAATGCATCTTGCACACAAATTTCTACTAATATCCCCAAAATAAATTGTGTAGTATGGTTAATTCCCACACTAGCCATCAATTTGATTTATTATGCGCCCTTGCCTGATCTCATTTCACTAAGGTTTCTGATAGTCAGAGAGGAGATTTAAATCCCATCAGTTTGGGGCTGAATTCAAACTCCGTTATAATGAAAGTGGTTATTTCAATAAAATAATAAACTCAGCTTTCTTTGAGACACCATGAAGTTGGCTGTTGTGGGAAGTGGAAAAGAATAGAGTAGGGGGGTGATTTTCTGAAAATAAGCAAAAACACGTTGTGGAGGTAAAACAGAAAGCTTTGCTCTGCCCCTGGCTGTTGTACATCAAATGCTTAATGTCAATACTGCTAAAAACAGAGAGAGATTACATTTCCAATACTTGTATCCATCATCTTCAGAATCAGAAAAATATATCAATATATTTAAATTTAAAAACTCTAAAAGGGCATATTTCAAATTCTGTAATGTTTGAAATTCTAAGAGTTTACATTTCAATAAACCAATGAATATATCAAATCACATTTTAAAAGAGACAAGTCTCTTTTAATGATGTATTGAAAAAACAGTTTTTGAATTCTGTTCTGATTGGTGCTAAAAAATATTGCTTACTCACCCATAACAATTGTAACTTGATGTGCTTCAATATTCCCCAAATCCACTCGGTCATTGATTAAGAGAATTAAATAGTATTCAAGAGGGCTGCTAAAGTTCAAGGATATACTGCATAAAGCAAACGTGTGAGATTCAAACAACGTTGGAGATGAGAAATACTACTGATTCCAATCTGGTTTCATTTATTATAAATTGATTTTGATGTTCACTTTCTTGTAGTACAGGACATCTTTGATTTTAAAAAGGAAACTAAGCAATATGACTCAACAGTTCTCAAATTGAGAACTTTTCACTTGGGAATTGCAGACTTGAGTCCAAGTCTGACCCCTTCCGGCACAGTACATTACGGCCTGGATTTTGCGGTAGTAATGACAGCGAAACTGTCGGTGTTCGCAATCATTATTCCTCTGAAACGGACAGCAACTTTTGGAGTCCCCACGCACGCACATATACAGGGAAATCCAGAAGTTGCTGTCAGTCATTCCCTGCTCCTCCACAGCCTGCACTGTGGAACTCCCTGGAGCCGGCAATCAATTCAAAACACTGAACTGACAAAATCTTCCCCTTTTACGCTGGAATATTGTTGTTAAAAACCCCCCCGACAAAGTTAAGCCTTGTTGAAAGAGGTGTAGCTGGTTTTTTTTAACGCCGTACTGACTGCTGAACAACTGTTCTTGTCCTGAAAAACGAATTTTGTATTTGTGGAATGTCAAATTTTTCCATAATAATAAAAATTCCATAGTATAATAATTTTAAAAGTTTATGATATTTCAGCTTCTACCTTAATCCCATGTGTATGTCCCAATCTTTATTTCGCTCTCTGTAAAATGATTAATTAAGTGAAGATAGATCAGTGCATTTTACTTCCTGGCTTGCTGTCTGTGCGAATTCCTCCATGTGATTGGCTGCATAGCCAGCTTGATGACATCACTGTTGCTGGACTCTGGAGATCCTCTCGACTTGGCGGCAGAATCAAATTAATGTTGGGAAAGGTGAAATCCATGCCACAGAGATCGCTAGATCTTTGTGGGCAGCTTTCTTCAAGGTCAGTGGCGAGCGCCGTCACTTCACCGCTGACCGCAAATTCTGGGCCGATATTTTCACTACAGCATTGCATAACAGCCAACTATATCTTTAAACAGCTTCAGTTATTAAAACAAGTGGTAGAATTAGCCAATGAAGACTAGAACAGCATGTAATTATTTTGCTTTGTATATGTACTTATAGGAATGGCTGCTCTGATTGTTGAGTTGTTCTTCTATATGCACATCATAGCAAGTTTGAGAAGGCTGCAAATGCAATTTAAATAACATTTCAATTATACAACTTTACAAACAGGTCAATTCTTGAACCATTTAAAAAAAAACCTTACAATGTGTGTCTGTCCTTCCTGTTTTAAACTGCCAGATACCGGTTGCAGAAATAATCAGTGGCCAAACACAAAGACCACTCCTGACTACAACGGATTGAAAATCAAAAGTAAATTATAAGCCAGAGAGAAAAAAACCTGCTGTAAAGGTGGCCTTGCAGGAGAAAGTGATTAAAGTGGCTCCGAACCAAAACAAAACCAATTGCTCCACAAGTACCATTAACAAATTCACAAATCAGTAACAGCCTTTGAACAAGGGCAAGCAATCACTAAAGAGAGCAATTTTGCTTACCAAACATGAGTGTTATTAGTCTACATCTACTAATCGAATTCCCCTTAAAGGGGAAAAAGTTGCAAGACTATGGGGAAAGAGCAGGGGAGTGGGGCTAATTGGATAGCTCTTTCAAAGAGCCGGCACAGGCACGATGGGCCGAATGGCCTCCTACTGCACTGTATAATTCTATGATTCTATGCAAGAAGAAGCTCCTTTTGTCCTCCCCCCACGTACTGATTACAACTAGCCATGTTTTGATAGTGGATGAAAACAGCCAAATAAAAAATAAACCCAGCCGCTGAACACAAAGTCTGAGATCATCTGAATAATTTGCAACACCTGCAGTTTTAAAAGACATTTTTACTTCTAAAGTCGTCAAAAATTAAGTCAGCAAGCTTTTCCATGTAACTGAAACTATCCAGAAGAGTTAAATGGCACTTCGGAAGGTTGAGAGAATCTTGTTTTCCTTCAATGGTGATTTGGGAACAGCGTGAGACTCAAATTAAATGCGTTATAGACCATCTTGAGAATAACATGAACATCTCCACTCTGCGAGCAGACTACATCTCGAGTTTACAACCTGGTCACTTGCAGTTTTATCTGATCACATTCATGTATAAATAGGTTATTTGCAAATCACTACGAGGGGAAAAAAAAACATACATATTAAATTATGAGTCACAAGATGCTGTGTAACTTCAGGTCAGGTTTCATGTCTTCACTTTATTAGCCTTTCACCAATATCTTATTATTAATTATCCACTGCATATACTAAGTGCAGAAGCACAGGTAAACAGCCACGCAAACTATTCTGAATCTATAAACAACCTCCTATGAATTTAAGGTAACATTTCCATCTCGGGATTTTCTGTTGTTCAAGCTCCATACTTGTAATTAATTTAAAAAAAACTGGTGCATTGAATCCCAGCTTTTAACTCTCATTATCCCATTTCAGAAATACTGAATGTTGACCACAGAGTCCCCTTGTGTCAGAAAGACTCCCAAATCCGGATTTGCTCCAGCCTCGTGGCTCGGAATTCTACCTGTTGGAAGAGATGAGCTAAATCCTTTCTCGTTGCTTTTGATGGGGCAAGTGCCAGTTAAACCAATAATGACTGACAGGAGTTACATTCTAAACTTATTCTTTGCAACACTTGGTTATCAGCTTTCCTATTCCCGACTGCCTTGGCTCCCAATCGTTTGCCTTGCTTTAAACCACGGCATTCTTACTGTGCCCAAATGGGCTCGACACCAGATTAAGTTGTAATACCGGTTTGAAAACTTTCACGCGATACAAACAACTTTCAGAATTTTCCTTGCTGCAAATTCATTTCCATTTTCAAGGTGCAGCAGTGTAATGGTTAGGTTACTGGAGAACGCGAGTTCAAATGTGACCATGGCGGTTTGAGAATTTTAATTCAGTTAAAAAGAATCTGGAAATTAAAAAAAAAAATAATAGCATCAAATAAAATAAGTTACCATGAAGCTATCAGATTTTTGCAAAAACCCAACTGGTTCACTAATGTTTGTCCTTTAGGGAAGGAAACCTGCTGTCCTTACCCGATCTGATATAGAGAGATAGAGAGATAGATATATATATGAATATGACTCCAGTCCGTCATCAACTGTTAACTGCCCTCTGAAGTAGCCTAGCAAGCCACTTAGTTGTATCAAACCCACACGGACTGCAGCAGTTCAAGAAGGCAGCCAACCATCACCTTCTCAGTACAACCAGAGCTAGGCAATAATTGCCTAGAATGAAAAACAAAGTCGCAACCAACTCTAATTTGCTTTTCCTACTGAAGTCTTTTCTTTAATGTGACCGCATTAAACACCAACACATAAATGATGAGCAGACAGAGTCAAATAACAAAAGGCAATTGAAAACATTAAATTTGCGATGTTTATTTTAGGAAATATATATCAAACACACATTTTTATTTTATACAAAAAGTCGAATTTGACAATGAATGTAAACCCAAAAAATGCACATAAAAGGTCATATAAGAAAAGACAAAAGATAAGCTTCAATTTTCAATATAATTACATTTTCAAAATACTGAGTAACTATTGTGACATTCCTTTTACACTTTGTTTAGATGGATGAAGGTCCAAGACGTGCCTCATTTTAATGAAAACTAACTCTTTATATCTCTCAGTGAGTAATACATATTTTGGCAAAGAAGCAGTCTTTCTACCCACCGTTTAACATTGTTTACATCACTAAAGAGCTTGTCTTTTTACAACAACCACCACCTTATTTCACAAATGTAAATGCTTCCATTATGTGTTTTCTTTCACTTCTCCAATTAAAGCTGTCAAGGAACAAAGGTAGCTTTGGGATTTTCTGGAATACATGTCAGTCGGCTGTGTTTTGATATACTGAAACATGCTAGTAATATATTGGAAATAAATAGAGCAGTAATAATTAAGCCAATTACATTCTTTTTTTGTCCTGTAGAACACTTATTTAGCTTTAGCACTGTAATAGTATTAAAAGCAATTTTTAATCCACCAAAGCATTCTGTTCACAAATTGACACAAAAAGCGTTCCTTTCACAAATTGACACAATTTTGCTTTAAGCTTCTCCCTGAACAATTTAGTTTTATTACAAAAAAAAAACCTCATCCACAAAAATCAATTTTGTGGTTTTCTGCAAAACATTTCTTAATAACCCCTTTGGCCTCATGCAAGTCTAAAAGGTAATCTATGAAGCAAAACAATAGAAAAATATGGCAAGTGTGCACCACTTAGTTTTGTGATGTGTAATAGTCATTTGTTTGTGAACAGAACCGCATAGTGTGGAATAAATTATCTTAAGACAAGCAGTGCTGATACACTACCACATACTTTATACCTAAATTATTAGCTGGTCAAATAAATTCAGCAGCCTGACGGAAAAAGCCATATATGTTTTACATGTTGCTGTTCAAATCCTTTTCTGCTAGTCCATTGGAAAACCCATTTCCCTCACTCAGCCGTTGAACTCTGTATGCTTCATAGTGCATGGTGCTGGTTACATCTTTGAGATTCTGCATGTGAGTCCTGAGGGATATTTAGTACAGTGTCATGATCAGAATATGAAACTTGATATACTGAACCATTTGCCATCATAGTAAAACATTGGGCCAGAATTTGCTTTCAAAATAACGGTGAGGCCTAATGGCGCTTGCTGCTATTTATGCGTAAATGGTACAGCAACTTCAGGTGAGGATCAGATACGGTTAAATGTGAATATCCAAAGGTTTGTGTCCGTGTTGCGCTGCTCCGTCATTAGTTTCGCGAAAACAGAATTTTGCTGTATGGCTCACCATTGAATGTCATGTCGTTGTTGTATTTGCGCGGTAGATATGAACTAAACCCGCACGAGATATTTAGGGCTAGTAATTAGTAGCGCAACTAAGTTTTTAACGATGTGATAATTGTTAATTACTGCCAATCAACCTCTCTGGCACTGAAAATTAACTATTACAATTGTGAAGTGTTTTTCCTTCAGGTTTAGAATTTTCAGGGAGAATTTAAAAATGTCATTTTAAATTTATTTTCTTTCTTACTTACTTTTCCTTTGTCTCTTTTCTCTCTCTCTCTCTCTATCCAATCTTTCTTGCCCTCTTTTTATTTCTCTTTTTGTACCTGATTTGACATTGAAATCACCCACTCTAACTTACACTACCTTTTCAGTCCCCGCTGTTTATTTCCCAATCCTTCAATCTCATTGGTTAAGGAGATACCCTGTTGGTTGCCCTGTCCCCCCTTGCTCCACTGTTTTCAGCTCGCACTTTCAACAACTTGGTGAGCAAAAAATTTTTTGAGCAGAAGGGTGCAGGGGCAAGTCTAACCAACAGCAGACACCATTAGATGCCCTGTTACAGCAAAAACTGGCCCATTATTTCAACTTAGAAATTACATTCAATAGTGCAATTTATGGATAACATTGTATATTGATGCTTCTGTGGTGAAACATCTTACTGGAAATAAACCTACCATCACGGACACTGAATAGCTTCTTAAAATAAAATGCACATGGGACAGCATACCAGCTACAATTACAAAGGCAGAGCACCCACTTCCCAACTAACCTTATCAGCAGATCACGCAAATAGGCAAATTCGCAGTGAGACATATTTTCCACTGTAAGAGACATTAAAAGAATGAGTTGATGTAGAATTTGTTATGATTCATTTTAATGCTTCATTTCCAATATGATCTATTTTAATATTCAAAGCAACAGAATAGGAGTGTAAGGAGAGGCTTCAATTTGCATTCATCACGTTATCTTTGCTATTGTATGGGTCACCGGTTATAAATTTGGATTTTCATGCTGCAATCATGCTTGTAACAATGAGAATCCAATACAAATACGGAATGCATTAATTCCACTGAAATCTCTCGAAGGTGGTGACAGGTCTGGCAGTGCAACATTGCCTCTACTCTAGTCTAGAAGTGGACATCACCACAACATTCAAAAATCTAACATGTCTTACGGTCTCACATTGGAGCTGCAACTCACACCTACCTACAGATATAAGGTCCACCCTCCGAGTAGGCAGAAAATACACTGCTGGGTATGGAACTCAGAGCATCCAGTGTGTGCCACCACAATAACTTGTCTACATAATAGAGATAGGGTCATAGTGTGCTTATATAAGCAGGGTATTCATTGCAAATAGCCTTATCTGTAGCCTTGCTCTCAAAGATTATTGCAACTTAAGTTTTAATATTTCCATTTGTGTTCCCACCTGACCTTCAGGAATGCAGGATTCAAATATGATCTACACAATGGGCAGCCCTTCATTTTCTGGGACCAAAAAATATTGGACGTTGAGGTTAATTGCTCAGGACTCTAATCTAATTCGTTAAAATGTCTATCTCATTCTTCCCTCCTTTTTTTGTTACATAACTACAGTGAGGTAGCAAAATTGCTCTTAACCACTGATGAAAAGTTTTGGAACTGTAAATGCACTACTTCATTTACTGAGAAAGGGATAGGGCAGAGAAAACAGATCTCAACTGAAAGAAAGAGACACATTTTACAGCAATGCCATTTTTGCATCTTAAGCCACTTTGGCTGTCATACCCATTTCTCGTCAAAACTCTTAGCTGGCTACAAGTTTAATTTTTGCTTTGCTTGTGTGGAGGGTGGGGGAAGGAGTGAAAGATCACTGGAGAGACTGCAAGAATGTCAGACACCAGATGCACTGCGGTTTGTGTAAAAGTACCAGTGTTTGTTAATGGCTGCGGTGCAGTATTCAAGTTGAATGTCTGTTGTATTATCCCTTGACCGAGCTTTTGGTCACCTCTCCTTAAATCTCCTTTGGCTCAGTGTCCATTTTCCTCTGATTACACCTTGTACAATCTACGTTAAAGATTCTATATAAATGCAAGTTGTTGTTGTTATCCAGTGAAAAGTTATAGAACAAAAGTTAATGACCTGTTGGATAAATTATTACCTCAGTTATAGACACACACACATTCACCCTCATTAAATAACCACAAGAGGGCAGAAGAAAATGCAACATCTTTACAATAGTGTATTCAACTGGAAAGAGAACAGCTGATTCTCGTCAGATCACACTACATCATCTCCAGACACACAGTAATGCAAAATTTGTTTCAGATTGTATATCTGATTGCATAGAAATTCTTGTCTTCATATGTTCAACATAGTTATGGTTATGAGTTATTCAACAGACAGGTCGTCATCCACACAAGAAAAAAGGTGTCTTACAAAATAATTAAGCTTTACAAAATGTAAAAGTAGTACTTGCATCAGCACAACCTGAGGACGTCCCAAAACACTTTACAGCCAATGAATTGTTGTCACTGTTGTAATGTAGGGAAATGTGGCTGCTAATTTGTGCACAGCAAGTTCCCACGAACAGCAATTTTGGCTGAGTGATAAATTTTGACCAATACACCGGGAGAACTTCCCTTGAAAAGTGCATGGGATCTTTTATGTCCACCAGAGAGGCCTTTGATTTAACATCTCAGAGTAACGCACTGCAGGGTCAGGCTAGATTATAACCCAAGAATCTCCTAATCTTGCTCATTGGTCTGTCTGTTCTCAAACAACACATTGACCAACAATTTGAAGACACATTTTGAAGACACATTTATGTCTAAAATGTTTTGAAAGGCCCAACAGAAGTTAAATGCATTGTAATCTTCAATGCAGAGAGAAGAAAAATCAAGAATTCAAGGAACGTAACTATATAGAATAAATTAGATTCTTTAATAACACGGGAGAAAGAATACCCTGTAAAATTACTATCCTATGTGCTTTGCAACAAGCTGTGCTGATAGCTGCCTTTGGGCTCCTTTTCCCCAATTATGTGCAGATCATGCTGCAGAGTAGCTAACAAATAGGCTTTTGTAAGTTTTTTTTCCCCCAAGAACCGGGTCATTAGTCTCTCTGTCCACTGGGAGAACAGTTCAGGAGGACATCCTACAAATATTATTCACTGCTCCCTTTCTGGTGTCTAGAGATGCCAGCCGGCAAATGTAAAAAAGAACTTCAGAAAAGATATTTTGCTTTCATCTGCAGCGTTTGATCAACAAAAGAAATTTACATTCGAGTTTAACCTAATTTTCTGCCGTGTGCAAGTGAAGGGGGATTAGCAGCAGTGGATTCTGAATTATTACAGTCAACCTGTTAAATGATCTAATGCAGGAATAGGCACACAGCTGGATTTTCCATTAGGTTGTGCAATTTGCCCCAAGCCGGCCAAATCAGCGCAAAAGACAGCAAAATTTCAAGCGCCAATTACGTCCAGCGCAAATTGAGTTTCCGCGATCTTTTGCGCTGGTTTTTAAAAAAAAAAACATTGCTCTGGAAGCCGGCCCCGCCCACAAAACTGGCCACTGCCCCCAGCATCAAATTAACCACTAGGGCAAGTTTCTGCTAATTGCGCCCGTTTGCAGGCTCTTAAAAATTAAGCTTTTTTTTGGCGCAAGGACACCAGTAAGCACCTTTTAAAATACTTCATTTACTGAGAAACTGACTAATGTACACCCATGTCCTGGCCAATATTTATCCCTCAACCAACATAACAAAAACAGAGTATCTGGTCATTATCACATTGCTGCTTGTGGGAGCTTGCTGTGCGCAAACTGGCTGCTGCGTTTCCCACATTACAACAGTGACTCCACTTCAAAAAGTACTTCATTGGCTATAAAGCGATTTGAGATGTCCGGTGGTCGTGAAAGGCGCTATATAAATGCAAGTCTTTCTCTTTCATGAAACTAGTCAATGGCTCTGAATAGTTTTTTTTTAAAGTCATTTTCAGTTATTTAAAATCACGTTACTCACAGGTGGTGAACCAGACACACTGATGCTTATTTTGTGATTAAACCCTGTATTATTAAAACTGCACTAGGTTACCACTTAAATATATCAAGGAATGTTTCTAATGCAATTTAAAAAAAAAACTACATTCTAAAACACTGCCCGATTGCGCTGGATCATGGAAGATTTTACGTTCGTTATATGTAAATGAGCTTGAGTGGAAACTTGAGCAAAAAATTCAGTTTAGAAAACTAGCACAATTTTGAGCGCAACTTGCGCCCAGAGTGCCGATTGCACCCAAAGTGGAAACTGTACCCCATTACGTTTAGAAAATGATAGAAATAAAATCATTCTAGCCGAGTTCACATTACATATAATCCTGCTTGCAGTTAGGATGCTTTCTGCCCCAAATTTTGATATTGTACATCAACTTGATTTTCAATGGAGTTAAGCCCTGTGCAGGACAAGGATGTTGGTGAAACGTGGTACCAACATCCTTAATTTCACCTTTCACTCCCTGATCCTCCCTTCCGCTGCTGCTCCACCACATCCTAATTTGCAAGATATTTTCTTGCACGTCATTAGGTTCTGCCACATGGTGGACATCATGCATCAGCCGTGGCTCAGTGGTAGCACTCTCATCTCAGAGTCAGAAGGTTGTGGGTTCAAGTCCCACTGCAGGGACTTGGAGCACAAAATCCAGGCTGACACTTCAGTGTAGTAGTGAGGGAGTACTGACTGAAGGCGCCATCTTTCGAATGAGACGTTAAACTGAGGCCCTGTCTGCCCTCTCAGATGGACATAAAAGATCCTATGGCACTATTTCAAAGTATAGCAGGGAAGTTCGGATGTCCTGAAAGGCGCTATATAAATGCAAGTCTTTCTTTACTTTCTATGTACACTATTCTTTAGGGTGGGGTCAGGGGCAGTTTCCTGACCAATATTTATCCCTCAACCAACAACTTAAAACAGAATATCTGGTCATTATCACATTGCTGCTTGTGGGACCTTGCTGTGTGCAATTTGGCTGCTGCTTTTCCTACATTAGCAGAGTGACCGACACCTGGGAATCCCTGGCCCAAGACCACACAAAGTGGAGGAGAAGCATCCAGGAAGGCGCCGAACACCTCGAGTCTCTTCGCCGGGAGCAAACGGAAGCCAAGCGCAAACAGCGGAAGCCAAGCGCACGTCAACCCAAGCACCCCACCCACCCGCCCCTTCAACCACCGTCTGCCCCACCTGTGACAGAGACTGTAGGTCCCGCATTGGACTCATCAGTCACCTGAGAACTCATTTTTAGCGTGGAAGCAAGTCATCCTCGGTTCCGAGGGACTGCCTAAGAGGAGAAGAGCAGAGTGACTACACTTGAATAAAAAAAAGTACTTCATTGGCTGTAAAGTGCTTTGGGACATCCCAAGACCATGAAAAGCACTATATAAATGTAGGTCGGTCTGTCTTTTCTTTCTAGGCCTTCACCAATGGCACCTTGAACCACCTGATTGGAGGCAAATGAAGGCATAATGATTTAGCCCCTTCTATCTTCCCAAGGAGTGCTTGGTTTCTGATTGGCAATGCCCGCATGCTCAGGTGGAAATTGAAACCCACAGCACAAAGGAAGTTCCACGTTCTGCCTCAAAATAGTAACACTCCAGGCACAATGTACCTTTCTACAAGGCACTTCAATGGTAGCCCAATTGGAGTAGGAACATTTACAAAAGTGTCCTCAACACCGATCAACTGTGCAATGAATCAACTGGTTAAGTTCAGACTCTAAACATCAGTCGGTCTGCACGATGAAGTTTATAAACTGGCTGTGACCTGCTGAGTGCAGTCGTGTGGAAATTTGTAAAATCAAGTTTCCGGTTCGATGGTGGATGATGATCAGTGTGCCATAAAAGAAACAAGTAAAGAAACAGTAAATGACGAGATAGAACAGATAACATCCAAATCTCATCTCGCCTTAGGTTACCAGAAGTCTTGCAGAAAAAAAATTAAACAGTGGCTCGATGCATGTTCTGTGCAAATTTAAAAAAAATTGGGATGAAAGGATTTGTTTTCCTACATGTTATTTGGGAATGAGCACAAGTATTAATAATACTCTTAACTTTAAGAAAGGAGAGAATCTGGAACTGGGCTTAATGGATAAGCTTGAGAAATACTGCAATTATAAATGAAATTTGAACTGTATATGCTGTACATGTTTGCAGAAAACAGAAAAAATAATCAATATGCAACCACTTAAAAAAAAATTGTGAAATTGGCAAATTGACAGAATCACTAATAAAAACAGAATCATTTGTAGAATACCAGATAATTCTCAGGAGCAAGACCTGGCCTTAGAATAAACAGTGTGACTGAAGGAGGGCAGCAAAAAGAAAAATGAAGCGAAAAGATTTGTGCAGAGGGAAGATGAAACCACTCAGGCAACAGTTAGGAAAGGGATTAAGAAGCAGCCAAAGGAGAAATCTGAAATGATGACCTTCAAGGCAAAAAGGGAAGCAAAAATATAGTGAGATTTTACCGCACGCCTTTGGCAGTGCTTCCACTCTGGAAGCACATTACAAAACAATCTATATGATATATAAGCACATCAACAACACGGACACATCAATGGATGACTTAATGGTGTGGGGTATGTCAGAAAAAAGAAACAGGATGGCAGATAGCAGAAAGTAATTGAAGGTTAAGTTCGAGAAGAGTCAAACTGAAACTTATACAAGTGTGCGTCTGGAGCCATTAAAGTGGACAACTGTCGGTGAAATCACGAAGACAATGAGTTTGACAATATAAAAAATCTCATCTATTGAGTACATGCCATGCCCACAGTGCAAAAATGACATATGGAGACAGTTAGGTTTGGCCAATTATTTGAGTAAAAATCCTTCAGGAAAAAAAGATCACGTCTTAGAAAACTGTTAAGACCACGGAATGGAGTTGGAACAGCAATAATCATGGAAAATGGGGAAAGGGTTTGTTAGTGCAAGAACATGTTCTAAAATTCTATAAAACTGAGACACTAGTAAAAAAAATTCAGCAGAAGCATTATAGGCGGGATTAGGAGCTGTGCTGTTGCAAAAGTAGGATCAGTGGTAACGCAATGCTTGTGCATCAGGTTCAGTGTTTGGTGTGGAGACCAGATATGTACAGCTTGTGAAGGACCCTTCAAGGATCACCTTTGCTTGCGAAAGATTCAAATTGGTTTGTGTATAGCTGTACTATTGAAACATTTAAAAACTGCTAATTACTCTTTTTTTTTAAATCCTCGAATGAGTGCCCTTGTTATTGCAAAGAATGATGATCAAGCTACAGAGGTAAGATCTGAAGGGGTTCTATATATCAAGGGATTTTTACATACACTATTGCTACACTATTAAGCAAAGTAAAATACAAAATACAATGGAAAAGCATTGAGGATTTTCAATCTAACATGTTCATGACTGCGCCAGTATCTGACCAGAAGATTAATCTGAACTGAAATAGAAAGGGATGAGAAACTGTAGGACTGCTGGAAATGTAAAGTGGAATTAACAGTAATAGATCAAAAAGTGTACAATAGGAGTAAGATTGTAGATACTGAAAAACTCACATAAAATAGATGTTGCAAAGTATTGTAAGGGATATATGGACACAGAGAAACTTAAAAGAAAACAGGCACAGCCAATCGGGTATTGATGGAGAATAAATCAGGACATTGCTCACGAAGTAGCAAATTCCTTAACCTACTTTAAAATATTGGCTCAGAATTTGTTGAAAAAATGATGGCGTGTGAACGACGCACGCCATTATTAATGAGCAAATCAGCCGGCAACTTGTGGCCAGGAAGAGATACCCAGTGAATTGCAAATTGCCGTGCCTTCAGCTGCCTAGGCCCCAAGCTCTGGAATTCCCTCCGTAAACCTCTCTACCCTCCTTTAAGACTCTCCTTAAAACTTACCTCTTTGACCAAGTCTGCCCTAATAGCTCATGTGGCTTGGTGTCAAATTGTTTGATAATACTCCTGTGAAGCGCCTTGGGACGTTTCACTGCGTTAAAGGCGCTCTATAAATACATGTTGTTGTATTTGTAAAGATTAGTCACAGTAGTATTATGGCTACAACGTGCATATTGATGAGGAGGAACATTATACAACAGTGATGAGAGCCAGAAAAAAAAAAGACTGCTAACTCAATTGTTAAAATTTAGAAAATCGTGCTGCTCTGGGCTGGGGAAAGGAAGGGGCGGGGGAGGAGTAGGATTAAGACAGTTAGTGCCAAACATTATGGGATTGGTCATAAGATGTTCCACTATAACAAATCAATACCTGTTCCAGATGCAATGAATAATTTACCCATACACTCCATATCAACCATACAACAATATTAACCCAGTTTGTCACAAAATTGGAACCAGGTTTTTTTTTTAATTCAGAAAATTACCTGAAGAAATTGTAATATTTGAACTTCAGCCCATTTAGTCACTTGTACAACAAACATGTGGAACTCGTACCCTGCTAAAGATGCTATTTACCATCAACCTCACTGCAGTCCCTTCTTCCAGGAAACCGCCAGATAGAATCTCTCTTCAGCTGTGCAATGTGGATGTGGTTAAAAAGAACTGTAAAGATTGCAATTTGTTTGAGGAAAACCAAGAAGAAACTAGTCGGTGTTCTAAATTCTGTACAGCTTACCAGTAGTGAGGAATAGTCAGATCAGCATATACAAATAATTATTACTTTCAATAATCACCAAACATTCTGTTGCAAGAAGCCAGTAGAGAGAAGGCTGCTCAGCAAGTACAGGAAGTTCGACTTGCAGCGAGTGGTTAAGTGCTAAATTTTGACTTGTTAGCTGTTAAGTGGTGTTTTTTTAATGCACTAAATGGGCTGACTTGATTAACAAGCTAGATATTAACTAGGTGGCTGATTGTGATTTATTTTCCACAGATTATCTGTGTTGGAAGTGATACCAGTGTTTGAGAATTGGTTGTTTGTCGTGACTGCTTTTGAGCAAGTACTTAAGTAGATTGTACCAGAAAGAGGTAGCTGAATGAATGCAACCTCAACTAGCATTTGACACTGGAAGTGAAATTGGCTTAAAACTACTTTCAGTTATTTCAGTTTCTAAGTCTTTAAGTCCATTTGTTGGGATAGTGGAAACCAGTGTAGTGTGGAGCTTGTTTGATGTGGAAACTGTGTGTGGTAAAGATGTGTGAGAATCATCGCAAGGTGGACCACTCAAGCTTAAGGTTACTGAGCGTGAGAAACAATCGGGGATACTCTGCAGTCGAGAGGGAAAAGAAGGCAGGCGGACAATCAGCTGGTGGGGGTGGGGGAATGAGGCAGTGGAGGAAACTCTTAGGGATCCTGAAGCCCTCTGACAGGGATCAACTACTGTACACCTCTCACATACGCAAGGATAGTAACTCAGGGGTGGTAAATCATTAATACCACAGGATCGTGGCGCAAGATGTGGATGTAGAATAGCTAGTTGAAAGTACTCTTCAAAGACAAATATGCTACAGAAGTTACTCAAACTTAAGGTGAAAAGATCATCAGGACCTGCTCCTTTATATCCCAGGATCCTAAGGAAAGCTGGAAGAAATAGTGGAGGCTCTGATCATCATTTTCCAATGTTCTTTGGAAAGGAAAGTTGAACCAGGAGACTGGAGGATGGCAAATACAACTCCCCCAGAAAAAGGACACAGGGATTGCACAGGAAGTTACAGGTTAGTTTGTCTTCCTTCAGTTGTTCGGAAATTACCAGAGCCCATAATACAGGATGAAATTACAGCGCACTTGGAGAAAACATGAGTTAGTCAAGACCAGTCAGCATGGATTGCTAAAGGACAGGTCAGGATTGACCAACCTTATAGAATTCTTTGAAGATAACAAATAACTTTAAGGTGGGCAACACGGTGGCATAGTGGTTAGCACTGGTGCCTCACAGCGCCAGGGACCCGGGTTCGAATCTGGCCTCGGGTGACTGTCTGTGTGGAGTTTGCACATTCTCCCCGTGTCTGCGTGGGTTTCCTCCGGGTGCTCCGGTTTCCTCCCACAGTCCAAAAATGTGCGGGTTAGGTTGATTTGGCTATGATAAATTGACCCTTAGTGTTAGGGGGGGATTAAATATGTGGGGTTACGGGGATAGGATGGGATATGTTAGGGGGAATTAAATACGTGGGGTTACGGGGATAGGGTGGGATATGTGTCGGTGCAGGCTCGATGGGGATTCTGTGTGAGAAAGCAGGGACAGGGTACTGGATTTGGATGATCAGCCATGATCGTATTGAATGGTGGAGCAGGCTCGACGGGCCGAATGGCCTACTCCTGCTCCTAGTTTCTATGTTTCTAATAGATAAAGGAAATGCAGTGGATGTGGTTCATACAGATTTTCAGAAAGCATTTAGTACAATACCACTTAAGAGTTATGACAAAGATAATGGTACATGGAATTAAGAGGAATTGGGCCCCTTGAACAGGGAGATGGTTAGAGGGCAGGAAACAAAGGGCCGGGATAAAAGCAAGTTTCTTAGACTGGAAGCATGTGGTGAACGTTGTCTACAATGGGACGAGTCTTATTTATTAGAAAACTCAGCATTTGAGGAAACCGTATTGGATTTTGCTGCTGGCACTAAATTGAGTGCAAGGCAAAATTTGACAAGGATTCTGAAAGACTACAGGAGCACAGACATAGGGTTAGCAGGGTGGGCAGATGCAGTTCAATGTAGAAAATTGTGAAGTAATACATTTTGAAATTAAGAATAACTAAATGAAACATATCTTAGATAGTAACATTTTAATTGGAGCAGACGAACCAGTGTGTGCAGCTACACAGGACATTAAAGGTTGCGGCAAAATAAGACAAGGCCAGAAAGTCAAATGCAATACTTGATTTTGTACTTGGAGAAATAGAATACAAAAGCAAGTAGGTAATGTGAAACTTGTTGCAAAACCTTAAAGTTAGGCCACAGATGGGGTCCTGTGTACCGTTTTGGGAATCCCATTATAAGGAGGTTATAAAAGCAATGGAAAAGGTGCAGCATAAACTGACTAGGATGTTACCAGGCTTAAAGGCTACAATTATAAACGGAGACTTAAATTCGAGATTTTTCAGCCCACAATTACGGAAATGATTATACAACGATCAGATAGAGGTCTTCAAAATTATAAAGGGCTATGAAAAGGTAAATAGTAATTTAAGAGGATCATAAAAACTAGGGGAGTTTAGAAAAAGATCTTTTCCCAAGGGTGGTTAGCATCTGGAATATGCTGCCACAAATATGTTGAAGCAGAATCCATAAGTTATTTTAAAAGGGAACTAGACATTTGCTTAATGGAATAGTAAAGGATATGGGTAGACAGCAGGAGAGTGGGAATAAATTAAATGCCTCATATGGAGAAACACACTGGCACAGACGATGGCTTTAATGGTCTGTTTCTGTGCTGTAACGTTTTGTGATTCTATTCTGTAACTAGAGTCTAATTGTTATTATCCTCTGAATTACCTTCAATAGTTCCCCACTTTGTTTTTCTGCCAAGGATCCTCCTTCCATTGACCTGGTACTCGAGGTTACTTCCAACCACTGCAAAAGGCACCATTTCCTGAATAATAGGAAAGTAACATATGAAACCTATGGCCTTTAGGACAGTTTCTGTATGAATGAAAGTTTGCTTTTTCTTTTTTCTTAATATGGTCCATTTTCTAACAAACCTACAACATTATGGCATGTTTAGTCTCCTCACTGAGCCCATAACTGATCCCATAAGGCCTTACTGGTCAAGAGTTCTTTTGTCTCTATTGCTCTTCAACATCGATTGTGGCTACCTTTTTAAACTTACCAGTTACAATTTTTGTACGAAGAGTCAGCCTAGGTCTTCTCCCCACTGATTTTACTGGAGATCTGGTGTTGTCAGGGGCCACCGAAGAATTCTGAGCGGGTCAGGCCCAATGCTTGCTCAATTCTTCCTAAACTATTTTCAGCAAGGAGTCCTTCGCACTGGCATTAGGCCCCTCATTTACATTACACCTGTTTAAGGTAGCCGTCCGGGACGCCTAAAAAAATAGGCCCGACAAATTTAGCAGTGGACTGAATGCCTGGGCAGATTGGGCATAGCTGTCCCACTGCTAAATTTCATGCCCGGGGACAACGCATCCCAATCTAAACCCCAATGGGAACTAAAAAGGGTATGATCTTCACTTAGTGCTCATGTGGTGCAAGAGTGATTGCCATCTGTCTCAAAACAATACCAAATCAGAACAAGATCTGATCAAATTATTATTAGTGACTATAGAGAATCAAGATATTTGCTCAAATTTCTCTTAAATCTAATAGCATGGAGCCTAATCTGTTTACGATTCTATTTGCATACCAAAATTTCAGCATTTGGAATCAATTTTCAGCCCATCAGAAACAAGGGGCTGGATTTTACCAACCTCGGCGGGTCCGTGGCGGGCGACGTCGGTGGCGGGTCCCAACCTCGCTGCTGGCACCAGCCCGCTGTCCAAAATAATTTTCCCCTGATTGGGCTAGTTAAGCTCGCCCAGCGTGTTTGCCGGCCAATTGAAGGAAGCGGGTCTGATGACGTCATTTGATGGCACATCATCAGCCGGTTTCCTTAAAAGGGACCATGTGCAAATTTATTTTGACAGTTGTGCTGTCAGTGTTCTACAGCATTGAGGTGCTGCAAACACTGACAAGCACTGCACAACAGTGCAGGGCTGCATCCAGGCTCTCCCATGACTCCCTCCAAATGCTTATGAAGGGAGTCACAGCACGCAGGGAGGTCCTCTTCCCTTCCAATGGGCGGAAGAGACCTCCCCAGGAGACCAACACAGCCTGGTTGCACATTGCACAGGAGGACACATGCAGGGATGTTGTCAGAAGGACCAGACTGCAGTGGCGCAAACCTTTCAATGATCTCAGTAGATCACGAAACGTTAGTACAAAGCCACACTCAACCTCATCCTCCTGTGTCACTCATCACATTCACCTCACTCTGCCTTCCCTACCCTACTCCTGCACATCCTTACTCACACCAACTTACCTTGCACCTCCACCCATCCCTCTCTATCTACATTATCACTTCCCCATCTCACTAACCACCCCTCACACTCACCCACATCCTAGTCCAATCAAACCAATTAACAACACACAAGGTTATATGAATTTGGACATAAGAAAAAGATTCCACTTACTCTAATTTTGTCATTTATTAGTCGATCCTCTGCGTCTTCATCAAATTGTCTTTGAGGATACACATCAATGTCATGTTTCTGAAGGTCACTTCTGATCTGCAAAAAAAAATTAACCCTTGATCGTGCTTCAACCAGTCACTGTGCAGATTAATTACGATTCTTTTTTAAAAAGCCTGTTGTCTTGTGTTTAAACTTCAGCAAGTGCATTTTTATCTTGCTTACTTTCACCTCGCCACTTCTTTTGATGTTAATTTCCAGATACATTTTGAAGGTCCTTGCTGCCTTGCAAAGTTTGGGTATCAGTCACAGCTCTTGTATACATCAATTTTTAAAGTTGATTGGGGCAGGAGCTTTTCACTCTTCACTTTTCCATCTGCACACATTTCCTTACATCCTCTTGTCACATTTTTGTACACCTGTGTGTCAATCTTTCCATTATAAATCCCTACATCCTTATGCAGAAAACTTCCCTTGTAAACTTGTCGTGCTGCAACGACACTCTCCCACCAGTGGCGGCACTGTAGCAACCTGCAAGTTTTACACAGTTTTCCTCAGCGCTGCTCAGCTTCTGTCATTTCTAAAAACTGTACAGTTTTCATTCTATTGATTTCAAGAGAATGTAAATCGGACGGGTTCTACAACAAGCGGATAATCCACTCTTCCAGGTCAGGTAGTGAAGTTGCAAATGACCCACCCCATGTGCAATATCACAGGAGATTTACTGGGAATAATATAAAATCATTAGTATTATTTAAAAATAAGGACAGAATGCAAGACTTTTAAAATGGGAGACTGAATTACCACTATGCACCCTGGCCCAATTATCTCCTGCTCTCTAATCCCTGAAGAGAGCATTTACTCTCAATGCTTAGAGTACAGCATTGCCAGAAATCAACCAGATAGATTTAAATTCCTTGCTACATTACCTATGCAGAGAGGAAGTCGTCTTCCTGGTTTCTTCTTCTTAAGGCAAAGATCATTTAAAATTTATTTCTTATCCAACTTTTTCTCCATGCAATCATGGTGTGGTTTACTCCCCCCTTTAAATCGGAAAGCTTTTCCTGTAGGAAATATCAGTAATGTGCAGCTGCTGTGGTCAAAATCAGACGGGCACAGCCACCTGGCATGAAAGTTATTTGTCGTGCTCTCAGTACAAGCACCAGTCATCCACAATTAGAGGTATTCCTAACAGCAACATTTACACAAATGGAATTTTCATGGATGATTAGAAACCCCATTTTAAGCTTAAAAAAGGTTAGTATCATACAAATTGTACTGCTGGTTTTGCTGAGGTCCAAGGTTCATTCAGTATTTATATTTTTTTCCTCTCCCACATGGCAGCTGTCTTTCATTCTGCCAGTGCCATTTACACTTCATCTAGAGCCATCTTTTGTTTCTTAACTTGTCCCATTACCATCTCTTTTGCCTTGCACCATCATCCCTTTTGTCTCTTAATCTCTCCTGTCTTCCATCCTATCACAGACCTTCCCTTTGTTCTTTCCTCCCCTCCCCCCTTCCCTGCCCCTGCATTTGCTTAAAAACCTGTTCATCTCCAGCTTTTTCCAGTTCTGACGAAGGGTCATCGACCTGAAACGTTAACTCTGTTTCTCTCTCCACAGATGCTGCCTGACCTGCTGAGTATTTCCAGCATTTTCTGTTTTTATTTCAGATTTCCAGCATCCGCAGAATTTTGCTTTTTCATTCAGTATCTCATGCCTTGCTGGCACATATACTTTATGACACCTTTGCCAATTAACAACACTGATTTGATACATCTTTAAATAAGGTTGCCCAAACTTTTTCCCTTTATGGGATTCTCAGATACTGATCATGGAGCCTGGGAATGCATAGAAAACAATTGAAACACAAACATCACATTCTCGCAACACCGTACTGAAGATAACAATAATTAACATATGACAAAAGATGCTAAAACTAAACACGAACAAAATCAGTTATTTTCCTTTCATCGGCAGCAAGATACCCTATAACTAATGTGAGGTAATTATGAAATAAATGGTTCTTGGATTCAACCAAATTGTCCATGTTGGGAATCATGCTGGAAATGGCAACTCTCAAGGAAGCACTGACTACTACAAATGGAGCTTACTTCTAGCTGTAGTTTTGGAATTATAAATGGGAGGTTGATGATTGACAGAGGTCACTCTTTGATTGGTGCAAAGGGACCTTGGGTTGTGAAAAATGGTTGAGAGAGAGAAAGCAGCGT
The DNA here is from genome assembly GCA_030390025.1 of Squalus acanthias. Taxonomy (NCBI): domain Eukaryota; kingdom Metazoa; phylum Chordata; class Chondrichthyes; order Squaliformes; family Squalidae; genus Squalus; species Squalus acanthias. The sequence goes on from CM059447.1 coordinate 23,718,530, forward strand.
TTTTTGATCCATAACTCAACTCTGAGTTGTGGGAACTCGTCACAAACAAATGTTGCTTAAGGCGCCTTCTGAACAGCATTCTACAGTTTATATTGTACCAAAGGAAAGTTCAAGAGGAAATCAGATACCAAAAAGGGTGAAAAAAACCAGTAATGGCACATTTCATGTCACTGAGGTAATAAGTTAACAATGAGATGACAAAACAAAATGGTGAATTTTCTTCCCCTCCCAAGAAAACCTATTGTGCAAGAATTGCAAATTAGAATTTTTATAATGGCGGCAATTAAACAGCCAAGACCACCTAGTTCAATCGATTAAAACACTGGAATGAGAAGCCTGAGTTAATGTCCTGTGACTTGGGGAGCAGGGAGTCTTAAGGTAACCTGCAGAGGCCTCAACACCTGAAAGCAGCACATTTTCAATACAAACACTTCACCGGACACTGCAACAAAAAGAAACCACAGAAAAAAACACCTTCAAAAATTCCTTAAATAACTGGCTAGTCACTCCCGCACACACACACCCTTAAACTCTCTCAAGTCGCAAACCAGCGCCACTCCTCACCCCAAGATACAAGCTAATGAAAATAAGCAATATATTTTTTTAAAGAAATATTCTACCCTGGGCCACTCCAGCCAATGATGCAACAAGGGAAGTGGGGCTTTGCGAGCTCGATAACCCACACTCACAGGCTGGATCAGGACCATCGGACCCAGTTTGAACACTTCAGCTCCAGCTGATCATTGGGCATCAGGATTTATGGCTTATTGAAAATGTCAACAAAAAAATAAACAAACGAGTTGCAATAAAAGTAGTTCAATTTGATTTCTAAATTGCTTACAGAGCAAAGTTATTGATCATTACATGTCAACAGTTCGTGCCATCTGTTTCCACAACTGTCACTGGGGAGGTGTAAAAAAAATGGTTCATGTTTCCCAACTCAAATTTCTCTCAGGGCAACATATGGCTTTGCAGTTTTGTTCAACAGCAAGCAAAAATACCTCAGCAAAAAAAAAATTGAAGTAAGTGTCAAATACATTTCAGTAGTAACGAAAACTGGATCACTGTTGAAGCAGCAGGAACTCCTACCCAAGTTAGTTACTTCCAATCTTAGGAAAGGTGTACCAAATGGCTTCATTTTAAGCCTACTGATTATTTGATTTGATTAATCTAGTTCTGGCTCATATTTTTATGCTGCAGTTGGGCTATTTAAAACAAAAGTACTGACCACCATCCTGATGAAATCGGTGGCCTGGCGTTGTGTGTAATAACCTAGTTCTTGTACATCCAGTTGAACCCAGGGTGTAACTAATAGTGCGATAGCAAAATACTGCGGATGCTGGAACTCCGAAATAACAACAGAAAACGCTGGAAAAACTCAGCAGGCCAGACAACATCCGTGGAGAGAGAAAGAGAGTTAACGTTTCAGGTCGAAACCCTTCGAAGAGCAGGAAATAAACAGATAAAAATGCAAGGGGGAGGCTGGGGGGAGGAATAAAAGAACAAAAGGGATGGTCTTTAGTAAGTAGAGACATTGAGAGATGCTCAAGGCAAGACGAGATGGTAATGGGACAGGTTGAGAAACAAAAGGTAAGGTGTGAAATGCTGGCAGAATCAGAGACAGCTGCCGTGGGGGGAGAGAGAGAAAAAAAAGGAAAAAGGCACGGACCAAAAGAGTGGATAAAATGCATATATATGTGGTGGGGGCCGGGGTTATGATCTGAAATTGTTGAACTCGATATTGAGTCCGGAAGGCTGTAAAGTGCCTAAATGGAAGGTGAGGTGCTCTTCCTGGAGCTTACGCTGCGCTTCCGTGGAACAATGCAAGAGGCCGAGGACGGTGAGGTCTGAGTAACTAATAGTGCCAGCTCACACGTGGAGCACACAATCTAGAGCAGTTTTTCTAGGGGTCCATGGAGACATTCCATGGGGTCCGCGAAATAAGCTCACAGCGCACGGGAGAGCTGGCGGGGCCATGTTCAAACGGCCACACGTGACCAGAAAGTACGCCTCGGATTGGTTAATTTAAACTTTAAACTGATGTCTTGCATCCGGGACTTTACTGCTGCTAGTGATCTGTAAAGGGAAGAGCAGGTTAGTCTTCCGTGGGAGGCCCTTGCCCAGGACTTCGCAGTACTCGGGAGCTTCAAGAGCATTGGTAGTGTGCAAGTAAATTACTTGAAAATGGAGGCGAGACGAGGCTGGGAGCAGAGCGGTGCAGCTGAAGAGGCCGAGGCAAGGCGAGACGAGGCTGGGAGCAGAGCGGTTGAAGAGAGCGAAGCGGAGAGCAGAGCGGAGTGGAGCGGCTGAAGAGGGCGAGGTGAAGCGAGATGAGGCCGGGAGCAAAGCAGAGCGGCTGAAGAGGGCAAGGCGAGGAGACACGAGTCCAGGAGAGGAGTGGCTCAAGAGAGCCACTAATGAAGTTTATAACCCAATTGTCAATCTATATTGAAATAAAAACAGAAAATGCTGGAAATACTCAGGAGGTCAGGCAGCATCTGTGGAGCGAGAAACAGAGTTAACGCTTCAGGTCGATGACCCTTCGTCAGAACTGGAAAAAGCTGGAGATGGAACAGGTTTTTAAGCAGGGAAAGGGGGGTGGGGGGGGGGAGGGGAGGAAAGAACAAAAGGGAAGGTCTGTGATAGGATGGAAGGCAGGAGAGATTAAGAGACAAAAGGGGTGATGGTGCAAGGCAAAACCAGTCCCCATCCACCACCACCCTCCTCCGCCTGGCTGAACTTGTTCTCACATTGAACAACTTCTCCTTTAACTCCACTCACTTCCTCCAGATTAAAGGTGCTGCTATGGGAACCCACATGGGTCCTAGCTATGCCTGCCTTTTCGTGGGATATGTGGAACATTCTTTGTTCCAGTCCTACTCAGGTCCCCTCCCTCACCTCTTTTTCCAGTACATTGATGATTGTATCGGTGCGGTTTCCTGCTCTCGCCCTGAACTAGAAAATTTCATTCACTTTGCTTCCAATTTCCACCCTTCCCTCACCTTCACATGGTCCATCTCTGACTCTTCCCTTCCCTTCCTCGACTTCTCTGTCTCCATCTCTGGGGATAGGCTATTGACAAACATTCACTACAAGACCACTCACTCCCACAGCTACCTGGACTACACTTCCTCCCACCCCGCTTCCTGTAAGGACTCTATTCCATTCTCCCAGTTTCTCCGTCTCCGCCGCATCTGCTCTTACGATGCCACCTTCCATACTAGTGCTTCCGACATGTCTTCCTTTTTCCTCAACCGAGGATTCCCCTCTACTGTGGTTGACACGGCCCTTGACCATGTCCGTTCTATTTCCCGCACTTCTGCTCTTACCCCTTCCCCTCCCTCCCGGAACCATGATAGGGTTCCCCTTGTCCTCACCTTCCACCCCACCAGCCTCCACATTCAATGGATCATCCTCCGCCATTTCCGCCACCTCCAGCGTGATCCCACCACCAAACACATCTTCCCCTCACCTCCCTTTTCAGCATTCCGAAGAGACTGCTCCCTCCGCGACACCCTGGTCCACTCCTCTATTGCCCCAACACCCCTTCCCGTGCAAGCGCAGGAGATGCAACACATGCCCTTTTACCTCCCCCTTCCCACTGTCCAGGGCCCCAAACACTCCTTCCAGGTGAAACAGCGATTTACTTGTACTTCTTGCAATTTAGTATACTGTATTCGCTGCTCACGATGCAGTCTCCTCTACATTGGGGAGACCAAACGCAGATTGGGTGACCGCTTTGCGGAACACCTCCGTTCAGTCCGTAAGGGTGACCCCGAGCTTCCGGTCGCCTGTCACTTTAATTCTCCGCTCCACTCAGACCTCACCGTCCTCAGCCTCTTACACTGTTCCAATGAAGCTCAACGGAAGCTCGAGGAACAGCACCTCATCTTTCGATTAGGCACTTTACAACCTTCTGGACTCAGCATCGAGTTCATCAATTTCAGACCATAACCTCTGCCCCTATCTTTTTTTTTCTCTGATGTGGAGATGCCGGTGTTGGACTGGGGTGGACAAATGTGAGAAGTCACACAACACCAGGTTATAGTCTAACAGCTTTAATTGAAATCACAAGCTTTCGGAGCACTGCTCCTTCATCAGGTGAAGTGAAGAGATGCATATAGGCACAGCATATCTAGTCAGAGAACACTGCCAGATGATTACAGTTAATCTTTCTAACTGCCCTTTATCACACCTCGGCAGAGAGATAATCACGGCAATCAAAGATCTCTCACATGGCAGCTGTCTTTCATTCTGCCAGAGCCATTTACACTTCATCTAAAGCCATCTTTTGTTTCTTATCTTGTCTCATTACCATCTCCTTTTGCCTTGCACCATCATCTCTTTTGTCTCTTAATCTTTCCTGCCTTCCATCCTATCACAGACCTTCCCTTTTGTTCTTTCCTCCCCTCCCCCCTCCGTCCCTGCAGCTGCTTAAAAACCTGTTCCATCTCCAGCTTTTTCCAGTTCTAACAAAGGGTCATCGACCTGAAACGTTAATTCTGTTTTTATTTCAGATTTCCAGCATCCGCAGTATTTTGCTTTTGTGTCAATCTATATTTGTCTAGGTTTGGGAAAAAAATAGCAACCCATGATTTCTGTACCCAAATCTCTTGATTTTTAAAGAGTTTGTCTCTTGATTTATGAGATGGTGGGGTTGGCATTACTGAATACCTGTGTTCTTAAAAGCATTATTAAAACACTCTTTACATGCAGCACTTTTGCATTATGAGTATTATAATTACATTTTAGATGGGGGGGGTCTGTGATTACTAACCCATTTGAAAAGGGGTCCTTCAACCAAAAAAAAGTTTGAGAACCTCTGGTCTAGAGGACTTGGTTTCAGAATTCCTACTTTGAAATTGCTGCCACGTTATAGTAGTGCAGTTGATTATAATCTGTGCAGTCCTGTTGCAGTTATCCTCCATGAATCTAATTTCTGCATCATTTGCAAATATTTACAACAACACAGTTAATGTGGTGGAGATTTGTGATACTGAAGGTACATGAATGGGACGCTTTGTTTACTTTTTTTTTTAAACTTTTTTTTAAAATCAGCAATATCATCATCGAGCATTTCCTGGTACCTTACTACACTACCAGATTCAGAATAAAGCTCCTTCTATTCCACTCCAAAAATGCTCAACTCCAGCCTTCCAACAACACTCCCCACCTGCATCAGTGAAAATTTTTCCAGTATTCTTGCCAGCCATCCCTATAGCCTTCGGCATCATCTTCACATTGCACCTCCAGTACCAGTGCCAAAAGACTCTCTAATGCTATCAATGCAGGCCAATATTGGAAATAATTATTGTACTAAGAACTGGTCTTGCTTTATTGTTTGCACCTGGTTTTCAACCTTTTTTTTATTAAAAGGAATAAGAAATTTGGTGGTACAATATGCTGCCGTATGAATTTCTACCAGATTATCCCAGTTGGTAGCACTGTTAGCGCGAAGTCGCAAATCAACAAATTGCATTTATAGAGCGCCTTTAATGTGGTAAAAAGTCACAAGGCGCTTCACAGGAGCAATTATGAAACAAAAATTTACACCGAGCTATACAAGGAGATATTAGGACAGGTGACCAAAAGCTTGGTCAAAGAGGTAGGTTTTACAGGAGCATCTTAAGGAAGGGTCGTAGAGAGGTTTAATGCCATTTAATATTTATGAATAAGTCAGCAAGTAAATGGTTTTACAAACTGGCACAGCTTTTTTTGTTAACTTACATAGATTAAATTAGATGAAGATTTCAAAATTTAAAAAGTCACATCATTAAAAATGGATATGGTTCAGTAATAGTCTGCAGAAAATAGAAAATATTTTAAGTTCTCATTGTGTGTTAAATCTACATTTTTTTCCTAATAAGTGAAGGGCTTCAATTCTGCTGCAATTTATACTTGTGTTTTTTTGGAGTGTTTGGCACAGGGGGTTGTTGCTAAGCGTATACAAAATACAGCCAGTAAACATCCTGTTAACATAGCATTTTCCAGTATGTTTTTAGTTAGAACTAAGAGTATGAGGTTCTAGCCCTTTTTAAAAAAAATAAAACTGATCCAAATTTGTAGGATTTATATGGAGGATCTAATAGCGAGGATATATTTTGATGGCACTCATCATTATGTCGTGTCCATTTGAAAACTTTGCAAGTCAAGATAAAACATACCTGAAAAACTTAATGGAGTATTTACCGTTCGACTTAAATTAAATCAAATTAGCCTCATATAATTTTTAAATCATTTTTATTACATTATTCCTCCAATTTCTCTCAGTGGCCATCAAATGCCACTGACTCATTCTGAGGTATAGTTTCAGTGCGAGACAGCTCCTCTCCAGTAACTCGTCTAATTGACGATCATTCACTGAGAGTTTGGACAGCAAGGACTAGGCTATCCGCCTCCCTCTCCACAAACTTAATGGCAGATCCACGGTAGGTAGAGGCAAAAAAAACAACTCTGATACGCGTTCCCGTCTCCCCACTGTATTTCATGGCTCAGCTGTGACATGGGCAGCTCCAGCCACCCCACCTACGTGGGGCACATGCGAACAAAATGCCAATGAGGAAAAAAACAGCCTGCAAGAATGACGGACCCTGGGACTGCCTATTTGGTCCGAGTGTCCGGCATTCAGAATTGGGCAAGGGAGCACTCGGCTCACCTTGGAGGGAGGCCTATATAATTGCTCCCGAGAGCGTGGTGCTGCACAAACCCCTCAGGAAAGATGGAGATTCTCCAGATACTTTTGAAACTATTGGCAGGCAGCAGGCTGGCCACTTCTTGTTGCTGACAGGGTCTGCGACTGCCCATTTCCATCTCCAGACCGGCATGACTCCCCATCAGAGGCGTGTGGGCCAACCTCCAGTACGGTCATCAGTCTGTGAACGGGATCAGGGGGCTATCTCAGGGGGGCAGGCAAAAGTGAGCCGACTTCACTTACACTGCCACAACAGCCCAATGGAAAGCCCAGGCCTAAGCGTAGGAAGGCTACTCGACCATCATAGCCGAGCCTACGCATACATGCACTTTCTAATCATTAGAAAGCATCCAGGAGTGAATACCAGGGCTAATTTGCTCCTCCATAGCCCAAGAAGGCCAAAGCCAACTGTAGCACCTCTATCATCCTCATCAAGGTTGTATTCAGGTAACTCAGCATAAAGTAGGGATTGACACTTGGAATCTTCCTAATCGGTGTGGTTCAATCCCACACTGGATTATGCATTTAACAACTAAACCACAGGAACCAGCAACTTTAATTTTTAACAACTTAAAAGACTCAGTCACAAAGAGTTGAAAATGAAAGGAAAATCTTTCAGATTGTGAGTGGAGTACAAAAAGGTAAACATAACTGAATGTAACATGTTCCGCCTGGTTAAACACTGCTCATTTTCTCCATTTAGGTTCACAAGTGTCAATGTAGAAGCACAGCTTGTACTCTACAGCTGGACATAGCTCAGGCCACTGCATTTAAACTCAGAAAATAACAATCGGCAACTGCCAAAAAAAAAGTCCCAAGATTCCATTTAACCTCCCTGCCTGCAGACACCATTCCAAAAAAAACAGAGCAGATTGTTTGGTTTTTAACACTTTTCCTTCAGGCAACAGAAATCACTTCGGCAGGAAATGGGAAGAAAATGAAAATGGCAGTGTGCCATATAGATGGCATTATTTAGTTTGAAATGGTTGCTGAAATATAATTAGCTTACCTTTTCCTTGAAGAGGTCCCTCTCTTCCAGTGTTAGCGTGTCTGCTTTTGCAATGACAGGGACAATGTTTACCACTTTGCTCAGACGCCTCATAAATTCTATATCTAAAGGTCGAAGACTGGGATGGGGGAGGGGGGAAAAAATGCGTTAATAAAGCTTTGAGCATATGCATTTTCAAGTTTCAAGCCAAGAAAAGAGCCTAATATTATAATGGTGACTAATGCATTCTCATTTTCTATGATTTCACTCAACTTCTTTAGTTCAGGTTCCAAAGTTTTCACTTTGAACTCCAATTGTGGGAGCATCTCTCAACTTTGGAAATGAGAGATTTTTGGGATATAAAAATATTAACTGTGCGTCGTCAGAGCACGGATTTCTTCACCAAAGATAACTACAGTACTGGATGAGTGCCAATTTCATGGCAAGTGGTCAGACTGTCTTTGATAAATACCTTGAATGGAAGAGGCTTTTTAAAAAAAAACTTAGTGTGAGAAGGAATGCTTGCTTTTGACAGCTTCAAACTACAGTTCTAGCCAATTTAAACAGCTTTTTGAAAATTTCATTTGGGTGTTGCAATTGTTCGCGTGCTAAAGACCTTAATAACTGACATACTGTACCGTAATAATGGTAGAATGTTTTAAGGGAGAGCGAAGGCCAGCTGGGAACCTAAATTTCCTTTTCCACTGGTTATCTCACGTGTAGCGGCTGCAGTTATCACTAAAAATTGTTTCCTTCCACCACAAGTCATTACAGCAAACCAGAAAAGGACCAGGAAAAATGATAACTTAAAGTGCACACAAATGAGCCAAATCCCCCTGTTCTTAATAATTCCTAAAATGGTACAGGAGCCATTTTTCATTTGGCTGTTTTGCACCCCACCCCCCCCCCAACCAGAAAATGGCTTTATTTTTGCCTGAATATAAATGAGGTCAGATGATCATGTGACTAGAGAAGGGGGCTTTAAATCTGAAATTTATTAGCTCTAATGGCTAGTTTCCAACTTGCAAACATCAAAAAGGAAGCCAGATCCTGATGAGACAAACCCCCAAGAGTCTGATGAAAGAAAATCCCTCAAAGTTGAAGCAACAAGTTCGGATTTGAGTACAGCATATTGACAGACTGTTCCCAGCACAACCATTTAAATACAAATGTAGAGAACAAGAGGGACCGGAACGTAAATTGCGCTGAAAATAAATTAAGGTAGCGTGTCCCTTCCTATGAGTGAAAGAGGTACATGGTTGCTTCAGTTTTTGAGGCAAGATACTTGATTTCCTCTGTCGAATAAGTGGGGCAAAGGAAAAATGGGAGTGCAAAGGTACAATATATTCCCTTCTTGCTAGTCACAGAGCAGCCTGCATGAAGACCCACCATGTTATGTCTCCAACTTGGAATAAGTATTAGTTAGTCAGCCTTAAAAAACAGCTATCACCACGCGTCCTCTGCGGCAAATTTTTACCATTGTGTGCTAGGCTTGCACAAGATTACCATGGGTAGAATAAGTCTGCATTTGTATGGCTTTCTCACTCATAACGTAGATGATAAAGTCAAGGTTTATCAAGAAACTTAAGGACCGCATAACCAGAAACTGGAAGTATACTTGAACAACACCAGATTGGACATGTTGGATGACCGCAACATCCTGGGTGACAACAGCTAAAACATACTGGATGGCAATCTGGTGTAAAACCTTTATTGTATCTACTGTAGATTGACTCAGCCAAATACAGGCCTGCTGAATAGATCACCCAATTTTGCCTGAAAACTTCATGAGACAAGTATCTGTGGGATTGCTTTTTCATTAGCCACAGAATTAACTTCAAGGTAGAAAACATGTTAAAACTAATTTATTTTTGAGGTTGATTTTGAAGAGCACTAATTGGGAGGGGGTGGGGTGGTATTTCAGACTGAATCAACTCCCCCACCCCTCCTAAAATAGGTAGGAAAAATGAATCAATCGCTCCAATTCTCTTGAAGGGGTGCACAAAATAAAAGTCAAATAAAAGGAATTAAAAAATCAAAACAAAATTCTTAAAAGCATTCACAATATTGTTACAGTAACTGCATATAGTAGTCAGCCTATGACAGTAAGATCATTTATCCTGGTATTGTAGGATCTAAGAATTAAAAAATGTTAAAACTAATTTATTTTTAAGACTTATTTTTGAAGAGCAGTAATTGGGTGGGGTGGGGGTGGTATTCTAGTTTTGAAAATCCCTTGAAACAAATTGATAATCCACAGGATCAAGGGCTGCCTCTTGGAGCTTTTATTCTTTGTGGAAAAGCCCCTACTTAATAATATTCCACTAATATGGCCACCCATCTCCTTGCGTCCCTCGCCTTTTAATTTCATCATGGCATTGTAAGGCAATGTAAAGTATTGTGCATTGCTAGTGTACCACTGCAGGAACTGAATGGAGCCCTTTCCTTTTCTTCCCCTCCCCCAAAGAAATCTCAGGGTAGCAATTAGAAAGGATTTGCCGTCCAGCCCACTGCCTCTGAACTTCCTGTACGTAATATGTACAACCCAAAGGGAAAGAATTACTGAACAACTCAAACAATAGACTTCCGACAGTTGGAACAAAGCTGAGAGCTAACCAGTTTAAGAGGAAAAATGAATGCCTTGTATTAACCTCCGAGTGCAGCAGTATCACACAATATATAAACTGTATCCAGAAGTACACATGGAATCTTAAATACTACACTACCCTCGGGGACTTGAAAAGCTGACTTAATGAATCATACGCTATTTGATGGAAGCCTTACTTCCTTGGCTTTCCTACCCTTCTGCATCCTTTGAGTTGAAAACGGGTCAATAGACAGCTGTCCAGTTTTGATATCCAGTCAAAAAAAAAGACAAGTCCATTAAAAGCAACTTTTTGTACGCAGCACTAGTTCTCTTCAGATGCATCTGGAATATTTGATCACATCTCTGAAGGGATTCAGTTGCAATGCTTATTCCAGTTCTGAACCTCCCATTAAACAAATTGATAATCCATAGGATCAAAAAGAGCTTCTTGGAGGTTTTATTCTTTGTGGAAAGGCCTCTACTTGATAATATTCCACCAATATGCCCACCCACCTCCTTACATTCCTCGCCTTTTAATTTCATCATGGCATTGTAATGTAATGTAAAGTATTGTGCACAGCAAAGAAAAGAGACAATACTTACTCCATGAAGGTATTGAAATAGTTACGGATAAGTCGAAAAAGACCAAGGAGTTTTAGACTCAACACTCAACATGTCCAAGCAATAGAGTCACACTCAACAAATCAAATTGAACGTTGAACTATATAGGAAAAACAGTACAATACAAATTTGGGGAAAGTCATGATCAAATGGTGTAGTGGACTGACTAGAGCACACCTTCAGTTCTACATCCATTTTTGATAACCTGAACACAAGGGAGACATTCAACTGTTGGAGAAAGTGCCAAGAACAACCAGAAGGCTGATCCAGAGTCTTAAGAGGGTTGAGTTCTGAGGAGAAACATGGGCTTTTTAGTCTTGAAAGGAGGCATCTTGGAGGTGATTTTATAGAGATAATAAGATAGTAAGTGATAGAAGTAAAACTGGAAAAATAAATTCAATTTTGGGACTGGGACAAAGGGCCACAGTAAAAGACAAATTTAGAATTAAAATCAGGGCGTCTTTCTTCACACAAAAGAGTGACCAACAAGTGGAGTGGACTCCCAGATAAAGTAATTGAGGCAAAAACCCTGGTATCGTTTAAGAACCAATTGGATGCTGCAATGAGGGAACTTTAGGGTCATTCTAGAAGGATGGCTGGAGACTAGTTGGCATTCCTCATCCACAATCACATTGTGATTTATTCAACTTTAACTGAGCATTTAATAGATTGATTCCATTTCTGTTGTCTGGCCAAATCATTTTGTTGGCGAAATGTGATGCATTGGCATGGAAAGATTTCATTTAGCTCAATATTATGAATAGAAAAGAACTTCTACTTTGGAAAGTCTAAAAGCAATTCACTGACACAGAATGTTGGAAGTCAGTAGATGGAACCTCTTGAAGTGGGAATACAGGATACTTGCTAACTGCATGGTCCCCTCATTCTCCCCTGTCGTAGAGGTCCTGTCAGGGCATTCAGGCCCCTCACCAGGACAACAGGCACTGTAGATTTGAAATAATATCACTAAGCATAGGTCATTCCATTTTGGGATGAGAAACATAAGTGATTTCTGCTTATCAAATTGAGGAGAATGAAATTTTCCACTATTTGTACTCATGTAATAACAGATATATATATTTGCCGCAAATGCTCGTCAAAATATGTTGCTCACTTCTTTTAGAACTAGTCACCAGGAATATTATAAAGTAGCTTCAAACCACTTCCATATCGATTCTCAGCATATACTTGCCTGCTGACCATTTGTCATTAATGTTTTTAATGTTTGCAACTTATTGCCTCTGCCATCATTAGTGATAACAACACAACCATTTTCTCAATTATAGGACTTTTTCAGCTCCACAATACTCAACTGGCAAGTATCCATTTGATAGAGATGAAAAAATGTACATGTTCAAAAAGCCATCTGGCATATAGCTCAAGTGAAATTAACCTGTAATCCACTATCCCCATTCTGCATTCATTAATATATTAAAATTTATATAAAGTTGTAGATAAGCAATTTTGTGATGAGATTGATTGGAATGTTTGAGTCTCAGACCAGTGAGACAAGGTGCTACAATGATCTGAAAGCCATTACAGAAACATGGCTGCAGGATGACATAGATTGGGACCTGAATATTGAAGGGTACATGACATTTAGGAAGGACAGGAAGGTGGGAAAAGGTGGAGGGGTGGCTCTGTTGATTAATGATGGTATTAGCACAATAGAGAGGGATGACCTAAGTTCAGGAAACCAGGATGTAGAAGCGGTCTGGGTAGAGATGAGAAATAATAAAGGCAAGAAGTCACTTGTGGGAGTGGTGTACAGGCCCCTTAACAGTAACCACATGGTAGGATGGAGTATAAAGGAAGAAATAATGGGAGCTTGTCAGAAGGGTACGGCAATAATCATGGGGGATTTTAATCTGCATATAGACTGGAAAAATCAGATGGGCAAAGGTAGCATAGATGTGAAGTTCATGGAATGTTTTAGGGATAGTTTCTTACAACAGCACGTTCTGGAGCCAACCAGAGAGCAGGCTATACTAGACCTGATATTGTGCAACGAGATAGGATTAATTAATGACCTCATAGTGAAGGTGCCCCTAGGTAGCAGCGATCATAATATGATTGAATTTTACATTCAGTTTGAGAGAGAGAAGAGTGGATCCAAGACTAGTATTTTAAACTTAAGGGCAATTATGAGGGCATGAAAGCAGAGCTAGCTAAAGTGAACTGGCAAATTAGGTTAAGGGATAGGTCAATAGAGTTGCAGTGGCAGACATTTAAGGGGATATTTCAAAATACACAGAATATATACATTCCAACAAGAAAGAGGGAGGACCCACCATCCGTGGTTAACTAAATAAGTTCAAGATAGTATTAAACTTAAAGAAAAAGCATATAATTGTGCAAAGATGGGTGGCAGGTCAGAAGATTGGATAGAATATAAAAAACAGTAAAGAATGACTAAAAGATTAATAAGGAGAGAAAAATTAGAGTACAAGAGAAAGCTAGCTAGAAATATAAAAACAGATAGTAAGAGTTTCTATAGACAGTATTTAAAAAAGAAAAAAAAGAGTTAACAGAGTTGGTCCTATAAAAAGTGAGTCTGGGGAATTAATAATGGAAAATAAGGAGATGGCAGTTGAATTGAACAGGTATTTTGCATCGGTTTTCACTATAGAGGATACAAGTAACATCCCAGAAATAGCTGTAAATCAGGAAATGGAAGGGAGGGAGGAACTCAAGAAAATTATAATCACCAGGGAAGTGGTACTGAGCAAATTGTTGGAGCTGCGGGCTGACAAGTCCCCGGGTCCTGATGGACTTCATCCTAGGGTCTTAAAAGTAGTTGTTACTGAGATAGTTGATGCGTTGGTTTTAATTTTCCAAAATTCCCTAGATTCGGGGAAGGTTCCATTAGATTGGAAAATCGTGAATGTAACTCCTTTATTCAAAAAGGGAGACAGACAGAAAGCAGGAAACTACAGGCCAGTTAGCTTAACATCTGTCATAGGGAAGATGTTAGAAGCTATTATTAAAGACGTTATAGCAGGGCACTTAGAAAAGTTCAGAGTAATCAGGCAGAGTCAACATGGTTTTGTGCAAGGGAAATCATGTTTAACCAATTTATTGGAGTTCTTTGAGGAAGTAACATGTGCTGTGGATAAAGGGGAACCGGTGGATGTACTGTACTTAGATTTCCAGAAGGCATTTGTTAAGGTGCCACATCAAAGGTTATTGCGGAAAATAAAAGCTCATGGTGTAGGGGGTAACATATTGGCATGAATAGAAGATTGGCTAGCTAACAGGAAACAGAGAATAGGTATAAATGGGTCATTTTCTGATTGGCAAGATGTAACGAGTGGTGTGCCACAGGGATCAGTGCTGGGGCCTCAACTTTTTACAATTTATATAAATGACTTGGATGAAGGGACCGAAGGTATGGTTGCTAAATTTGCTGATGACACAAAGATAGGTAGGAAAGTAAATTGTGAAGAGGACATAAGGAGGCTACAAAGGGATATAGATAGGTTAAGTGAGTGGGCAAAGATCTGGCAAATGGAGTATAATGTGGGAAAATGTGAAGTTGTCCATTTTGGCAGGAAGAATAAAAAAGATTATTTAAATGGTGAGAGATTGCAGAGCTCCGAGATGCAGAGGGATAGAAACATAGAAACATAGAATCTAGGAGCAGGAGTAGGCCATTCGGCCCGTCGAGCCTGCAACACCATTCAATACGATCATGGCTGATCATTCAAATCCAGTACCCTGTCCCTGCTTTAATCCCCACAGTACACATATCCCACCCGACCCCCGTAACCCCACGTATTTAATTCCCCCTAACATATCCCATCCTATCCCCATAACCCCACATATTTAATCCCCCCCTAACACTAAGGGTCAATTTATCATAGCCAAATCAACCTAACCCGCACATTTTTGGACAGTGGGAGGAAACCGGAGCACCCGGAGGAAACCCACGCAGACACGGGGAGAATGTGCAAACTCCACACAGACAGTCACCCGAGGTCAGATTCGAACCCGGGTCTCTGGCGCTGTGAGGCACCAGTGCTAACCACTATGCCACCGTGTTGGGTGTCCTAGTGCATGAATCGCAAAAGGTTACTATGCAGGTACAGCAAGTAATTAGGAAAGCTAATAGAAGGTTATCATTTATTGCGAGGGGAATTGAATACAAAAGTAGGGAGGTTATGCTTCAGTTATACAGGGCATCGGTGAGACCACATCTGGAGTACTGTGTACAGTATTGGTCTCCTTATTTAAGGAAGGATGTAAATGTGTTGGAAGCAGTTCAGAGAAGGTTTACTAGACTAAAACCTGGAATGGGCGGGTTGTCTTATGAGGAAAGGTTGGACAGGCTAGGCTTGTATCCGCTGGAGTTTAGAAGAGTAAGAGGTGACTTGATTGAAACATATAAGATCCTGAGGGGGCTGGACAGGGTGGATGTGGAGAGGATGTTTCCTCTTGTGGGAGAATCTAGAACTAGGGGTCACTGTTTAAAAATAAGGGGTCGCCCATTTAAGACAGAGATGAGCAGAACATTTTTCTCAGAGGGTCGTGAGTCTTTGGAACTCTCTTCCTCAGAGGGCGGTGGAAGCAGAGTCTTTGAATATTTTTAAGGCAGAGGTAGATAGATTCTTGATAAACAAGGGGGTGAAAAGTTATCGGGGGTAGACGGGAATGTGGAGTAATCGGATCAGCCATGATCTTATTGAATGGCGGAGCAGGTTCGAGGGGCCTACTCCTGCTCCTAATTCGTATGTTCGTATAAATATCCAAGATACATAGTACATCAACAGGAGCCTCTATATCAATGTTCATAATATACTATTGGTTTCTAATGCTTGAGGAAAGCATCATAACCCTCAACAACACTGTGACAAATTTAAGATGACATCCCCAAATATTAAAACATAGTATTAAATGACTGATAAAAAATAAAACCACAGATGCTGGAATCTGAAATACAAACCAGTTTGGAAACAGGATCCCACGTGAACCATTAACCTGTTTTTCTCTTTCAGATGTGGACTGATCTGGTGTGCATTTCTAGCAATTCCTTTTATTGAACCAGTGAGCCAGGTTTTTCCATGTCTGCTTGCTCCCTAGTGAAATTTCATCCATTGAAGTGAACAGGCGGAAAATTGTGGGCAGACAAGATACATAGTGGAAAACCTCGACTGGGACCTCAAATATTGCTCAGTGTGGGCTCATGAAGTTTTGGTTGAAAAGACACTTGGAACATCTACATGACACGATCTAGTTAACACCAAGGTCTACTGGAGAAGAGTTGAATTCCAGAGGTGAGGCAAGAGTGTCTGCCCTTGACATCAAGGAGCCCTAGTAAAATTGAAGTCAATGCAACTCAGTGGGGGGTGGTGGGTGGGGAAGGAAACTCTCCACTGGCTGGAGTCGTACCTAGCACAAAGGAAGATGGTTGTGGTTGTTGGAGGTCAATTATCTCAGCCTCAAGACATCTCGACAGGAGTTCCTCAGGGCA
This sequence comes from Squalus acanthias, assembly GCA_030390025.1. NCBI lineage: Eukaryota > Metazoa > Chordata > Chondrichthyes > Squaliformes > Squalidae > Squalus > Squalus acanthias. The sequence continues at coordinate 23,734,887 of CM059447.1, forward strand.
GTGTCCTAGGCCCAACCATCTTCAGCTGCTTCATCAATGACCTTCCCTCCATGATGATTGCACAGAGTTCAGTTCCATTTGCAACTCCTCAGATAATGAAGCAGTCCATGTCCGCATGCAGCAAGACCTGGACGACATTCAGGCTTGGGCTGGTAAGTGGCAAGTAACATTCACGGCACACAAGTGCCAGGCAATGACTATTTCCAACAAGCGAGAGTCTAACCACCGCCCCTTGACAATCAACGGCATTACCATCACCATCCTGGGGGTCACCATTGAACAGACACTTAACTGGACCAGCCACATATATACTGTGGCAACAGGAGCAGGTCAGAGGCTAGGTATTCTGCGATCACCTGACTTCCCAAAGCCTTTCTACCATCTACAAGGCACAAGTAAGGAGTGTGATGGAATACTCTCCACTTGCCTGGAGGAGTACAGCTCCAACAACACTCAAGAAGCACGACACTATCCAGGACAAAGCAGCCCGTTTGATTGGCGCCCCTATCCACCACCTTAAACATTCACTCCCTCCATGACAACGCATCGTGGCTGCAGTGTGCACCATCTACAAGATGCACTGCAGCAACTCGCCAAGGCTTCTTCAACAACACCTCCCAAATCCTCGACCTCTACCACCTAGAAGGACAAGGGCAGCAGGCGCATGGAAACACCATCACCTCCAAGTTCCCCTCCAAGTCACAACACCATCCTGACTTGGAAATATATCACCGTACCTTCATCGTCGCCGGGTCAGAATCCTGGAACTCCCTCCCTCACAGCATTGTGGGAGTACCTTCACCACACGAACTGCAGTGGTTCAAGGCAGCGGCTCACCACCACCTTCTCAAGGGTAATTAGGGATGGGCAATGAATGCTGGCCTTGCCAGCTACACCCACATCCCAGGAACGAATGAGAGAGAGTCAAGAACCTATAATTAATACGGTGGATGCACACCACAGGATGAAAAATAAAAATCACTAGAATTAGTGCCAAATTGGACAGGATTCCAAATGCTAAATTGATTAGAGATGCCATACAATATTTATTTGATGTGAAAAATGGATTGCAATCCCAGATATAATTAGTGATACCTCCTTGCTATCTTTATGCACACATGGTTATCTATTTTAAAAAAATCTGCATTTACTTCAGTCGGTCTCAATGTATTTTTAACCAAAGCCTTACTATGTGGTTTTCTATTTATTCAGGTTCTCATTCTTGTTCTAACCCACATAAGACCTTCTCTCAACTCTGACTATCCAAACTATTTTCGCCTCCACTTCCTGTCCCCAAATGGTTTTACAGCCAGCCTAACACCACATACATAAACCTGTGGCTTCATCTCATTTTACCTTTCTTTATTTTTACATACTCAACTAATTGATGAGATTTTCTTTTGTAAGCAGCATCTTGGAGGGGAAGGGGGCACAAAAAGTGGAGAAAAAACCTTGTACTGTCACAATCCATCTCCATTTCCTTTTTGGATGAAGGCAAGAATTGCTGGTGAAAATGCAGAATATTTAAACGGAATGTCCACACAGAATAATGGACTTAAGAGTTCACATCCTGTTGTCACATCTAATGGATGTTTCCCCTCAGATTTAGCTAGTGTGAACATGAGTGTGTACTATTGCTAACCTAGACAGATTTGTTACTCTCTCCTCCTTTATTATTCCACGAACTACCCAATACATCAGGGAAATCTTGCTCCTACTGTGTGACCAGCCAAACATTTGTAAATTTCTATCGTGGAGGTCATCTTTGAGTCTGTTCCGGTGGCAGGGAATATTGCTGTGGCCGCACACATTGCCCAGGTGAAGCAGTGAGTACACGGAAAATGATCCCCTGCAAGCAAGTTGTAGTCTGTACTCCAGAGCAAGCAAAAGCAAACAGAACTTTGTCATATATGCATCATGATGTAAACTGCATCAAAATCAATCGGTGTCACCAAAAATGCACAGCTATTCTTTCTCCCCAAAATTAGGGGGAAAAAAAAAAAAATCTACATATTTTTGGAAGACAGTGCTTCTTTAAGCAATTAACTGTTTAAGACTTCAAAATTGCTATAAAATAGAAGCTTTGCATGACCTGATATTCAACTGATTCATTGCCATTTTGAGCCACAATCTCTCATTATAGCAGGACGGCCATTTTCACCACTATGCACAAACCACGCTACCAATATACATCGGAGGGGTGAGATAGAAAACTTGTGCTTGTAATCATGCTGAAACAAGCTGACAGCTGATAAGACACTTGCCTCTCCTGAAGGTTTGAGAGCCTTCTTAATGTCACTTTTTGAGAGAGAGAGAGAGAGAGAGAGAGAGAGAGAGAGATAGCGCATTGCGGCACAGTAATTAATTTCTAATTGACTCTTCCCGGTATTATTCTGCATCTTTTCATCCACTTTTTTCCGACTGCCTTTGTGAGGCAAGGTTTCCTACAGTTACATCCTTCGTATTTTCCCCAATATGTTACCGTAGCCTGTATGAACAGTTCCTCATTCGCTTTACATCTGCAATTGTCTCAGAAGATTTGCCCCAACTCCTAACAACACAAGCAAAAGCAGAAAACACTTAAAACATTCATTCAGTGTCTCAGTCAGCATTTGTGGAGAGGACAGATGGCTCAACAGTTGAGGTGTGGTCCCTTTATCAAAACTCAAGTACTGATGAAGGATCCACACCCGACACGTTACCCCGTATGTTCTCTCCACAAATGCTGACGGAGCCATTGAATGTGTCCAGTGTTTCAGATTTCCAGCGTCTGCAATTTTTTTTTGTTCCGAACAATAACATTGGTTTCCAATGTTCCAGTTTTCAATCTGGTCAGTTGTCATGCTCTATGCTAAATTATTGGCCAAGATTTTATGTCTTCATATCTCGTTACACCCAATCCATTTATTACGAGATATTATCCAGCTGCCCATCTCTGGAATTTTTCAAATCTGTTCCATTTGTCTAATATATCACCATGTTTGCATCTTCTGTTCCCCTGAAATCTAACCTCCATTTCAGATTACAATATTTATTACAGTGGATAACAGAACAACAGGGTTTACTGATGCAGTGCCTGCACTAATAATGTACCTGTTTAAATGGTATGTTTAGACTGTCTGTTCAAACCTGATTTTAAACTGCAAACCATTTACTGTCAGCTAAATAACTATTCACACTGAAGAGCTCAATGGAGCAACACACAGGTACAGTAACGGTTTCAGGCAGGAGACCACTGCTGGTCCATCTGGTCCAACTAGCCCCAGTATTCTCAGTGCATTTCAGGTATGAGAACACAATATAGTTTCCACATCAATGCACTGTGATGCTTTTTGTTTGTTGCCTTACTTGTGAAATTTAGCTCAAAACAGATTAAAAACTCCATAGCAGTCAAGTGCTGGGGGATGTGGAGATCTAGTTCACAAAGTAATGCCTCTCACATACCACTTTCAAGTGAACTTCCATACCCAATAGGTCAGAAAAAAAGACAACTTGCACCTATAGCACACCTTTAACGACCTCAGGACGTCCCAAAGTGTTTCACAGCCAATGAAGTACCTTTGAAGTGTAGTCAATAGTCACTGTTGTAATGTAGGAAACGTGGCAGCAATTTGCACACAGCAAGCTCCCACAAACAGCAATGTGATAATGACCAGATAATCTGTTTTTAGTGATGTTGATTGAGGGATAAATACTAGCCAGAACACCGGGGAGAACACCCCTACTCTTCTTCGAAATAGTGTCATGGGATCTTCTACGTCCACCTGAGAGCAGACAGGGCCTCAGTTTAACGTCTCATCCAAAAGACAGTTCCCTTCGACAGTGCAGCACTCCCTCAGCACTGCACTGGAATGTCAGCCTAGATTTTTGTGCTCAAGTCTCTGGCGTGGGACTTGAACCCACAACCTTCTGACTCAGAGGCGAGAGTGTTACCCACTGAGCCACGGCCGACACCTTGTCAGAATAATTTATTCATTTGGAAACAGCAAGGGGTAGTTTCTGGGAGCCGTCACTTCGAGGGGCGGTAACCTGTTCAATTGCCATCCCCACAGCCAATCCCTGAACACAGAAAGCTGGGAGAGGGACCGAGGTCAAGCCCTTGACCACTTATCCAGCCAGATAACAAACGGACAAAAGGAACACATGGCCTGGGTCAGCTTGAAGAATCTGGAGAGGGAAACAGGCACAGGGAGTGGGAGTGCACTCTTTAAGGTAGTATTGACCCAGTTCATTGGAATTACAGGTCATAAAAAGATGCATTTAGTTTGCTAACATTGACAGAAACCAGGAACTTCTCGCCAACTGTTAACAGAAACGTTGCTAATTCATGCAGTGCTTCCTGCTAGCTAAAATCAGCGTTCTCCTTCTCCCAAGGAAACGAGTAACTTCCTGCTGCGCAGTGTAGCATTGAGTGGACACGCTTAGATCTTATGAGACTCATTGTAAGCGAGCTTGAGTGATGAACCCCAAGGTTGAAACTCTTGTGCTGGTTGGGACTACACTCAACTGTTGGAGCTACCAGAAAAAGATTTACTATGTGTGTGAAGTACAATTTGCTTTTAACATACGTCATCATAATAATTTGCTTTTAACAGATGCCATCATTGGCATGTTCACTATCTAAAAGAAGTTAATCAGCATCAAAGTAGAACAGTTTACTTCAGCAGCCACCGTAAATTTGTTATTAACAACATTTTCTTAGATCAGTAAGCAATAAAATGAGCTGGGAGCCAAGAGGTACGTACGAGTGTCCAGTCGGAGCAATGAAGTATATACAACAATGCACTCTCGTGTCCTGGATCCGTTTCTTTCTATTGACAGTCAGCTCTTCTTTCAGGTACGTCTCATACTGATCATTAATAAACTTTGTAATGGGCTGCCAGCTAAATGGAAAATTAGAAATAGAAGATGTCATTAAACTGACCAAGCAGAAATATAACTACAGCAGAGTTATCAAAGCAACTATTAAACTTGATGATTTAAGAAGGCAAAATTAAAAACGAAGTTCAGATTTGCCTTGAACTTCCAAAAGGGTCATATTCTTTGATGTGGTTGCTTTCTAGCTGTATATTCTTTTCCCCCACGAGGAGGAATGTCGAGTTGACCACCGTGAAAATTTGAGATGGTTTTTACATTTTCATTTCTTTTTACGATGGCAAGCTACCTTTCAGGTGGAAAGCGAAAATCCTAATCAAAAAGATACATTTAGAGGTATGGTATTAAAACAATACAAAATTAGATCAAATTATTAACTTCTTAAGGGGGCAGGTTATAAAGTTGCAACCAGCTATTCAACTTTTTTTTTTGAAGTCTGTCGGAAGTTTATGAGGAACTAGCTACACATTAAGGTTTTGGGATGTTACAGTTAACATATCTGGATGGAAGCAGCAAGTAATATTGATGGGAATTTGTTGAAAGAAGCAGTGAAAGAGTGGTGTAACATATCAGACAAAAAAACCCAGGGTAATTGCATATGGGCCTAATGGGCTTTGCTTATTCTGAGAACATAAGACAACATTATAGGCTTCCAATTGCCCCCAGCATCAGCTGTGCCGTCACGGGAAAGCACATCAGCAATTCAGGGCATCTCCAAAGGCACTTCTCCATCAGAAGGGTGGGAAACTTTAAAGAGGTGCTCTTGTGAATCTCCGAGCAGTAGCGTAAGAGAGTTAGCACTAGCTTAGAGCACAACACAAAAACAAATGTGCAGCATCTAGGGATTTTACAACAATTGAGGAGTTCTTCTCGACAACAAGTGACTGAAAGACACTAGTAAAAAAGATTCCAGATAGCTTGCCTGGAAGCACCAAGGTGGCTAGGAGATCTTACACTAATATATCTAGGCTTTAGTGGTTTTTAGTCTATTGAATGGTTTATCAGTGTATAAACAGAGAATGAATGTGGGAACTGGAAACAACTTCACATAACAACCCCCCACAATAATTTTTAGTCCGGATTGTCAGTAATAGACCTATAGAAAGAAGGCGCTTCAGAATTGGGAGTACTGCATTCAGTTCTGGGCACCGCACCTTAGGAAGGATATATTGGCCCTGGAGGGAGTGCAGAGTAGATTTACCAGAATGATACCCAGACTCCAAGGGTTAAATTACGAGGAGAGATTACACAAACTAGGGTTGTCTTCCCTGGAATTTTGAAGATTAAGGGGAAATTTGATCAAAGTTTTCAAGATATTAAGGTGAACTGATAGGGTAGATAGAGAGAAACTATTTCCGCTGGTTGGGGATTCCAGGACCAGGGGACATGGCCTAAAAATTACATGATGCGGAGATGCCGGTGTTGGACTGGGGTGGACAAAATTGAGAGGTCGCACAACACCAGGTTATAGTCCAACAGTTTTATTTGAAATCACAAGCTTTCGGAGCTATCGAGGAAGGAGCAAATCGATAGCTCCGAAAGCTTGTGATTTCAAATAAAACTGTTGGACTATAACCTGGTGTTGTGCGACCTCTAAAAATTACACCCAGGCCTTTCAGGAGTGAAGTTAGCAAACACTTCTACACACAAAAAGAGTGGTAGAAGTTTGAAACTCTCTTCCGCAAATGACAATTTATGCTGGGTCAATTGTTAAATTTTAAATCTGAGATAGATAGCTTTTGTTTACCAAAGGTATTAAGGGATATGGAGCAAAGGCGGGAATATGCTCACAGATCAGTCATGATCTCATTGAATGGCGAACAGGCTCGAGGGGCTTAATGGCCTACTCCTGTTCCTATGTGTGCTTTATTGTCTGGAGTTGAGCCTGGTACTCAAACTTCAAGCCTACACAGGCTCAAAGAAACTTCACACTCTAATGCATAATCCTCAATATTGATTACCACGTGGATCATTAAAGAGAAGTCCTGTACTTCATGGTCCAAGGACTGAAGTCCTCCCCCTGCCAGACAGGATTATTTTCAAGAACTGAAGGAAGTAGGTATCAGCAGAAAGTTGTAAGCATTCTGCTTCCAAAAGCAAAAGTTTCAAATTAAACACTGAATCAAAGTGAGTTACCGCTTGTATTTTCGGACGGCGCACAATACAGGTGATCACAAAGTTCCCAGCAGAGAGAATGCAGGGACAACTAAATGTTGTAATAGTGTGTCTGACCCGGACTAGATTTAACAAAACTTCACAACGATCATAGGAATTGCTGGATGAAGAAAGACCAAAGCCCATTTAGTTCACTTTCTACCATCCTGGTAGACATAACTTGGAATTAGTTTTTGTTTCAGTTGATTTTAAAGGGAATATTGTCTATTAAAGCATTCTTTTAATTAACATACAGCAAGATACTTAAAAGTTCACACTTTTCTTAAATCAAATATCCTAATCTGAAGTGAAAGAAGTCATAAGGAAGTGCATCATTTCTGTTAAAAAAAAGTCTGAAGACCAGATGGAACCATCACTAGATCACCTTTTGACAACTACAGTCTCCACTGCTTATAGTGGGCAAGTTCGTGCGAATGTGATTTGTCCACTATACGTGATGGCCGGTATAACGTGGTAGCATTTGTAGTCGAGTGGCTGCTGAGCAGAATTGGGAGTGTTCCGGCTTTAAATACTGCCAGAGAGGACAGGGTTGGTTTGTAGATTATTGCCTTCGAAGCTTTTTGTTGCTTGCCTTCTTAACGGTTTGCTGCGATGCAGAGTTCAGTTTAAATGAGCCTTATGTGGGGTTCAACATGTCTGAAATTGCAAACTGTTACTCTGTTTCGGACTGGACTCCTGCGCTTAAATGCTGGATTTGAAAGTGACAAGTGACTCAATAAAGGTACGTTACCGGACAGCTTTCAGATCTGTGTTGTTTATTACTGCAAGCACAAATCCATTTGAAAGGTGAAAAAAAGTTCCTTCTTTGCTTTGATCAGTCCTTAATGTGGGAAATCGCCTGAAAAGCCATGCAGGTTTTGGTGAAGGATTCTCAACAGAAACTACAAAATATTAAAATGAGGTCTGCCTCAATAAAGCTCCTGTATTACATTCAGTGCACCTCAATGGAGGTGTTATTTACTTCTCTTTGTTCTTGCATTCAGTGCACCATAATGAGGTGTGAACTAGTGAGCAAACAACTGTACCTGCCCAAAATAATCGGAGCACTTAAAATGCTATAAATGGCAACTTTGAAACTGATGTTTTTGGCCGATATAAGCCAGTTTTAAACATGGACGTTTTAAACGTGGTAGAGACTGGTACTCACCAATTCTCATTGTTTATCTGATCGCCAAATCCTGGGGTATCAATTACTGTTAGTTTCATGCGGACCCCCTTTTCCTCAACATCTGCAATAAATTGAGAACGGTATTGGATAAAGCAAGTCAGTCAAATCAAGACTGGAGATTTTTATATTCTTCAGGTGGAAGTGTTCTGCCCCAGACAGAACCAACACCAGCAGAAGTTTCCTTGTTTTCTTCAGCCATACCTGAAAAAGTGCATTAAATTCCTGGACTAACATTAGAACAATTTTTCACTCCTCAAATTCTAGGATAAATGTATCACATCTGAAGAAACCGTAGCATTCCATACCTGATAATTTTCTAATAACAAAAGATATTTCACTCAACTAAATGAGTGCACAATTCTTTTAGACCTCCTAGTCACATGGCAACATTGACTATAAATTATTTTTTAGCTTCAAGATAAACAATTAGGCCACTTTACATGGAATAGCAGGAGCTGGTGGTACTGGAGTCTGGGCCAGGCCTGAATGCACTTGGAGGGGTCAGGGTTTGGGGTTAGTTAGAGTCAAAACACAGGCCCAGACTGTGACTAGAAGGTCCCAAGGTATGATTGGCTGTGCATTTGCTTCTTATGGTTCAGGAACAAGTCAGGAGTGTGATGAAATACTCTCCACTTGCCTGGATGAGCGCAGCTCCAACAACACTCAAGAAGCTCGACACCATCCAGGACAAAGCAGCCCGCTTGATTGGCACCCCATCCACCACCTTAAACATTCACTCCCTCCACCACTGGCGTACCGTGGCTGCAGTGTGTACCATCTACAAGATGCACTGCAGCAACTCGCCAAGGATTCTTCGGCAGCACCTCCCAAACCCGCGACCTCTTCCACCTAGAAGGACAAGGGCAGCAGGCGCATGGGAACACCATCACCTCCAAGTTCCCCTCCAAATCACACACCATCCTGACTTAGAAGTATATCGCCGTTCCTTCATCGTCACTGGGTCAAAATCCTGGAACTCCCTCCCTAACAACACTGTGGGAGTACCTTCACCACACGGACTGCAGTGGTTCAAGGCAGCGGCTCACCACCACCTTCTCAAGGGCAATTAGGGATGGGCAATAAATGCTGGCATTGCCAGTGACGCCCACATCCTATAAATGAATTTAAAAAAAAGCCTCTGTCCAACGAAAAGTTGCTCTCCCCTCTCCTCAGCAGCTGTTGGATTCACTACGTTGAACTTACCAAGGTCTGCACCCACATTGCAGTGGAGGGCAGGTTGTGTAGTAGAGGAGAGGGAAGCTCATATATGACTGGGCTGGAAGCAAAGGTCAGGGATGCTTATGCGCTCCATGTCATGTCAGTCTGTGCATGGAGATTTATCTGAAGTGATTAGAAGCACTGGATGGGCAACTGTGTGCTATTTATTTTGGATTTGTTGCTCTGTTTTATTTATGATGTTACAAATTATATATTAAAGGAGCATTTAGCACAGTGGGGGAAAAAACAATCTTGGCAGTTCAAATTACATTTTGATTGGGAAATTTAAGGTAACAACCAATCAGCACACTTTTCTCTTTCCCATGCACTAGATACTTCAGATAAACATCTGATGCCAAACTTCCAATTACATATTTTAATTGAGGCAGGGCGGATTAATATAGGGGTCTCAGTCAAACCATCTCCAACAAGAGAGAGTGTCTAACCACCTCCCCTTGACATTCAACAGCATTATCAAAACCCTGGGGGGTTACCATTGACCAGACACTTAACTGGACTAGCCATATAAATACTGTGGCTACAAGAGCAGATCAGAGGCTGGGTATTCTGTGGCGAGTGACTCATCTCCTGACTCCCCAAAGCCTTTCCACCATCTACAAGGCATAAATCAGGAGTGTAATGGAATACTCTCCACTTGCCTGGATGAGTGCAGCTCCAACAACACTCAAGAAGCTTGATACCATCCAGGACAAAGCAGCCCGCTTGATTGGCACCCCATCCACCACCTTAGACATTCACTCCCTCCACTGCAGCGTACCGTGGCTGCAGTGTGCACCATCCATAAGATGAACTGCAACAACCCACCAAGGCTTCTTCGACAGCACCTCCAAAACCCGTGACCTCTACCACCTAGAAGGACAAGGGCAGCAGGTGCATGAGAACACCACCACCTCCAAGATCCCCTCCAAGTCACACACCATCCTGACTTGGAAGTATAACGCTGATCCTTCGTCGTCGCTGGGTCAAAATCCTGGAACTCCCTTCCTAACAGCACTGTGGGAGTACCTTCACCACACGGACTGCAGCGGTTCAAGGTGGCGGCTCACCACCACTTTCTCAAGGGCAATAAATACTGGCCTTGCCAGCAACGCCCACATCCCGTGAACGAAAAAAAATGGGGTCCTGGTAAAACTCACCATAAAGTAGAAAAACTGCATACAACCACAGGATCACTTTTATATTAGTATACTGTGATACGATTTGCTTCATTATTAACGCAATGTGTAAAAAGATTCTATGGGCCTATTTCTTTAAGCATTTAAGACACGTCTGTATTTGAATGGATTTGGGGGTGGGGGTGGTGGGGGGGTGCCCACGGCCCCAAGAATTTCAGTAGTGTCACTGTTCAATATTCATTTTTCTAAAACTCTTTTACCAGAGTTCTCTAGTTTTAAACAGCAGTGTTAAGTCTTGGTATGCAACAGTCACTCTCCCCATCCTGGGAAAGGCCTTTCTTTCCCAACCCCTTCTGATCCTATTGTGAGCAATCGCCAAAAAGGACAGCAGACACGGTGCCAGATTACGGTCATCGGAAACTTTCATCAGACAAAGAATTGCAACAGCATCACTGGATAAATAAATATACAAATCAGTCCCACTGATGAACTCACCATGGCTGATTGATTTCATTTCAACTGTTTGGGGAATCCGTTCCTCAGTTCCTACAACAGATTTACGGCTAACTTTGGATTTGAACAGAGTGTTTATTAGTGTGGATTTTCCCAAACCACTCTGACCTGTGGGTGGGAAAAGAATGCTTTAGTTTACAAATCACATTCACAAACCTACACAGGAATGTAGCATCTTTAATGAATATTACAATGTACATTATCTGCTGAACTTTTGCTTTGGCCCGCTCTCCTTCAGAACTAAAATGAGTCAAATTGATTAACAGTAACTTTTTAAAACAACTCTCTGGCTCTCTTAGTAGGAAACCAATAATTCAACTGCAAAAAGATGAAGATTAATCCTGTTTAATAAATATTATATTAAATTGTTTTTTTACCAACATACCAGCCAGGCCAAAGCACTTAAAAACAGAAGTAATTATTGAGAGAGAAAAGGCCATTCAGACCATCAATCCCATTCCTTCCACAGGCCATAAGTGGCACTCCCTTACCCATTCAGTCTCCCAAGAAAAATGTCTGCATTTGTTAAATTTCCTTTACCCCAGGACCCTCAAAAATGACAGAAGATTAGTCCAGTCTCACATTTCCACTTGTCAGACCTAGCTGGTTACTTCCACAAATAATAATGTACTGCCAGCCTTGGCTCAGTTGAAGCAATCTTGCCTGTGAGTCACAAAGTCATGAGTTCAAGACCCACTGTGGGGACTTGAGCAAACAATCTGGATTGATATTTCAGTGCAGTATTCAGGCAATGCTGCATCGTCATCGGTGCCATTTTTCAAATGAGATTTTAAACTGTGGCCCTGTCTGCCCTCTTAGATGGATGCAAGAGATCCTTTGGCACTATTCAAATAACAGAGTTCTCCCAGTATTTATCCAACATTTATCCCTATAATAACATCACTAAAAAACAGATTCATCAGTCATCTATTTCACTGCTGTTGGTGGGACTTTGCCATGTGCAAATCGGCCATCACAGTTCCCTACATTACAGCACTTATAAAGAGAAAGAGTTACTTCATTGGCCGTGAAGCATTTTAGCGTGTCCCGAGGCCATGAAAGGCTCTATGTAGATGCTAGTTCTCTTTCTTTCTTTCCTTGGTCACAATAGCATGAAGTGTTTGATTATTTGTGTGTGGACTTATCCCTGTAATTTCCAATTCCATTCCTAAACAGATATTTATCAAAGTCTTTTTCCAAGGAGCCAGGAAACATTTTTGTCTACGAGTTAGCCTCCTTTAAGTGTCACAGTATATAAGGCATTAAAAAAAACAGGCTCACTCATAGAAATGGAGTCCCAGTTTAACTTACAATTGCTAGAAATTTTAGTTGGCTGGTCTGTGCCTGATGCCCAAGGGAAAAGTCAAGCTATTCAATTTAAATAAAAACACCTTGTGGTATTTCTTAAAATATTTACTTCATTATCATTTCCCCCCCAAATTTAACAGAATTTGTTTGAGCATCGGAGTTTCTCTGTAGTATAGGCTGAGGAGCTGGGAGATAAAAAAAAAACCTGTGGGACTACAGTGGCACCACTGGTAGGAGGGTGTAATTACACCACAACAGGTTTACATAGGCAGTTTATAATGAAAGGGTGTACAAAGATATCATCAGTATTATAGATATCAGAGTTCAGCACAGCAGTGAAACTATTACTGTCTACTACTCAAAGAGCTAGTTAAACTTAACCACTATTGTAAAGACACAGTTTGCATTATTATATTTGCTTGTTCTTTTACGGTTTATTAAATTTGTTTGGCAGTTAACACCAAAGTCAAAGGCCACCTTCCAAAGACAAGGAGAAACAGAAGGTTGAATGATAAAACCAGCAGCTAAACTGATGAGGGTTCAATCTTTGGTCACACTACGAATTTACTTAGCTATGGGCCATAGAAAGCCAGGGCTCACCTAGGAGGGTAGTTTGAAACATGGAAGTAAAAAAAATGGAATAAAAGCAGTAAAGAAACCTGAAAATGCGACAGGCATCAACTATTTTGCCAACAGTGCTTTCCATTAATCAGTAGAGGAAAACTTTTTTTCCCTCATCAATAGTCTCACTTGAGGTTTATCGTACTTGTGTCCCCCAATTCCATGTTCGCTCTCCAAGTTATTGCTTATATTTACATCAAACCATTTCAAAGACCTACATCATGTCCCTTCACAATCTTTTCTCCAATGGATATAAAATAAGCGCCTGAATCTCTCTTCAAAGTTTAGAGCCCCAATTGATACAATTTCCCTTGTTGCTTTTCTCTCCGACTCCTATTTGGCATAAGCAGGACAGAGCACGACTGAAAATTAAACCATTATTATGGCAAATAAAGAGAGAAATAAATGCCAATTTTTTTTTTTAATGGTTCATTCCAAAATAGCCATAAACTACTTCAGACTTCAAACAAAATAATTAAACAATGTGCTGTGTAGCATAGCAGACACTGTGCAGCTGTGCATTGCATATACCCACATATTAAGCACAATTTTATTACCATTATGAAAAATGGCACAAGACTATATTAAATTAAACCTCTGCAGCCCGAGGTTTTTAAACCTGGAAGGAAACACTGCCGCAGAAGGCAACGGAATTCGTTTCTAGCTCAGCTCCACGTTTCTAGGCACTCCACACAATATTCCTCAGGTCACCATAAAAGGCAAAACATCAACTGAAAGATCTAAATAAGTTGGCCGATGAAGACTAGATGATTCATTCCCTCTGGTCTCGGTGATATTACTGTGTAGATGCAGTATTTTGATTTCAAGCATTAATAGATTATATTTGGAGCCGTCATCATCCGACACTGAACGCCTGGATATCTTCCAAAGATAACTTCTTGAACGATGCGTTTCTTACCCTTCAAGAACCCAAATCATTAACACTATAATTCATTCACGTTGCAATGCACCATTAAAATAAAAAGATATTTTAAACTTAAATGAAAAGCAAAGGACTTTGATTTTGAGAGGAGAACTGGTGGTGGCTGTCTTATGGAATGTGTTCATTGCTCAGAAGCTGCATAATATGGAGATCCTCATTACTGTAGGTACATTTTTGGATGGTTGTGCGAAACAGTTGCCTGACTGTCCATTGCTCCCATGTTGAGCCTGGAAGTTACTGCAAATCCTTCAGCTTTGTGTCTTTTTTCCCCCAAAGGTACACCAATTACATGGCACTGGAATAGATCCAGAGCAGCACAGCAAGTTGAAATGTAGTTGTGAATAAATGTGAATGTCTTCTGATTTCCAAATGCATTGCCTGAGATAACTGGGAAATTTCAGACCACTGGTAAGTTATCTTCTTCTTGAACAGGATACCTTTTAAATGTCTTGGGCAAGATCCTGGTCTTCTCATCAAGGATAACTGCCAAATTGGAGTGGCTAATGGCCTCTGTGGTAGAAGTGACTGAGCCAAGGGGTGCGGTAGCATAGTGGTAATGTTACCGGACCAGTAATCCAGAGGCCTGGACTAATAATCGTAGGAGATGAGAGTTCAAATCCCACAGCAGCTGGGGGATTTTAAATTCAGTTAATTAAATAAATCTGGAATTTAAAAAAAAACGACCAGATTGTTGAAAAAAAAAACAACTGGTTCACGAATGTCCTTTAGGGAAGGAAACCTGCCGTCCTCACCCGGTCTGGCCTAGATGTGGCTCGAGACCCACAGCAATAACTACCCTCTGAAATGGCCTAGCAGGCCACTCAGTTGTACCAAACTGCTACGACAAAGTCAGCACTGTTGGGAGTACCTTCACCACACGGACTGCAGCGGTTCAAGAAGGTGGCTCACCATCTCCTCGGGGGCAACTAGGGATGGGCAATAAATGCCAGCCTTGCCAGCGACGCCCACATCCCGTGAACGAATACATTTAAAAAAGGAGCTGGTGGGGTGTGGCAAGTCTCAGGGAAGACCCCAGAGTTATATTCCTTTATTTATATTCATAAGATTTTTGACTGAGCGAGTCAGGTGGCCCTCATGTTGAAGCTGGAAGCAATGGGAGTATATAGAAACATAGATCAGTACAGCACAGTACAGGCCCTTCGGCCCTCGATGTTGTGCCGAGCATTGTCCGAAACCAAGATCAAGCTATCCCACTCCCTATCACTCTGGTGTGCTCCATGTGCTTATCCAATAACCGCTTGAAAGTTCCTAAAGTGTCCGACTCCACTATCACAGCAGGCAGTCCATTCCACACCCCAACCACTCTCTGAGTAAAGAATCTACCTCGGACATCCCTTCTATATCTCCCCCCATGCACCTTATAGTTATGCCCCCTTGTAACAGCTACCTCCACCCGAGGAAATAGTCTCTGAACATCCACTCTATCTATCCCCCTCATCATCTTATAAACCTCTATTAAGTCGCCTCTCATCCTCCTCCGCTCCAAAGAGAATATGAATAAACCTTGGATTTTATCACCAGTTTGAAGATTTGTGTAAAGCTAGATCAGAGATTCACTTGGGGAAAACAAACATCTCAGTATCACAGCAGCAAGAAGGCAGTCAATGAAGAGGTGAAAACCAAAAAAAATGAAAATTGGTTTGAAACCAACAAAATAGTTAATAATCCTAATGGATACTTCCAAGTATGCCCAAGGAAACACATAAGCAATATACCCTCTCTAAATAAAGATATCCCAAGTAAAATCAATGACTTTGGTATCAACAAGATGGAAGTTCGACAGACTAATCTGGCTCAAAACAAATAAATCCCCCCAGGGATAGATGATATGCATCCCAGGGTGCTGAAAGAGACCAGCAAATAGATTTGTGAAGCACTGACAACTATCTTGAAATTCATTGGACACTGGGGAGGTACCAGAAGATTGAAAACAGGCTAATGTGGTGCCTGTATTCAAAAGCAGACACAGGCAACTGCAGATCCCTTGGTCTTGCTTCAATTCCATGAAAAATAATCGAATCGATTATCAGGAGTACACATGAAGATTATCTGTACAACACTAGCCGAGTGAACAGCAGTCATCATGGATTCAGTAGTTGAAGATCCTGCCTGATCAACCTCCTTGACTTCTTTGAGGAAGAGACAACCCAAGTGGACTGTGGTAAGCCCAATGTGGTGTACCTCGACTTCCAAAACTTTTGACGAAGTACCACATGAAAGGCTATTAATTAAATCCAAAGCTGTGAGGACCCCAGGTAAGCCACGGGAATGTAAGAGTAGGAATAGACTGGATGTTAGGCAGTTCTTCTTTTCCCAGAGAATTGAGAGCCGCTGGAATACATTGCCAGCTGGTGTGGTGGGTGCTGACTCTCTGCCTTCAAGAGGAAGCTGGACCAGTTCCTGACTGGGGCAGAGATCACATCATATGGAAGGTATGTGTCTTGAAAGAGAACACTCGGTCCATGTGATCTCCTGGACTGGTTTCGATTGCCTGAGGGGGCCGGAGAGGAATTTTCCAGAGTATTGTTTCCCTTATTTACACCAGGGGGGTGCAGGTATGGAAGTGTTTAGACATGATGATCCAACCATCACAGTGTGGGGCAGGCTTGGTAGACCAACTGGTCTTTTCCTGCCCGTCAATTTTATATGCTCGGATGTCCAACCGATGCAAAGCAGCAATCAACAAAGCCAATAGAATATTGAACTGCATAGCCAAAACAGGAAAATATAATACATGTCAGAGGAGGCGATAACCAAACGTTATAGTCGTCTAGTCAGACTGCACATTATTGCAGTTCTGATCTCCAAGAAGCAAGAGACATTCAAGCACCTAAAGCACTATAGAGAAAAGGCACTAGGCTAATCCCCAGCGTCAGGGGTATGGGTTATGAGAAAAGACTATCGACTTGATGTTTTCACCATGGAAAGGAGACGTCTGAGAGATGATCTTAGAGGTATACAAAATTGTTAGGTGTAGAAAAGGTTTACCCGGAATATTACTTTAACTTAAGCTGTGGAGTAGAACGGAGGGGGCACAGGATCAAACTAGAGAAGGGTACTTTTTTGACAAATATCAAAAAACTTTTTCACACAAGAGTGATCAATGTGTGGAATTATCTTCCAGATTGAGTAGTGGAGGCAAAAAGCCCTGGAATCATTTAAGAAACAATTGGATGATACAATGGAGACATTAGGATCTCTTCGGATGGATGAATAAAATGGCCCAAATGGCCTTCCTTGTCCATTAGTATCTTGTGAGAATATCCATTCGGGGAAATTTGAGAGAACACTGGTGTTGCTTTTACAGGTGGTATTGTATTGGTGATGGACTTACCTGGGGGTCTGGTATATTCTACTCACCATCATGAACAATGGGATGAAGAGTAGATTATAATAGTGGGCATCCCAATATGCAGTCTAATGCATTTGCATGGCTAAGAGGAGTGTGATTGGGAAATGCAGGGGGGTCCTATTCCAGCTGTCGATTCATATTGGTTTTTGGGGGTTCTGGTGGACGCTAACTTCAGCCTCGATACAGATTTCAAAGTCATGCGGAGAATGGCACTAATGACAACCAAGGACCAGTGTAGATTCAGCTTGTGGTGGCCAAAAAATGTCTCCTTCATGGCTTGGACTTCCTATGTGTACAACAGAATGGCTTCCTTCACCCACGTGTGGCTTCCAGGTGAGTTATATATGTAAAAAAAAAAGTTGGAAGAAGGGAAAGCTCTGGCCTACACTCTCCAAATGTTCAGATGACCTGCTTTGCCTGTATGCCACCATATTGATTGCGCCGTTCAATCTAGTTAACAAAGAGGATTACACAAACTGACCTCTTCCCCTTATATGTGCATGATTCAAACTGTCTCTTACCTAAGGAAAGACATACTTGCCTTAGAGGGAGTACAGCAAAGGTTCACTCGACTGGTTCCTGGGATGAGGGGATTGCCCTAGGAGGAGAGCTTGAGTAGACTAGGCCTATATTCCTTAGAGTTTAGAAGAATGAGAGGTGATCTAATTGAAACACATTCTTAAGGGGCTTGACAGGGTTAATGCTGGGAAAATGTTTCCCCTGGCTGGGGAATCTAGAACATGGGGTCACTGTCACAGAATAAGGGATTGGTCATTTAGGACTGAGATGAGGAGAAATTTCTTCACTCAAAGGGCTGTGAATCTTTGGAATTATCTATCCCAGAGAGCTGTGGATACTCAGTCGTTGAGTATATTCAAGACAGAGGTCGATACATTTTTGGGAACGAAGGGAATTAAAGGATATGGGGATAGTGCGGGAAGGTGGAGTTGAGGTAGAAGATCAGCCATGATCTTGTTGAATGGCAGAGCAGGCTTGAAGGACCAAATGGCCTACTCCAGCTCCTATTTCTTATGTTGTGTTCTTATATGGAGTATCACTGTATAAATTGTCTGAGGCTACACCTCTCCTCAAACAGGAGGGCCAGCCAACATTCATTTATGTGTTAAATTCAAACTATCAGAAAATTGGATTAATTAAAAAAGAAAACTTCTGGTTCCTCAGTAACTTACCTACAACCATTATATTGAATTCAAATCCTTGTTTCATAGCTTTCCTCCTCATCTGTTCAAGAATGGAATCAATACCCACATATCCAAAGTGGTCAAATCCTGGCTTCTCATTTTGCATGGACTGCTTAACGCTCCCATCTCGGGAAAGTTCAGACATAATGCTGGTTTTGATTGAGCTATTTTCTGCACCTATCAGTATGGAAAGAGAAAAAACAATTTATATTTATAGATTAAATTATTGATGCAATAATCACTGTACTGCTACAAATCAAAATGAGCTAATCAGTGAGAGATTAGAGCAGAAAAAAATCTGTCATGAAGTAGGACAGCAGAAAAGGGCTTGTGCACAATTTGTTCTTAGAACTCCAAGATAGATATCCAAGATCAAAACACACATGCACACACCTCAACAGGGTCTGTTGGTGCCCTTTCTGTACCCAATGGGTTGATGTTTCTCACAGGCCCAGGACTGGGAAAAATAATACCAAACAGGCCAATAGTTGAGGATTACGAAATTGAGGGGCTGGT
The DNA here is from genome assembly GCA_030390025.1 of Squalus acanthias. Taxonomy (NCBI): domain Eukaryota; kingdom Metazoa; phylum Chordata; class Chondrichthyes; order Squaliformes; family Squalidae; genus Squalus; species Squalus acanthias. Next base: position 23,753,935 of record CM059447.1, read on the forward strand.
ACAGGAATCTTGATATTTCAGGGGTACAAAATATAATTTCAAACTATTCAATATTTTTAAAACTTCAAAATCAGCCATTAAGACAAGGAGGGGTGAAGGGCAATAAATTAGCATCTTACTGCACATGCAAAAATAGTAAAAACCTTGATGAAACTGGACTCAAAAACAACAGTTGCAGGTATTTTGATTACGTAGTCAGTCAGATAATAGCCCCGACAGGATACTTCCATTAGGTTTTTGAAAAAAGGTGCTGCTAAGTTACAAATTACATCTATCATAAGCTAGACTACAAGAAAATAGAAATAAAGAAACACCGCTAAATTTCAAACTGCGACCGACGAGAGCATTTCCGATAGAACATAGCGTGTACAATAAGCCAACATGTTCAAGCATTCTACCAGCAGACTATTTCTAGAACCAAGTTTGCCCCACAGTTTCCCCGATATGGTATCAAAATCTCTTTCGGCACAATTACCAATTTAAGTGAAATTTATCATTGTGTACAAACAGCTGCCACATGTTAAAGGAGCCCCATTTTCATGACAATACAGTCGGCAAACCTTGTCCATTTGTGCAATCATGCGTATTGTTTTCAAAGACACCGTTGCAGCCAAACAGTTTTTCCCATTAAGGCAGAGCCCCATTAAAGATCACAGGTCATCAAGTTTTGCAAGCTCAACCACCAATAAAATGGTAGCTGGTGACTGCAGCTCACTTCAATTTCATTTTATTTATAATATTATGACGCATATTCAAAGATATTTGCTAACTTTTACGCTGCAAGATTTGAAGTAACACAATGTTTATTATACAATTACTACTTGAGAAAATGTATGCTAACCATAACTCGGATTTATCTTTCACCCACTCCTACTTTCTCTTCCTCAACTCCCCAAGAGTTAAACCAAGTTTTTTTTTTAATGTCTGAGGAGGGCTTCTAAGATTGAAGTTTCATGTAATCAAATTATTTATAAGGGCTTTTACTTGACAACAGATTGAACAACACCTGCACCGTGGAATGTTTTCCACTGAATACAAAACAAGGTGGCTACAATTAATCAGTATTACGACAGCACATATATCTCACTCTCTGTAGCAGGTATCCCAGAAGATGGAGATCTTTCACAACACTACTTAAATAGTCATAAGCAAACAAAAATCCTTAAAACAAATGATCAATACATAAAACCCATCCTTTATTTTGAAACCAGTGATCTCAAGCAGTGGATGAAATTCTCTCTTTTCTCTGGTGAAATTACAGAGCCATACCAGGGAACCAGACCTTCACACATGAAGTCTGCACAATCTATGGGTTGGAAATATTTTGATAAGGACTGTAAATCACACCCCGGATTTTGCGGTCAGCAGCAAATGAACGGCGCCAGCCATTCATTACAGTTGACACTTGCCAGGAGACTTTCTATGGGGTTTTGCACGAGAACCTGCTGTGATTAGAAAGCCATTTTGGCACAGCATGCTCTACAGGGGATCTGGGACCTGTGTGACCAGGGCAAGCAACTGTGTATTTCCTTAACCAAACCAAATCAGATTGAAGATTCCTTACTGAGGCATGCAGAAGTGTCCATTAGAATAGTTAATTCAATGTCAAATCATGTACAGAAAGCATAAGAGGGGAAGAAAGATGGGATTGAAAGAGAGAGCGATAAGAGACAGAAATGGGCAATGAAAGTCAAATAGACTTCAGACAAATAGCACAGACTTGCACAGATTTTCAGGTCATTCAACCTGTTAACTTCCTCCCTGTGACAGCAGCATCTGTTGTCTCTCCCTCCTTTTCTTTTGTCTCTTAACTCTACTAAAATGCTTGCCTATCTTGCTTACACCAGAAACGCAAATTTGTCTTTTCTCTACAGAAAATGACGGATTTGTCGATTTCCAGTATTTTCTGCTTTAGATGCATTAAAGTCGCTCACAACATTTTTCATGAATTAAGGTGGAGTGTGGGACAGTCAATTTGAAGGAATTTACTTCCTAGTCGAGTTGTAACAAGGTATAGCACAATCTGCAGCAAATTTTTCGTAACTGTTAGTATCACAATGTTACTGAATAAAGGTGTACATTTTGTGTGTGTCAATTTGCTCTGGTAATTAGAAATAACGGTCAGTGGTACAATAATTTACAATGATCAGTCTCACGTTATGCCCTCTAAACAAAATGTATCAGAAGTTCAAAATATGATTGCCTTCACCATTCAGAAAAAAGTTACCCAGTTCTATCACAATTATTCAAAAAAGGGAAGTCACTTGTAGCCGTTAAGCAACCATTAGTATAATAAAATGCTATTGTTAATCGCTCAACCTTTGGTGGCCGTGCCTTCGCCCTAAGCTCTGGAATTCCCTCTCTAAATCTCTCTACCTCTCTTTCCTCCTTCAAGACACTCCTTAAAACCTACCTCTTTCACCAAGCTTTTGGTCACCTGCCCTAATTTATCCTTATGTGGCTCGGTGTCAAATTTTGTGTCTTAAAATACTCCTGTGCAGCGCCTTGGGACGTTTTACTATGCTAAAGGCGCTATATAAATACAAGTTGTTGTTGTTGGCAACCAATCTTATTGCAGTCAATTGTAATACTTTTCTAAAGACAACCAATGTTTAATATATGTACGCTTTGAAACAAAACTAATCTGCTGCTTGTAAAGAGCAAACACAGTTTGCAAATGATTGGTAAAATTACTGATGTGGTGCTTGTGTTCCTAATGTAAAAAAAAGTTGAATTTTTGGAGTGCGGATTTCAAAATTCAATCACGCATTTTAAATGTTGTGGCAAGCAGGGTCAAGAAAGTAACAGAAGTGTCCCATGTTCAATGTCTGATCTCTACTGGGTTAGCTGGGATGTCAGTAACAGCACCATAACTGGACTCAGCCCTGCCCACCTATGTACATGCTAAATATACATCTCCCATGATGCTGTTCATGGCCAGTCCAAATGGTACTTTGTTTTATAACAAGGGTGTTATTAACAAAGTATGATGGAGAAAGTGTTCTAACAATTAAGTGTAACCTATAGGAAGTGCACACTATATGCAAGACTTTTAATACATGTTAATAGGTAAGTTTGAAGTAGTGGGAACACAGTCACCACTAAGTTACACACCATCTCGACTGGGACATATATTGCTGCTCCTGATCCAATATCCCGGAATTCCCTACCCCACACTATTGTGGGAGCACCATCACTGCAAGGACTGCAGTGGTTCATAAGAACGTAAGAAATAGGAGCAGGAGTAGGCCATTCGGCCCCTCGAGCCTGCTTCGCCATTTAATGAGATCATGGCTGATCCGATTTTGGCCTCAACTCCACCTCCCTGCCCGCTCCCCATAACCCTGGACTCCCTTGTTGCTCAAAAATCTGTCTATCTCAGCCTTGAATATATTCAATGACTCAGCTTCCACAGCTCTCTGGGGTAAAGAATGCTAAATATTCACAACCATCAGAAGAAATTCCTCCTCATCCGTTTTAAATGGTCGACCCCTTATTCTGAGACTGTGCCCCCTCATTCTAGATTCCCCCACGAGGGGAAACATCCTCTCAGCATCTACCCTGTCCAACCCCCTCAGAATCTTATATGTTTCAATAAGATCACCTCTAATTCTTCTAAACTCCAATCAGTACAGGCCCAACCTGCTCAACTTCTCATAAGACAACCCTTCCATCCCAGGAATCAACCTAATGAACCTTCTCTGAACTGCCTCCAATGCAAGTATATCCCTCCTTAAATAAGGGGACCAAAACTGTACGCAGTACTCTAGGTGTGGTCTCACCAGCGCCCTGTACAGTTGTAGCAAGACTTCCCTACTTTTATCCTCTATCCCCCTTGAAATAAAGGCCAACATTCCATTTGCCTTCCTAATTACTTGCTGCACCTGCGTGGTAATTTTTTGTGTTTCATGTACGAGGACCCCCAGATCCCTCTGTACCGTCGCATTCTGTAGTCTTTCTCCATTTAAATAATATTTTTCTTTTCTATTCTTTCTACCAAAGTGGATAACTTCACATTTTCCCACATTATACTCCATCTGCCAAATTCTTGCCCCACCTCACTTAACCTATCTATATCCCTTTGCAGACTCTTTATGTCCTCCTCACAACTTGCTTTCAAGGAGCTGGCCTGCCACCACTTCTCAAGGAGGAGCAATAAATGCAGCCTTTTAGCATTGCCCACATTCTGAGAGAATGTTTTAAAAAAGGACCATCATGCATTCTCTTAGCTACCAGACTTTCAGGAATAGAGGGCATGGTAGGAGTAAGTATTCAAGTTAAAGTCAGAATCTACCCTGAGCAGGCACCATTTTCACTGCCGCCCCCCACCCACCCCCCCAACTTAGTGGAGTCTGTGGTTAAGGGCATCCACATCAACAAAGTAATGCATGTTCGTAAATGTACACAGCAATTATTTTATTTTTATTTGCGTGTAGTCTAGGGAGGAGGAGGAAATATGGGACTAGGTATTCTTCCAAGTTATAATAAATGGGTAGAAAATCTGGCTCATGATCTTCAGAGAATACATAGCAATTACATATCTGTTGGTCTCGTGGGGAGTGGAGGAAATGCAATCTTGTGGTCATTACCTATGTGCTAGCTAAACATAAAAAAAAATTGTTCTCAGGATGTGGGCGACACTGGCAAGGCCACATTTTATTGCCCATTTTTATTTACTGGAGAAGGTAATGGTGGGCCTTCTCCTTGAACTGCTGCAGTCTTTGTGATGATGCTCCCACAATGCTGTTAAGTAGGGAACTCTGACCCAGCATTGAGGGAACATCAATATATATCCAAGTCAGGATTATAATGTGGCTAGGAGGTGAATGTGTTTCCATGACTTTGTGCTTTCGCCCTCCTTGGTGGAGTTGAGAGGTGCTGTCAAAGTAACCTTGTTGAGTTGCTCCAGGGCATCCTGTAGATAGTACATACTGCAACCATTGTGCGCCCGTGGTTCAGACAGCACATAGAGTCAAGTGGAGGGTTACCAATCAAGTCAACGGCTCTTTCCTAGATATTGTTGAGCTTCGAGTGTTGCTGCAGCTGCATCTGTCCAGGCGAGTAGCGAATATTCCACCATACTTCTGAGTTGAGCCTCGTAGATGGTCGAGACAATGTGAGGGGTCAGGAGGTGAACCATTTATCAGTGTACCCAGCCTCTGCCCTGCCCTTGTAGCCATGGTGTTGATATGGCTGATCCAGTTATGCTTCTGGTCAGTGGTGACCTCCAGTATGCTGATAGTGGGGGACTAGACAATGGTGCTGCTGTTGAAGGTTAAGGGGAGGTGGTTGGACCGTCTCTTGTTGGAGATAGTTATTATCTAGCACGAATGTTACCTGCCACTCGTCAGCCCAAGCCAGGATATTGCCCAGTTCCTGCTGTGGGCTGCTTCATTATTGGAGGAGCTGTGAATGGAGATAAACACTGTAGAATTGTCAAAACACAGCTCCAGTCCTGACCTTTTGATAGAATGAGGTGTTTGATGGAACAGGTAAAGATGGTTGGACTGAGAATCATTCCTCCAATTATGTTCTGGAGTTGTTATGATTGGCCTCCAACAACCACAAACAACTTCCTTTGCATCAGGTATGATTCCAACTACCTCAGTGTTGCTAGGGCTCTGACAAGATAAAGATCATCATGGGTATGGGTTTGATCAATGCGGAGTGTGGGATATGTAGCCTTAATGTGGATACATATCCAATCACAGGTGGAATAAGGGACATGACTGATCTCAGGAGGTCTACTGAGATATGCGCAAGTACTTACATTATGGAAGATGGTTTTCCTGCTCATTGATATCAATATGTTCTATTCATATTTGAATTTTCAAACTTTCAATTCCAGTGCCCTAATTTATCTGAAAGCTTACTTTTAATGCATTCCTTTCACTCTCCTCCCACATAGCAGGGAAAAAGGGCACAATTAACCATAATACTAAACTATTACGAATGATCACGATAACAAAAAGCTACCATTAACCATAAAAAAATTGTAAAACTGTCAGTATGTTAGGCATTTGCTCTGCACAATTGTACTGACACATTAATGAAAAAGACAAGGCATTTGAAGTGCATCTCAAGATCCCAAGTGGTGTGAAGTGGGGAGAAAGAGATACTTTTTTGGATTTTTGCTTAAGTTCCCAAATTGATATCTACAAAGTTTCCAAAAAGGTGATGGGCCACTTCCAGTATGGATAATTTAAATAAACCATTCCCAAGCAAACACAAACCCTAAAACAATATTTTAACACAGCACTTCCCATTAACCTTGTGTATTACTGTGCAGATGCAGATGTGAAAAACTACCAAAAGTTTAAGAGTGTCTTGCAACTAACCTAGTCACTAAAACATTATGGTTAATAACTAAACAAAACAACTTGTTAGGAATTATTGCAAAATCCAGTTGCCCGATAATAGATTGATAAAATCGACAAGACTCCCAGACGGCACTAATATCCCATAACATTCTGCACTTCTTGTAGTCTCCGTGCATCTTTTAAGGAATAAGGTCCATGTTGCATACAGATATATTGTAAAGAAGTTAAAACATTATCAAGCAGATTAGTTTGCACTTACCAAACCCTAGTCGCTAGGTTCTTTAACTTTGGCATAAAGTAAAAGCCACACCTACTTGTTCCAAGTCATGTGTGCAGTTCCAAAGAATGAACAAAGGGGCATTAATACAGGAGTAATCATTACCCACTATACAATGCAAGTCATCAATCAAGGGAGTATGTGTTTTGAGAGTGCTGTTAGAAGCACAATTCAGATAGAGTTCAGAGTGGGCAAGTTCAGTATTTACCAGCAATTTTAGAGATTTTGCAACATGAGCGGGAGTTGGTGATTCAGGGCAACACCTCAGTTTGCTAAAGCTAGAGGAATTCCTAATATTAAACACAAAATACTTTAAACATTGACTGCATTGAGTCATTTTGCCAGCATTATTAGGGCTGTTAAATACCATAGTAATTTATGTATACCCAGGAATATATATATCTATAGCCCGCTTGATTGGCACCCCATCCACCACCAGCGTACTGTGGCTGCCGTGTGCACCATCTACAAGATGCACAGCAGCAACTTGCCAGGGCTTCTTCTGCAGCACCTTCCAAACCCGCAAACTCTACCACCTGGAAGGACAAGGACAGTAGGCGCATGGGAACACCATCAACTGCAAGTTCCCCATCAAGTTACATTTCCAAGTCAGGATGGTGTGCATCACCGTTCCTTCATCATCGCTGGGTCAAAATCCTGGAACTCCCTCCCTAACTGCAGTGTGGGAGTACCTTCACCACATGGACTGCAGCGGTTCAAGAAGACGACTCACCACCACCTTCTCAAGGGCAATTAGGGATGGGCAATAAATGCTGGCTTTGCCAGTGACGCCCACATCCCGGAACGAATAAAAAAGGAAAAACAGTTGTTTAATATCTACTCATAATGGGAGCAAGCATGGTCCTGAAGCTTAATGTATTTCATTAATTTAACAGGTTCCAGGTATCTCTCAGGCTTCACTTTTTGCATGGAATCTGAGAAGGTATGCAAAGTCAGGGAAGTCTGTAAAATTTTACAATCCCTCCCCTAATCACCGTAAAAACACCACAAAATTCATTGATAATTATGGTTTTATAGCCCATGAAAAACATGCAGTCCTAAATATGAATAATTAGCTACAACAGACAGGCACAGATCGGATAGCATCGTCACCTGAATCAGAAAATGGATGGTTCAAGTCAAATAGCGAGACATGAACACCTAACCGAGGCTGATAACCCAGAGGTAGTGTTGCATTGTCAGAGGTGCTCTTTGCATGAGACATTAAACTGAGTCTCCATCTTCCTGTTCCAGTGGATGTTAAAAATCCCACACTGTGATTAAAGGAGGAGCAGAGGGTGTTCTTGGCATCCTGGCCAAGATTCCTCTTTCAACCAACCCTTTAACTGGTCAGTCATCCAATTGCAGTTTCTGGGATCTTCCTGCGCATAAAATAGCAGCCACATTTGGCTACAGAACAGTAGCACTATTTGAAAATAATTGTGTGAAGCTTTCTGAGAGACTTCCAAGAGACGTGATAAGGTGCTAAACAACTGAAAGTTGATCTTTCTATTTATCAGCCAATCTACCATGAGCAAGTGTTAATGTTTTAAAATAGCATTTTGTCTCACCAAAATTTAAATTGTTCTCCATCTTCAAATACAAAGGGAGAGAGAGAGAGAGAGAGAGATAGAGCGCGAGCGAGCGAGAGCACATTAACCTCCAATTTGAAGAGGAAATCATTGATGCTGTTGTGTGGAAATAATGTCACATGATACACATCTAAAACTCTGCTCTACATTTGACAAGAAAAAAGAAAAGAAAAACATTTCTGGCTGTCAGAAGTCTGATTTCGCACCTATATATCATGAGTTTTTGCCGTTACTATTAAGCCTCAACCTGTACAACCAGGAAAAAATGACCAATCTTTAGGTCTTTCTCCACACCCTTTCATTCCCCACTGACCACCATCCTGTGTTGTATCTGCCAGCCAGCTAGAGTCCTATATGCTGCTAAATACCTTTACTGACCACTTCCTCCCATCCTTTGCCCAAGGTGTCATGCAGATTCTACTCTACTTTTTGTTTGCAGTTGTATGCATAAAACAGTGAACATACATTACATCTCAAGCAGTACTTTACAGCTACTGAATATGGCACAGGAACTTCAGTCCTCTGTCTTCTAAACTTTTTATGCACATGTATCGAAGTTACAACAGCTACAAGACATTTGGTGCCTATTTCCTAAATATGAACTTGAATGATTTTGAACCTTATTGATTTCATTGAAAATTTTCGGAGGTCCAGGTTGTTTCCCCTGGCTGGAGTGTCTAGAACTAGGGGGCACAGTCTCAGGATAAGGGGTAGGCCATTTAAGACTGAGATGAGGAAGAAGTTCTTCACTCAGAGGGTTGTGAGTCTTTGGAATTCTCTGCCCCAGAGGGCTGTGAATGCTGAGTCTTTGAGTATATTCATGGCTGAGATTGATAGATTTTTGGACTCTAGGGGAATCAAGGGACACGGAGATGGGACGGGAAAGTGGAGCTGAGGTTGATGATCAGCCATGATCTTATTGAATGGCGGAGCAGGCTCGAGGGGCCGTATGGCCTACTCCTGCTCTCATTTCTTTTGTTCTTATTAGTCAGTCTAATGACCAAAAGTAAAAATGGCATACTTAGAGTGTTCTTTGTTATATTAAAAAAAATCAATTATTTTCCCCTCCCGATACCATACCACAGTCCTTGACCAAGAGGATGAGGAAGTAGCCTACACTTAGACTTTTGCTAGTGTCATCTCATTAGCATTCATTAGGAGGCGGCTGGTGTGACTATAACAGAGACTTTCCTTTCTGCATACAGCTTTATTCCTGACCTCTGCTCGCTGTCTCTCCCAAATGACCCAGATAAAATTGAGAACTTCAAGGAAAACAATAAGCGTGAACCTGCATTGTGCTGCACAGTGCATGTCGCAGTGGTGCGCCAGTGTTTAAATTATTGCACTCCTTGTTCCAAAACAAAATTTGTGAATAATGTTTAATTATAGCCAAAGAAGTAAAGAAAAATCATGCGTGAATCTTCAGCTCACATGATGGAGCCATTTGAGGCAGTGAATGTGGCGATGGAAACTATGTGCATAGCTTCCAGCCCACAGAGTATGAAACAGAAATTATGACTAACATGAAGAGTTAAACTATTGCCAAAAGAATAAGCTTGCATTATACAAACAAAAATACACAGTTTTATTTTTTGCCAATTAGTCACGATTATGAACTTCTACTGTAAACCAGTTTTGACAGCAGAGTTTGTTTTGCTGCCAAATTATTTTTAACGGTCAATTTGACCACAAGTACGGGACAGTTTTTCGTAAGCTTAACGTTCTAATAAATTGTCTGTGTTTGATTGAGAAAAGCTGCCAGCATTGGAATATCAGTCATGGTTTGATGGAGGGTGTCTTAATACTGTAAGGGATTACAACACTGCCTTTTCACATCCAAAGCCTAGTCGGAATCGGAACATTACCCTTTCATCTCTGGAATCTTGTTTTCAATCCAGTTCAGACTGATTAGGTAAAACTTTCTCTTTCTAATTATTAAAGATGAATACTGGCCTTAGGAGGGTGCTTACACCAGTTCATGACATGTGGGTCTCAGACACCTGGCAGAAGCTCCAGTGTAAACTTAGACTCAATTAAGACTGGCAGCGAGGATACCCATTTTTTAAACTGCTAATACTGAATGTATTAATAGCCCCATCAGGTTTTCATTTTGGTTCCAAGTGGGTACAAGACGACCTGTGCATTAGGAATGAAAGGCACTAGTGCCCCACCAACACCAATGTAAAAGCAACTTAAATGAAAGAAGGTTGAACAGACCTCTACCTCATTCTATGAGGCACAAGTGCAGTGCACAAAACTGCCACAAGTACTAGTAATTGGACAATCTGACTAAGAGACTATAAGGATAGATGCTATGGGAGAGAGTGGGATATCACCTGGTGTATTAGAGAATGTTCTCGAGTCTGGCATTAAATTATTTTGCTGGGACAGTACAGATTTTTATCCTATGTCTAACCATCCAATAACTTCAACTGAATGGCAATGGATCCAACAAGTTTACTTGCAGAACTGATATCCCTTATTTGGGTATTAGTAAGTCCCAAAGAAGGGTAAAATAAGCAGACTAGATTCTAAAGACTGGAATGACCATTTTGAATTCCTTTGTTATGGTTATGCTATGTAACATTTCATTGCACCACCTCCCACTTTGAAATCTCATGTTAAAGAACAAACCTGCAGTTATGGGGCACCTATCATGACCTCTGGACATCCCAAAGTGCTTTACAACCAATAATATTTCTGTTTTGATGTGTTGCCCCATTGTAATGTAGGAAACAAGCAGCCAATTTGCGTGCAGAAAGGTTTTACAAATAGCAAACAATGAGCAGATGCTCTGTTTTTTTTTTAAAGTGATGTTGGGTTGATATTGGCCAGGGTACCCAGAGAACATCCTTGCTCTTCACCAGAGTTCCATGGGATGTTTTACACCCACCTTAAAGGACAGACTGGGCCTCGGTTTAAACCTAATCTGAAGCACGGCACTTCCGCCAGCACAGCATTCCCTCATTACGCTCTAGTAAGTCATAGAGTCAGAGTCATAACGGCACAGAAGGAGGCCATTCAGCCCATTGAGTCCATGCCGGCTCTCTGTAGAGCAATCCAGTCAGTCCCATTCGCCCACTCTATCCCCATAGCCCTGCAAGTTTATTTCCCTGAAGTGCCTATCCAGTCTCCCCTTGGAAACATTCAGTGTGTCCACTTCCACCACTTCCGTCGGCAGCGAGTTTCAGGTCCTCACCACTTGCTGCGTAAAAAAGTTTTCCCTCACATCCCCCCTGTACCTCTTGCCCAAAACCTTAAAATCGGTGTCCCCTAGTCCTTGTACCAGCAGCTAGTGGGAACAGCCTTTCCCCGTCTAGCCTATCCAAACCCACCATAATCTTGTACACCTCTATCAAATCACACCTCAACCTCCTTTGCTCTAATGAAAACAAATCCAGCTTCTCCAACATGTCCTTGTAGCCAAGTTCCCCCATCCCCTGAAGCATTCTGGTAAATCTCCTCTGCACCCTCTCAAGGGCCTTCACATCCTTCCTAAAGTGTGGTGACCAGAACGGGACGCAATACTCCAGTTGTGGCCACTTGTCTGCCCATTCTGCCAGCTTTTCTATGTCCTGTTGCAGTCGATTGGCATCATCCTCACTATTTGCCACACCCCCAAGTTTGGTGTCATCGGCAAATTTAGAAATTCTACTCTGTATTCCAATATCCAGGTCATTTATATACACATCAAAAAAAAGTGGCCCCAGCACTGACCCTTGGGGAACACCACTGTCTCCCATCCTCCAGTCTGAAAAACAGCCATTTACCACAATTGGCTGTTTTCTGTCCTTAAGCCAATTCCTTATCCAAGCTGCCACTGACCCACCTATTCCATGAGCCTCAATTTTGTTAACCAGCCTTCTATGTGGTACATTGTCAAACGCCTTCCAAAAATCCATGTAGACAACATCCATTGCATTCCCTTCATCAATCATCCCTGTTACTTTATCAAAACATTCAATTAGATTAGTCAAACATGATCTGCCTTTTACAAATCCGTGTTGGCTCTCCTTAATTAGCTTAAACCTCTCCAACTGCTCGTAAATTTTTTCCTTGATTATTGTTTCTAAGTGTCCACCTAGATTATGTGATCAAATCTCTGGAGTAGGGCTTGAATTCACAATCCTCCGAGGAGAGAATGCTACTAACTGAGTCTAGGCAGACACATGTTGCTATGTTTCTGCATAAATAAAAAGTTTGTTTAGAATGGAATTAAGTGGGGCCAAAAAGAATGATACAAATGGAACCTTACAGGCAAACCCCATACAATGTTTACACTGATGTCCAAACGGAGTCAAAAGACTCACTCCAGCCACTCTGAAATCTGCAGTCTTTACTTTGTTTCAACCTCTGAAATCTATCTGCATGAAGTGTGGATGGTATCAAGGCCATCTCAAATAGTCAGGTATTGAGGTTACAGTTTGCAGTACAGGACATTCTTTGCATTTTATACATTTCAATCTCCACTACAACCATCACAACAAGAGCAATATGTACCTTTAACACCCCACAGTGCTTCACAGTGGTGTAAGAGGAAAGTAATGGGCATTGATTCAATGAATTACATATTGGGCCAAAAATTCAGCACTTGCCGGGTGAGTACGTGCTGTGTACTCACCCGTAAGGCCTCCTGAAGTGCCGGTTTCCTGCATGCACTGCGCATGCGCGGGAAACCGGAACTTCAGGTCTCGTGAAGGGAGCGGTTCAGAGGTGAACCGCGTGCGCGGTAGAGGCTGCGCGCACGCAGCAAACTTAATTTTTTTTCAGGTTTCTCCGGGAGGGTAAGTATTGAAGAACCTGCACATTTAAAAAGGAGGCGCAGGACCCGTTTTCAACAAGGTAAGTGGTTAATTAATTACAATTAAAAAAAAATTTCAACAGGTTTATCTTTTTTAGATATTTTAAAGAAAGGTCAGTTTATTTTTAGCACTGTTAAAAAAGTATCTTAATTTTTTCAAAAATTTAAATTTTTGTTTAAAGTAGTTAATTTATTTAACTTAGTTATTTTAAAAATGTGATGGTTTTTAAAAAAAAATTATTTGAAGTTTAGGTGTTGTTTTGGGGCAGATTTCAATTCATAGATTTGACAGGTCTTCCTGTCAAATCTATGAATGAAAGATGGTCTGCTGCCATTGGCTCTCCATGGCCCACGTGATCCCAGGGGACGCATCGCACTAACTACGCCCCTGGGATACACAAGCACTGCGCGCCGGCAGTTGGGGGAGGCCCAGGAGCTGAAGTCCCCGTGGGCCCAGAGGTCAACGGCAGGCGCGGTAGGTAGGTGCGCGCGGGATCCTTGCACCCGCGGGAAGCCAGGGAGCCTAATTTCTGGGCCATTAGGAGGCGTGGCTAAAGGTTTGGTCGAAGAAGTGGGTTTTAAGGAGAATCTTAAAAGGAGGCGAGAGGTGGATGGGTTTAGAGAGAATTCTAGAGCATAGGCCTAGGTGGCTGAAGACATGCTGGGCAAAAGGAGGGGGATGCACAAGAGGCTGGAGTCAGAGGAATGAAGAGTTCAGGGGGTGGGGAGGGTTTTGCACTGGAGGAGGTTAGAGAGATAGGAAGAGGCAAGGCCATGAAGGGGAGCCAATGTAGGTCAGAAAGGACAAGGTTAATTAAAAAGACAAGCTCAAAAGATTAATCAATCAGCAATACAAGAAAATAATTTGTACTCAAATTGAAACACCACAGATTATATCATACACATGGTAAACAGACATATCAGTGTAATCACAAAGCTCAGAATTGTCATGATGTCACATTTTAGTATGTGTTTCCCTCTCCCCTCCCTCCACCTCCCCACCCCTGCAGGGAATGTTTTACTTGAGTTTCATGGTGGGGGGGGGGGGGGGCGGCAGCAAAAAAAAGACGACTTGTGGCTCTATTTGCAATTTTCATCCTGTTAAATTCAATCCCATTTCAATGTGCATCACCTGCTTTTGACTCAATGTACTAAAAAAAACATTCAACAGTTCACAATTAAACCTATTTAAGGTCAGCTTCCAAGGTCTGAGATTAAAAGGAATGCTTTAAGTTATAGTCAATGTACCCGCTCCAATTGCTTTTATTGTGTTCGTTTTAAGAGAATGGCTTCCTCTTTCCATACTACATGAAGAAATGGATGGAGAGAATAGCAAACTTATCGCTATGTTCTCATGGGTGCACTTTAACGCACTGCTTTTAGCAGTCACGCGAACCTGAACTACAAAAAGATTTGGATCAAATGCAAGTTCTTTCTTCTCTCAAACTTATTGCCTCTATCTGCTTACATCTATAACTATCTATGAATGGCACATGGCCATAACAACCTTCCTCAACTAACCAAAGCAAACAAACAGAAATGTGTTCAAAGTAGCCTGTATGACATTTAAAAATACAGCAGAGTGTTTTAATATATGCACAAGCATATATTGTGCAAAAAGTAATGACAACACTCACTGTCTCGGCCCACACATGAAGAAATGCCACTTGCACTTGGGAGAGGTACTTAACTGCTGTCTGCACTCATGGAACTGTACCCAGCAAGAGTGAGCACCTTTTAGAGGGAGGGAGCAAATGGGAGGGGAAAAAAGACAGTCGTGCTTTCACACAGAACAAATAAGGTTAATCCTTGGGTTAGCAACCGCACTATAGTACAACAATTCAGCACAGATTAAAGACCCGGAGCCATTGTTTGGTCAAATGGCCCATTATTTGGTTTACAAGAAAAGGACTTTGGCAAATGGATGGGGGGCAATTTCTGAACTTGTGAACTCAAGCAGGCCATTTTGTTAAATGATCTGTGCAATGCTGCCCTCGCTGATTTCAAGCAATTTTCTTTGTATTCTTGGGCATGCATCCAGTCATCACTGTACTTGCATACAAACATATGTTGACAGTCAACGTTGGAAAATCAAAGTCACCCACCTCAGTTATCAAAAAGCTAAGTATTCACATATTCTGTGACTGCTCCAAGATTCTCAGTCATCACTAAAGAAGCTCAATTACCACTGATGGCGCAGATTGTTTGAATTTATTAACCAAATTTACAACTAAAGCATGAATTTTTTGGCTATCGTCTGATGTCAAGCAAAAACTACTCAGCACTGATAAAAGCATCTATCTTCCTATAAATGTTCCCCCCTCCCCTTCCAGATTCTCATGCACCATTCCCTAATTAAAAGGGCAGGCTGGCCTATTCCTTCAATTGTACTGATACTAGTTAAACTAGTGCATAGAATAGGAATCACTGAGCTCTGGATTGTTATGTCTTGCCTAGTTACTGAAACAGGTTTATCCAAAAGTTTTGTTTAAGCACAACCAGTGAGAACCAAATGCTGAGAAAATCGGGCTTAGCAATGTAATCGCACACAAAAATGGGCATGCGAGGGATGGGGCACACACATGGGACAGGGTGCATGTTTAACGTGCTTGCACGGAATGCGGAAAGGAGTGCTGGAACCTCAGCGTAATAAGTCAGGTGCACAGCCAGCACTCCTCGTGTTGCTTATTGGCTGCGCGACTGTTTGGAGGTGCAGGAAATCGTGCATCTCTGGCGCCACTTAAAAGGCAGTCAGCCCCTCTTAAAGGGAAGGTGCACTGTGGCTGCAGACAGCAGGAAACATTCGGCAAGGTAGAAAATGGCTTCATGAGGTCCAGAGAGGGGTTCCAGGTTCTCGGAGGCAGTGTTGGAGGCCATGGTCCAGGCGGTCAGCATGAGGAGGGGGGGTCCTGTCCACCCTCCAGCAGGTAGAAAGCCCTCAAGGCAGCACCTCAGGACAGTGCGAAGAGGTGTCCAAAGGGATCCAAGTAAGGAGCTTTGTTCCCAAGACATGGCTGCAATGCCGCAAATAGTTCAATGACCTCACCAGACTTGTCAAGCAAAGAATCGTTCCTCTCACCTAATTACTCCTCACACCTGCAACTCAACAAGCCCCTCTCCCACCCATCCATTCTCCTACAATCAATGCACCACACTTCACTCCACCTTCTTCTCCTACACTCTGCACCTCCTACTCTCATCATTATTGCAACTCTCACTTCCCCTCACCTCACATCTTGCACACAGCAGCCAAACTATTCCATCATGACAGGCACATTCTCAAAACAGGTGACAAGGCTGCTACTAACACATTCCCTTCTTTGCAAGAGAAGATCCCACACGAGTGCCAGGCGGTAATCAGAGAAGCCAAAGACCACCTGTACACCCTCTCCCTACTCAAGGGCCACGTTTAGGACATCACAAACATGAGACGAGTAATGGCCGCGGCGAGTGGCAATGCTGGAGGAGACATCGCGCAAGGTTTCTTCACACCTGATCCTCTTTTTCCCTTATTACTTTCATCTCCCCTAAATGCAGCTGCTTTCAGCAGCCACTCATCTCTCTCTGCTCTCCCTTCACACTACAAGCTAACCCTTTGTCCCTCTCTTTCACTTCGGGTGCAGAAAATGTCAAGGCCCACGTTCAAGTTCAAGGAGGAGGAAGGCAGCCTTCCTGAAGATGTAGTGTCACTCTGATCTGACCACAGCAAGCACCAACTCAGACTGGCACCATGCGTCCTTTAGAGGGTGGGCTAGAGCAGGGTCTTTACACGGTAAGTCAGAGGCACAAGTGTGCAGGAGCTAGGGCAGGGCAATAGGTTGGCACAGATGCCAGCTTGCAGGAGGGTGCAATCGCATCCTAGCCCTGCTGCAGAGGACTCGGATGCTGACTTCGAGGGCCCAGGCTACTGACGCAGGTATACACCAGGAAATGCCAAGTGGAATGGGCAACCTGTCAGAGAGCTTGCACACAGTAGCTGAGAGCATGGAGGAGTCCACCTCCAACTTGTGTTGGGGATTCACACAGAGCAAAGAGACCATTTCACCCATCATGGAGCAAGTGGTCACATCCATGAACATGACAGTGTGGCCCACCATGATGGAGCCTCTGGAGACCGCCCTGAGCTTCCATGGCAGCTCACACTTCTATAGTCAGTTCTCTCCAGTAGCCCGAGATACTTTGCACACAAGATCAAGTCTTTGTTCATATGAATCACATGCTTGCCGACGGAGGCAGACTTCTGCTTATAGCACTGGTGAAGAATATTGGGAGAAAGACTGAATCATGAAGAACAAAAGATCAGCCAAGCAATATATTAAACAGGAATGGAGGGAGGCAAATGAATAAAACCAAAAAAGAGCAGGAGAAAATAAAAAGGAGAAATTAAGAACAGCAATAAAACTAAAGCAAAATGCCGTAAGTATCAGTTTGGACGAGTGCCTTTTATATATGCGTGTGTTCGTACTTGTGTATTCAGGAAAATATGCAAGAAAACCAAGCCAAGCCAAAAATAAATACACAATAAACTCATATAAAACGGAAAAATCTGATCATGATATGGGAGCTTAGAGCAAAGAGTGATGTTTATTTATAAGCATATTATTATTCAATTGGAAAATACATTGGTCAGATTGGATGTCCACCAGCTAGACCATTAAATAGAATTTCAACTTATAAATAGTTTTCTCCAGATCCTAGTCAAATAAAGATGCGCTTCAGCATAAAGGACAGTAAAGCTGACTGCCGATAAACACACAAGGGCCGAGTTTCCTCTGGTCCCTAAACTGCCACGACTTCGGCAAGCAAATCTTCCACCAACCCCATGCCTTCACCCCTGACTCTGACTGATTTCCCAGGCTCAGTCATTTTGTTCTGTTGAGTGGGCTTCCAGCAGGATTCCAATCTGCATTGGACCGCCCACGAGGGAATTGACTACTGCAGGCTCCAAAGGCCTGCAGCAGTGTTGCATAGCTAGCAGTCTCTGGGGCAGCCAAAGCAATTTAGAGCATAGGGAACATAATCGATCGATTACACTCCCTTGGGACCTATAAAATTTAAATGACCCCTTATCATACCATAGCAATGGCGTACACCAGGAGTGCATGGCATTCCTAGCATCCAATGTTGCTGAGGGGCAAATGACAGGAAATTTGTCAATGACATACTCCAGTAATTTTCACCTCATAATATATTATCCTACATGTTCGGGTGGATGCCTAAATCACTTCCGGTGGGAAACGCAGGAAATAGCAGCAAGTGGCGGGGAGCTATGGGATCAGCTCTCAGCTCGATTTTCATCCCCCGCCCACTGGAGTCACATTACGGAGCCAGCTCGACCCCAGAGGAAAACCTGCCCCATAGTCTGCCAAGGAATGTTGTGAACAGATGAAGGTTTCTATCAACTGCTGAATAACATGGCTAAATTGCAATCTTCAGCTCCCCAGCCCATTTAATCATTTACTCAGCAATCAAGACAAGTGCATAAATGTTCAACCAAATTCCAAAATGAATTCTAAAATGTACGGCTATTACTGGTGAGCTGTGGATGTGTTATTAAAGAGTAAGCTGAGCATTAAACACTGGAGGATTGGGGAATGCTTGGATCAGGAATTTACATTTGTGTGTTATACTTGGACATACTACTCCAATAGGAGGGAACGGAAAGTGATTTAGTACATTGGGACTCTTTACTTCAATCAGGTATGTGCTGATTTGGGCTTGACTGCAATTGTAACTCGAGTGTTATAGGGCGAGTGGTCTGAATCTTATCTATTTTAGTTTGTTCACAAATACGTAGATTTGATCAATTTACTTCAAGTTCAGATGTACCTGTCCATGCTTTTATTTTCATCCCAAAGAACAGTCAGCTCCAAATTTATATTCTGGCACTGGTCTCAGCGGCAATGCTCCTCAGCACAACCATTCAAGTTACTGAGCAACACGTTGTTGTTGTTGGTGGTGGTTGTGAAGAGGAATGTTCCATCTCTAAACAAAATACTCAGTAACCTCACAATTAAAAAAAAAAATCATTCTCGGGATGGGAGCGTCACTAGCATTTATTGCCCAGCCCGAGTTGCCCTCAAGCAGGTGGTGGCGAGTCACCTTCTTGAACCGCTGCAGTCCGTGAGGTGAAGGTACTGTGCCGTTAGGTAGGGAGTTCCCGGATTTTGACCCAGTGCAGTTCTTATGGGTCTGATATGTTTTAACAGCATCTTACATCTATAAAGATGATGTGACTCATTTTACAGTATAGAATGCAGACCAAGTTCTTTTTTAGATTAATTACGGACTTATTTTTAAATCGTAAATTCATAAACAAAATTAAAACATAAGTAACATTTGTTCAGTGAATGAAGCCAGATGGATAAACTATTCTTAAGTATTATCACATGTACAAAATGCAACTGGAATCAATGAGCTCTTCTTTAATTATTCTATATTGTATGCCAAACATCTTCAATTGTTTACTGTTGGACCTTATCTGTGCTGGTTTCAGTGGCTGTTTTACCACGTCATCTGCTGTGGCTCTACATTCGCCGTTGATGCACTGTAGTGTAGTTCTCCCTGGAAAGAGAATATCCAGCTGGAAATTTAAACTCCCGCCCCACAAGTTGTCATGGCGTGGGTAGGTTGTGAAGGTCAGGTCACAAGTTGAGTATTTTTCTTTTTTCTATGGCTCCCAGAGGGCGAGACTTTTCCTCCCATGTATGCTGTGTGTTTGGATATTTTCCTAAATATTCTTTGGTTGGGATTTTTTTTGTGGCTAGTTCAGGTTTAACTAACTAGTGAATTCTTGTCACTATTGTACCTGTTTCAGAAGTCCACCTCAATAGAGCAGTGGTGGGGTGGGATCACTGATTGGGTACGAGCATTTGGCTGGCCAGAATGAAGCTGTATGGAAAAGTACATGGACCTGGATTAGCATCAGTAAGTGCCAGCACCCCAATGGCTCAGATGGTTAAGGCCGTAAAGTAGCCGAGTCATATGGAGCTGGGAGGTTGCAGGGTCTACCTCCAGTCTGAGGTTAGCTGATCACAGCTGTGGTAATGATAGAGGTGTTGGAATTGACCTCAGCATTTCCAGGACAGAAAGGGGAAATATTGTGTAGGGTTTATCCACTCCCGACTGGTATCTAATAATATCCACTGGAAGTGCATGTGTGGGCATTTACTGTCAAATGTCTTGCATGAAGGATGGACACTAGGATGAGGTACAGGAAGATTACTGATGCCGATGGAACCAGCAAGGTGTCAATGTCTTCAAAAGAGGAAATGAGGGAGAAAATTGGTGGAAAAATAGGAAGAGAAAAAAAAATAATCAGACAGCTAGCCTGCATCATAGCAGCATGAACTGCAACTAGGATCCATAAGCAATGGGATACGAGAAGCAGAAAACTGAAGGGAGATGTCCCCCTGGATTTGCAGTAACAAAAAAAAGAGTAGAGCTTGGTGTATTTGTTCAGATCACATTTTATTGTTGATGTATAAAATTTTGATAGTGAATGACCCATACCTCAACGCAAAACACAACCTTGTAAACTCCCCATCAGTCATTAGGCACTGTTAAATACCACTAAAATGACTGCAGCATTCATGCTATTTTGTAATGAACTAAACAGAAGGAAAAAACCCTCTGAGGAATGGGCAGATTGCCATGTACAATCTCCAGTTGTGGCAGCTGGGAAAATCAAAGACCCAAACACAAATGGTGTTCAGACACTTCCAATGTACACGACAACAATAACTTCAATATTGCAGGAACATCTTAGGGTGCATCCACACACCACTGTTGGCACGGCTGGGAAATGTATCCCACTTCACAGAAATGCTAAGAATGGTGTATGAGGAGCATCTGATCAGAGGTCACAGTTGGGTCTCAAAGAGCAAGGCTAGAAGAGGGAAAAAAAATGTCGCATCTAAAATCATTCCCCAATTGGTTGTTCCTCCTGGGGATGTTAAAAATATTTTTTAATGGTTCAGTAATGAACTAAACTGCTCCACGCGTTGATATTATGACAGCACCATGCAAATGAATTCAAGTTAGATTTCAGAGCTGCCAGAACGAACCAGCCTTCAAAAGCTGAAGTGAGCACGGAAGTGAATCACCCCACGTTCGATTGCTGACTTGTGAATGCATTATTAGTCACTTTCAACAGAGTTTAAGTATTGTTTTGCACACAATAATCTCATTATGTTTCTTGTAATGCGGAATGAGAAAATATATAATTTGACTGTGGCATTTGTTTATTTGTCCACTTTATGAAAGGCAACAGAACATAGGATAACTAGGAATAAATGTTTTAGTGACATAGGAACTGTACATGCAAGGAAGCATGATAAATCATGCATTCACTTCTTTCATTAACTGAGAGGCAGTTAATTATCAGTAAATATACTATTCTCAGTAAGTATACTAGAAACGTTACTGCCCACAAGTAGAGTGGTTATAGTAACGGGTGACTAATATCTGACTAATAACTGAAGTAAACTCGTTATTTTACACACTTTCTGGAATATGAAGTTTATATGCTAGACAGCCTACTTCAGCTCAGAACAGCGTGCCTCAAAAATAGCAATTTGCACAGCTGTGCAATCTCCCAACTGATACGATCTGCAGTAAATCTCTGTGTGGTGTGCTTTATTGCAATTACAATCTGCTTTATGTTTGGCCTTCTACATGGAATTTTACTGTAAAATAAAAGACAATGAATTCAAGATATTAATTGGCCAAACTAAAAATCCCTGCTAGCTGTGCCTCAAGAAATAAAATGTTTGGGGCAATGCTGCCCGTTATTTTACTGCTTAATCTCTATTAACTCTCATTAAGATGGGTGCCCAGCCACATCAAGAGAGTTTGTCTGATGTAGTGCAGAATTTTAAAGCTCCGTCTGCATTTATAGTAGTTCTGCTTAAAAATCAAGTTAAAGAAAAACCCAGCTTACTTTGATTAAAGTTATATTATCCTCACATTTGTTGTATGAAGAGCATATACAATTAGAAAGGCTAAATCATTTAATTAATTCAAGAATTACATAGAATGTACAGCACAGAAACAGGCCATTCAGCCCAACTGATCCCTGCCGGATTTTATGTTCCATACAAGCCTCCTCCCACCCCTCTTCATCTAACCTTATATTTGCATCTCTTTCTATTCCTTTCTCCCTTATGTACTTATCTAGTTCCCCTTAAATGCATCTATGCTATTCGCCACAACTACTCCTTGTGGTAGCAAGTTCCACATTCTAACTATGCTCTGGGTAAAGAAGTTTCTCCGCAATTCCCTATTGGATTTATTAGTGACTGTCTTATATTTATGGCCGATAGTTTTGGACTCCCCACAAGTACAAATATCTTCTCTATGTCTACCCTATCAAACCCTTTCATAATCTTCAAGATGTCTATCAGGTGAGCCCTCAGCCTTCTCTTTTCTAGAGAAGAGTGTCCCAGCCAGTCCAATCTTTTCTTTTTAAAAATTTGTTTATGGGAATTGGGTGTCGCTGGCAAGGCCAACATTTATTGCCCATCCCTAATTGCCCTCGAGAAGGTGGTGGTGAGCCGCCTTCTTGAACCGCTGCAGTCCGTGTGGTGATGGTACTCCCACAGTGCTGTTAGGTAGGGAGTTCCAGGATTTTGACCCAGCGACGATGAAGGATCGGTGATATACTTCCAAGTCAGGATGGTGCGCGACTTGGAGGGGAACTTGGAGGTGGTAGTATTCCCATGCGCCTGCTGCCCTTGTCCTTCGAGGTGGAAGAGGTCGCGGGTTTGGGAAGTGCTGCCGAAGAAGCCTTGGTGAGTTGCTGCAGTGCATCTTGTAGATGGTACACACTGCAGCCAAGGTACGCCGGTGGTGGAGGGAGTGAATGTTTAAGGTGGTGGAGGGGGTGCCAATCAAGCGGGCTGCTTTGTGCTGGATGGTGTCGAGCTTCTTGAGTGTTGTTGGAGCTGCACTCATCCAGGCAAGTGGAGAGTATTCCATCACACTCCTTACTTGTGCCTTGTAGATGGTGGAAAGGCTTTGGGGAGTCGGGAGGTGAGACACTCACTGCACAACTCCCAGCCTCTGACCTGCTCTTGTTGCCACAGTATTTATGTGGCTGGTCCAGTTAAGTTTCAGGTCAATGGTGACCCCACGGATGTTGATGGTGGGGGATTACTGATAGGTATAACCTCTCTGTTCTGGTATCATGCTTGTAAATATTTTTTGCACCTTCTCCAATGCCTCTCTATCCTTTTTATAATATGGAGACCGGAACTGTGCACAGTACTCCAAGTGAGGTCTAACCAAGGTTCTATACAAGTTTACAAAACATCGCTGCTTTTCAATTTTATTCCTCTAGAAATGAACACCAGTGCTTTGTTTGCTTTACGGCCTTATTCACCTGCATCTCTATTTCTAGTGATTTGTGTATCTGTACCCCTAGATCCCTTTGCTCCTCTACCCCATTTAGACTCTTATTTTCCAAGGAGTGTGTGGCCTCTTTACTCATTCCCATCAAAATGCACCACCTCACACTAATCAGGGGGCAGTACTGTGTGGCGGGGGCAGGTTAGTAGAGGACCTTTGTCTGACGGATGTTTCGTGTAAGGCCTATGCTCTCGTATGCTTTGGTGAAGGTGTTAACGATGGTTTGGAGTTCGACCTCAGTGTGCGCAGACGCAAGCGTCGTCTGCATACTGTAACCACTGTAACCCTCAAAGCCTCCTTGAAAAAGTGCAACATCCCCACCGACACCTGGGAATCCCTGGCCCAAGACCGCACAAGGTGGAGGAGAAGCATCCGGGAAGGCACCGAACACCTCGAGTCTCTTCGCCGGGAGCAAGCGGAAGCCAAGCACAAGCAGTGCACGTCAACCCAAGAACCCCACCCACCCCTTCAACCACCGTCTGCCCCACCTGTGACAGAGACTGCAGGTCCTGCATTGGACTCAGTCCTATAACTCTTTTAATGTGGAAGCAAGTTCTCCTCGGTTCCCGAGGGACTGCCTAAAAGAAAGAAAAAGAAAAAAAAAATATTGGGCCGGATTTTCCGATCCCCACGGGTGCGTATGCGCCCGTAGGGGCCTCGCAAGTGCCGGTTTCAAGCATGTGCTTCGCATGCCTGAAACCGGCACTTGCGACCTGTCAAGAATTCTCTTGACAGATCATCCGCCTGCCCGGGAAAAGTGCCTCTGCGGGTGGAGAGTTGCGCTTTTTGCACAACTTCCGCCCACTGAAAGGCCATGGACTTCTTGCGCCTGGTAAAAGCAGACGCAAGGCCTGCTTTTACCAGCTTAAGAGTGCTGAAAAAATAGAAAAATGAAATTTGATATCTCATTTATAAATTAAAAACTCTTCAAAAAGGTAAGTTTATTTTTAGCCCCGTAAAAATAAAAAATTTTCCACCAAAAAATGTAATTAAAAAAGTAATTAAATGGAATTTTAATTAATTTTAATTATGTAATTTTAAAAAAATTAACGTGTGTGTGTTTTTAAATGTGATCCCCATTCATACTTTTGACAGTTCTGTGCGTAGAGAACTGTCAAAAAGAATGAAGGGGGATTCCCTTCTTTGATTGGTTCGCCTGGCCCCCGCAAGCGCCCCTGGGATACGTGGGCCTCTGCACATTTCCAACAGGAGAGGCCCAGGATCACAAGCCTCGGGATCTACGGAACCAGGTTCGTAGATTTTTTTCCCGATCGGAGGCATCTGCCTGCAGGAAGCCTCCGATCGGAAATTCAGGGCCATTGAAATTAGTTTGCCAATTACATGCCCATTCTACAAGTTTATTCGGGTCTTCCCGTATTTAGTCGTGGTCCTCCTCTATTAACTATATCCCTGAATTTGGAAGCACTCATGTTATTTATGACTTTGTAACTTTAGATTCATATTTGAAATACTTGCGCCCTACGGTGTCTCTTTTATAGTAACAATGATTGTGAATTTATCAACAGCAACTTTAGGGAAGAAAATCTGCCGTCCTTACCTGGTCTGGCCTATATGTGACTCCAGACCCACAGCAATGTGGTTGACTCTTAACTGCCCTCTGAAATGGCCTGGCAAGCCACTCAGTTGTAGAAAACCACTACGAAACACAAGAGAATAAAACTGGACGGACCACCCGGCACCGGCAACAGACACGGTAACGGCACACCCAGCCCAGTCGACCCTGCAACGTCCTCCTCACCAACATCTGGGGACTTGTGCCAAAATTGGGAGAGCTGTCCCACAGACTAGTCAAGCAATAGCCTGACGTAGTCATACTCTCAGAATCATAACTTTCAGCCAATGTCCCAAACTCCTTCATTACCATAAAGAAAGACTTGCATTTATATAGCACCTTTCACGACCACCGGACATCTCAAAAGGGCCTTTCAGCCAATGAAGTACTTTTTGAAGTAGAGTCACGGTTGTGATGTGGGAAACACGGCAGCCAATTTGCGCACAGCAAACGCCCACAAACAGCAATGTGATAATGACCAGATAATCTGTTTGTTATGTTGGTTGAGGGATAAATATTGGCCAGGACACCAGGGATAACTCCCCTGCTCTTCTTCGAAATAGTGCCATGGGATCTTTTACGTCCACTTGAGAAAGCAGACGGGGCCTCCGAAAGACGACAGCTCCGACAGTACAGCACTCCCTCAGTACTGCACTGGAATGTCAGCCTAGCTTTATGTGCTCAGGTCCCTGGAGTGGGACTTGAACCCACAACCTTCTGACTCAGAGGCGAGTGTGCTACCAACTGAGCCACAGCTGGCATCCCTGGGTATGTCCTGTCCCACCGGCAGGATAGACCCACCAGGAGTGGCGGCACAGTGGTATACAGTCGGGAAGAAGTGGCCCTGGGAGTACTCAAAATTGACTCTGGACCCCATGAAGTCTCATGGCTTCAGGTCAAGCATGGGCAAGGAAACCTCTTGCTGATTACCACCTACCACCCTCCCTCAGCTGATGAATCAGTACTCCTCCATGTGGAACACCACTTGGAAGAAGCAGAGTGTAGCAAGGGCACAGAATGTACTCTGGGTGGGGGACTTCAATGTCCATCACCAAGAGTGGCTCAGTCGCACCACTACTGACTGAGTCCTAAAGGACAGAACTGCCAGTCTGGGCCTGCGACAGGTGGTGAGAGAACGAACCCGAGGGGAAAAACCTATTTGACTTCGTCCTCACCAATCTACCTGTCGAAGATGCATCTGTCCATGACAACATTGGTAGCAGTGACCACCGCACATTGTGGAGACGAAGTCCCATCTTTACACCGAGGACACCCTCCATCATGTTGTGTGGCACTACCAACATGCTAAATGGGATCGATTCAGAACAGCTCTAGCAGCTCAAAACTGGGCATCCATGAGGCGCTGTGGGCCATCAGCAGCAGCAGAATTGTATTCCACCACAATCTGTAAACTCATGGCCCAGCATATCCCTCACTCTACCTTTAGCATCAAACCAGGTGACCAACCCTGGTTCAATAAGGAGTGTAGAAGAGCATGCCAGGAGCAGCACCAGGCGTACCTAAAAATGAGGTGCCAACCTGGGGAAGCTGCAACACAGGACTACATGCATGCTCAAAAGCGGAAGCAGCATGCTATAGACAGGCTAAGCGATCTCACAATCAACGGATCAGATCAAAGCTCTGCAGTCCTGCCACATCCAGTCGTGAATGGTGGTGGACCATTAAACAACTAACGGGAGGAGGAGGCTCCATGAATATCCCCGTCCTCAATGATGGTGGAGCCCAACATGGGAGTGCAAAAGACAAGGCTGAAGCATTAGCAACCATCTTCAGCCAAAAGTGCCGAGTGGATGATCCATATCGGCCTACTCCTGAGGTCCCCACCATCACAGAAGCCAGTCTTCAGCCAATTTGATTCACTCCACGTGTTATTAAGAAACGGCTGAGCACACTGGATACAGCAAAGGCTATGGGCCCCGACAACATCCCGGCTGTCGTGCTGAAGACTTGTGCTCCAGAACTAGCCACGCCTCTAGCCAAGCTGTTCCAGTACAGCTACAACACTGGCATCTATCTGACAATGTGGAAAACTGCCTAGGTATGTCCTGTCCACAAAAAAAAGCAGGACAAATCCAAACCGGCCAAGTACCGCCCCATCAGTTTACTCTCATTCATCAGCAAAGTGATGGAAGGTGTCATCGACAGTGCTATCAAGCGGCACTTACTCACTAATAACCTGCTGACTGATGCCCAGTTTGGGTTCTGCCAAGACCAGTCGGCTCCAGACCTCATTACAGCCTTGGTCCAAACATGGACAAAGGAGCTGAATTCCAGAGGTGAGGCGAGAGTGACTGCCCTTGACATCAAGGCAGCAGTTGACCGAATGTGGCATCAAGGAGCCCTAGTAAAACTGAAGTCAATGGGAATCAGGGGGGAAAAACTCTCCACTGGCTGGAGTCATCCCTAGCACAAAGGAAAATGGTTGTGGTGGGTGGTGGTTGGTGGTCAATCATCACAGCCCCAGGACATTGCTGCAGGAATTCCTCAGGGCAGTGTCCTAGGCCCAACCATCTTCAGCTGCTTCATCAATGACCTCCCCTCCATCATAAGGTCAAAAATGGGGTTGTTCGCTGATGATTGCCCAGTGTTCAGTGCCATTCGCAGCTCCTCCGATAATGAAGCAGACCATGCCCGCATGCAACAAGACCTTGACGACATTGAGGCTTGAGCTGATGTGTGGCAGGTAACATTCGTGCCACACAAGTGCCAGGCAATGACTATCTCCAACAAGCGAGCGTCTGACCATCGCCCCTTGACATTCAACGGCATTACCATCGCCAAATCCCCCACCAACAACATCCTGGGGGGGGGGGGGGGGGGGTCACCATTGACCAGAAACTTAACTGGACCAGCCACATAAATACTGTGGCAACAAGAGCAGATCGGAGGCTAGGCATTCTGCGGTGAATGTCTCACCTCCCGACTCCCCAAAACCTTTCCACCATCTACAAAGGCACAAGTAAGGAATGTGATGGAATACTCTCCACTTGCCTGGATGAGTGCAGCTCCAACAACACTCAGAAGCTCGACATCATCCAGGACAAAGCAGCCCGCTTGATTGGCACCCCATCCACCACCTTAAACATTTACTCCCTCCACCACCGGCATACCGTGGCTGCAGTGTGTACCATCTACAAGATGCACTGCAGCTACTCGCCAAGGCTCCTTCGGCAGCACCTCCCAAACCAGTGACCTCTTCCACGTAGAAGGATAAGGGCAGCAGCCGTATGGGAACATCACCACCTCCAAGTTCCCCTCCAAGTCACACACTATCCTGACTTAGAAGTATATCGCCGTTCCTTCATCGTCGCTGGGTCAAAATCCTGGAACTCCCTCCCTAACAGCACTGTGGGAGTACCATCACCACACGCAGTTCAAGGCAGCGGCTCACCACCACCTTCTCAAGGGCAATTAGGGATGGGCAATAAATGCTGGCGTTGCCAGCATCCCAGGAACAAATAAAAAAAGCTATAATTTGCTGCTTCTCCAAATCTCTCATTTTAAAATAAAATACTTTCATTGAATGATTCAAATGTCTACACAGCAGACTTTCCACCATCTTCTTTCTCTCAGACCACCTAAAAACATCTACAATAATTTCACAAGTGCAAATAGTTGTGGCACTTCTTCTGGGGTCTGTGTGCATGGCCAGTACACAACGACCACAGGCAGAAGGGAACGCACAGAAAAAAGCAAATATTTGAATACTGTCAAATTGTCGATAAGTGTTCAGTTAAATGAAGAAAAAAAAAACGTGTGCCTAGCAATCACCCACAGGACAGGAATTCAAGCTGTGATCACAGGTACTGTGCAGTGATGAGAAGACCGACTTCTACCCTCCTTACCTATTCCACTGGATGGGAAATCCAAAGGTAAGTCAGTGATCATAGATACGTCACTTCAGTCAATCTGCCCTGCTTCTCACACCAGTTGAGACAATCAGACTGCAACCAATGGCAATGCAGCTGAATTCTTGAGTTTAGACTGCTGTTTCGTGCTGCACTCCTCGTTTCAAATCCCTTTCCACTCAATATGCAAAAAGAGGCTTTATTAAGTAGTACAATGAAATTTGCAAATCAAATTATTTTCTTATCACGCGTAATTTCCGAGGGCACATGGGGTTTACAACAACAGGAGAAAAGTAATTAGGTCATTAGTGCATTGGAAGCTGCCATTACATTTAAGATGATAACATCTGACTGCCCTTGGGTATGAAGGCCAATTGCTACAATATTTATAGATGTTGCAAAGTGCCAATTAGTGTACAACAGTCTTAACATTTAATTAACAAAGGAAGGGAAACTATTTCAGGACTTGATAACAGAAATGTCGGTGTTGTATTTCTCAATGTTCAAATACAGCTTCCAGATGTGGGCCAAAAAGAGGATGCATTAGCTGTATTTTACAAGACAACAGTATTAGACATGTAACTATGAAGGTAATGAATGTCCTAGATATCACCAACAAGAAAAACACAATTTACACAAAAAGCTGATATCTCATTGACATAAAAGATGAAATATTTGACCAAATATTTTGGATACTTTTATTTTTAATAAATGTATGAATCTACTTTATTTAACAGGTAGTGATAAAGTTATTAAAATCATCAAACAATGTCCTTTGTTGCAGCATCTTTGCAACTCAAACAATTCGTGCCCATCTGGATTCCAGTGCCTTTGATCAAGGAAAATCCACCTTTGCCCCTCAGTGCTCAGCTAGTAGGAGGTGAACTTGCTGAAACAGCCAAGATGTCTACTTATACCAGTTCATTTTCCATAGCAGGTCTTACCTAGGAGGAGACAAAGAAGCACACTGCAGCAGGAAGTGGGAACTTGCCCTCTTCTCTATGAAGGGAGCAGCTGAAAAATACTAAAAAAAGGGCACACTCAGGCAAAAGTTTGGTTGACAAAGGGTAGATATATCATGTGAAAAGTGCTGTTCCGGGCTCAGAAATCGGGAGCAAACAATCAGAGCTGCAAAATTAACGTATTTTCGCTGAGTACAGGCAAATCAACACAAACCAGGGGAGGTCCTTCTTGCTTCTTTTCAAACAGCAGTAACTCTTTCAGCAAAGAAGCGAAAGAGCTACAATTTAAAAAAAAGCCTTTGCACTCTGAATGGAGCTCCTCCCCGAAGTTGTCTAAAGAAAGCTGCAGAGAATCAGCCAAAGAACAGTTTATGATCTCTCATTACAGCCTCAAGCAGCCACTGCCTCCCTGCAAAATGACTTGCGTCCCACACTTTCTGCTGCAACCCCTCCCCCACTCTGGTGGAGACTCGGGATCCACATCTCCTCGGCTTTATAAAAGTTATTACAGCAGACAAACTCATTGCTGGCAGGGTTATGTCTGCAGTAAGAGCCGCCCATACAGTCTAGCACCTTGAACAGAAACATTAGGCTTCCTATCAGTTCATCACCACAGTTAAACCACTATACCCGTTACCAATTGAGTACAGCAAAAGGACAGATAATTGAGCTGCTTTTATACCTTTCAACAAATGGCAGTCAGCAAAGTGATGCCAAAGTTTCCTCCGCAATATTTGTGTTTCTTTTCTTAAATTTAATTTTACAGTGACGTACGGTAAATGAATACGATCGCGAGCAAGGCTAGAAAATACTACTGGAAATATTGCAGCTTTTATTTTTCCAGTTAACAGTGTTTACCTAATCCAGATTAAAAACAAAAGCCATTGCGCCTTGGAAATGAAGAAAAGCAAGATTGTGACTGATGTATGTGAACTCAGAGGGTAAGGGTAACCTCCAAGTGCTGTGGGAGATCTCACACGAGCCAAAACAAACGTCAAGTTTGACTATCAGAGATACAGTACCATATGCCACGTGTACAAATTCTTGAGAGCAAGTCAACCAGCTGCTGCTTGAGGTTTCATAAGGCTGAGTTTAGCAAGTAGACCTCCCTGCACTGCAAAGAACCCAATTTATTCCAGAAAGTAAGACTGATTAAATAAATTCAAAAGGTATGAAAGTAATGAACCAAAAAAAAAAAATATCCAAGAGCTGCTGCCAAGCTTGGGAGCCCGGACCACGTCGACATTACATCTTGTTCAGCAAATCAATAGAGTTTAAATTTCAATTCCAGATAGGAATTCATAATATGCAGTCAAATCCATCTGTGGTTTCCTGTTAGAAGAAGCTGACAATAGCAGTGTGGGAAGGTGGGAGAGGCTTACGCACAGTAACATGGTATTAATTATTAGAGGGTTAAAGGGTAAAATTAACTTTCCTCTTTTTCTCTAGACCTTACTTGCATGAAAAAAGATTTACTGCGGTCAATTATGAACTGATTTTTTTTCCTCCAAACTCCATACACTGTGCCAGCAGAAACTTTGTTTTAGTGGCAGCATACCTACCTCAGAGTCAGAAGGTGATGGGCTCGAGCCCCACTCCAGAGACAAGTGGAGACTGGAAAATGGTCTCTAAATACTGGGTTGACGTCCAGCGGAGTGCTTGCGCACGGGAAGAGTGACCACTGGCTCAGTGGCAGCATTCCCTTCCGAGTCAATGGCGTTGGGTTCAGACCTCACACCAGACAGCCCAACCAAGCAGACACGCCGGAACGCCAGCACTGAACACTGGATTGACGTCCAGCGGGGGTACTTGCATCCAATGGGTACGGGTGGGCCCCTATTGTAAAAGGGTAGGTAGGGTTCTTTAGACTTGGTGGCAACCCAACTGGGAGAAAGTACTCTGAAGATAAAAACTGTGTGGAAGGCAATGAGGCTACTCTTCCCTCGTATGAATCTCACGGGAGATTTGAGTTAGGACCCAACCTATGACAGAACACAACGGACAGATGGACCCCATTGCAAACATCACTTCTTGTCCAAGGGGTTGGGCAGGGGACCAAGTAGTTTGCTGCCTGCATCATTCTGCAGCTGACCACTGGGAGCTGAGTCAGAGTGGCTGGGGGATATTAAAGTCCTGCTATGCTGCTTAAGGATGAATTTCTCTTGTGCTATTGGCATTTAAGTCGACTAGCTTCTGAAATATAGTACAGTGCTTTCTGGGAAAGCCAAGGCAGCATTTATTAGATCTTTGACAATCAATCATATTGAAAAATTATAAGCCTGTGTTATTACAGTACTATAATGGCATATTTATACTGTAACTTTATCACTGCAAAGCAGCTTCTGTTTCATAGAAACACTAAAGTTGCAGTTTAATTCTGAAGTCAGATTCCAACAGGACTCTGAAGAGAAGCAGTTGGAGATCCATTGGACCAGGTAGTCTCTCACCATTGGAGTTTGACATCACATGTAGTATAACTCCAACATAGTGTCAAACCTGGTTTAAAAGTTGCATCTCCTCAGCACCACTTATGTAGTAATTTACATGCTAAGAGAATAGGGACGCTCCCACCCGCAAGACACTTAAGTTTAAACAGCTGTGAGGGGAGCTCTGTGCATGCAAGCACCCTTGCACAGAGCCATCTCTTAGATGCGAGAACCCCGATCACAGCCAGACAATATACATGAGACACTACCGGACTGAATCCAGTAGCTCAGACTGGTTGCTACAGTACAAGTGCACACTAAGTCAGCAGCAAGGGGTTAATGTTCCAAGCTCACACAAATGACTACTCACCACACAATCAGGAAATCGTAGACTCATTGACCACCATTTTCTATCCACTAAAATTCATAGTTGAAAATATTGAGTGATGTGCCCATGATTTCCGGCAGGGATGTGCTCCCCAGCAGTAATGGGAACAACAAAAATCCACCATCAGTTGTTTTTGGGAATTGACTGATGAGAAGTTCTGAGGATTTTGTGGCTTTGCGTCAACAACTCGATGTACAGGACAAAGGTCACCGCATTGTTCATTTACACTGGAGACAGCGGACATTGTGTCCTAACTTCAGAGTCTGATGTTGAAATTTTAGGTTGCCAATCTACTATGCAAGTCACACCAAAGAATATATTGCTGCGTTATCAGTCGTGTTATTGCCAAGCACATGTGCTAAACGGACAGGAGACAGGTACTGCAGTGCACGGTTAAAGGTCACTGAGGCATTGGCTTCTAGCTAAAATGATTGCTTGCTAAGTAAAGAACCTTAGCATCTCTAAATTTATATTTCAGTGGCAAAAAACAATAGTAACTTGTGTAAAATGCTTTGATGTGACTTCTATTAGTTTATATTTTTGTGGTGCTCATGTGGTGTTGGTCATGGCAAGATGGAAAATCTGCTGTTTAAAATGCCATGAGTGGTATGGCATGTAGAACAGAATGTATGAATATATAATCTGGTGGATCGAGGGTGGTGCAGGACATGCAGTTGATTGGACTGGTTGTACCTTTGATATGTTGATAGGGGAGGCTGGTGGTAAGGGTGTGGGAAGTTGGAAATA
Organism: Squalus acanthias; assembly: GCA_030390025.1. Taxonomy (NCBI): domain Eukaryota; kingdom Metazoa; phylum Chordata; class Chondrichthyes; order Squaliformes; family Squalidae; genus Squalus; species Squalus acanthias. The sequence goes on from CM059447.1 coordinate 23,787,297, forward strand.
ACTGACTCAATAGGTAAAGATGCAGTTGAAAATAAATAATTGAGATGGAGGAAGCGTGGCTGGAAATAAAGAAATTAGTTGATTTGGAGCAGTCTGCAAAATAATTAAACAACCGAGAAAAAATAGATTCAGATGAGAAATAAAGAAAGAAGGAGGTGTAGCACCAGCTTTCTGGCCATTTTTATGAATCATACTTTATATCCAAAACCCCAAGAAGGAATTGTACTGTTGGGCAAGCTTGTGGGAGTGGCTTAGGGAATAGGATTGCAAGCAAGGCTAACCTGACTAAAGGTGCATTCATATACAAACGGCCATCTCACACTGACAGGCTGGGCGGAAGGGAACCCAGGCCGATTGACATCATCACCATCTAACATGATTACTGCGAACAATACCCCGAGAGGTAACTCAGACACTATGCCCTCACATCAATAAAGCACAGTCCCAACTGAAATTGGTGGAAGGCAGGAGATGGCCAGGCCATTGTCTTCCAGGAGATGAGTCAATTAAGCAAGTTCGGTTTGAGATTGAAACCTGCTAATGGGGGCCATCAACTCAGGAAACGACAGACATCCAGTAATCAGCACTCATTGTCTCTCCAGGTGCCAGACCTGGGAGCTGGGAAACGGAATATCATTTTTCACAAAGATTTCAAAGGTCATGAGCCACTCCAGGCCACAGGCAGGTGTGGGGGGGCGAAGGGGGTCCAGACAGATCACCTGAGTCAATACATCGATCAGTATTGGTGGGAGAAAAGGTGATGGGTTTTGGGTATATATAAGGAGCCGTTCAGGGGCTGCTCTCTCTCTTCTCCTCGGCATCAATCTACAGCGAGTCTCCAGAGTGGGGCTCGGCTCGACGGAACACCGCCAAAAGCTGAGCACTGCTCTTCATCCCTCATCAACGAACCTCAACTCAAACTGGAACTTGGATACCGCGTCGACGATACGGAACCAGGAGCGAGACGTACAGGAAGAAGCTGCAAGCAAAACAACGGGCAATTGGGGTGAGCATATTGCCTGCGCCTACACACCCACAAGACCACTTAGCTGTGTGAGGGGGTGATTGTAAGTCCCAACCAAACCTTAGAGGGGTTTAGTGCTGGGGTCCTGTGTTAGTTTATTTCACAGGGGGGTTCTTTTATTAGACTGTGGTAATTTAGCACGGTATGGCTTGTTGGACAAGCCAGGGTTGTATTGTCTTGTACTGTTACGAGTGTTATTGTTAAACACAATACGGTTGAGCTCAAACGGGTGTCCGAGTTTGATCTGTCCATATAATCCCCATCGTCCAGAACTTGTAGTAAGAGGTGTTTTTTCGGTGCGCCCGAGAAAATCACTTCGAGGAAAGAGAGAAGAAACATGGATGGAAATGATCTCAATGGATAGCTTGTAGTAGTTATGCTGCAGTTGTCTTGGTGATTGATATGAAAGTGAACAACATTGATTATGAGCCAAGTCAGCTGCATGAAAATTGCCTAAATACATTTGTCTAAATGAAGTGCGACAGAGAAATTTGATACAGGAAGTTTGGCAAAATAGTGCGTTAGATGTACCATCATTTCAAAACTAGGTATTAAGTACATCCGTGAGGTTGTCACGACAACGAGAGCGAGCAGAGTGCACAATTCACACAGGAGTGCCGTCCATGGTTAATCTACAAGGTCACTTGTGTGCATTGTACTTAAACATATTTTAAAACTATTAAGTACAACAGTGTAAAGATTCAGTGCCTTAGAAACAAATAGGGGAATTGTATGAAATGAATTGAACTTGCGGTCAGGACAAACAAAATATCGAAGTGACAAGAGAGGACTGGCGTGAAACCACAAGTTGGGGAGCTGTTTGAATCGTGGTCATGTGACATACCAATGGCTGGACTATATTAATACTATGCTGCCTCAGTGAAACTATGTACAGATAAAATAACAATTATAAAGGCGATTGAAATCCCCAAACTCTAACAGATGTATGGCTGTTTCTCACTCAGTAACAGGCATTAAGAATTTTATTTATTTTGGGAACAGTAACAAAAGCAATTCTGCAAAATCATGACATTGAATAAAGAATGAAGGAGTTGCTATGTTATTATTGCTGAGGAAGTAAATCAGTACTGTACACTGAAGAATGCTATTCAAACTGCTAGTGCAAAATTAAACCTGTAGCTAGGTTTCTGTTGATGTAGAGTAACCATTTCCAATTATTTGCAGGGCCCAATGCATCATTTCTCCTCTGCTTGGGTCACAGCCTTAATATTCACCTCAGTTGCCTGCTCTGCACAAACAAGTTCTCTCAGCGGGACTGCACATGACTAACTCATGCCTTCTCCCCCCCTCAAGTCTGAAAAGAGGGCCATATCCAAAATAAACCACCAGCAGACACAGCTAACCTTTTGCTGGGGAATAAAACAAATAGATGGTGTTGCCACCTTGCTACCCCCCTCTCTGAAGCTCTGGGTATTCAATGGATTGAACTGCCAATGTGGTTACTTCTGAGAATTTTTTTTGTCGCTAGCATGTGATTGGTCATTTTTGTGCAAGGTGACTGGTGAGATCACCAATTAAAGCGCAAAATGACTTTGTAGAAAGCAGATAAACAGACGCTGCAAACACTTAACCAAAGTTACAGATACTGCATGTAGAGTCACTAAAGAACAGACAAAACCATTTGAAAAGAGACAGATATGCAGTATATTGCCCTTTACATAAGTATTGGGCCGAAAATTGATCCCGGGACGCGAGAGTACGCACTGCATACTCTCGCGTATTCACACTCCAATTGCCGGTTTTCTGCATGCCCTGCAAACCGGCAATTGCTCTTCCGAAAAGGGGGCGGGGCCTGGGTGCATCGCGTGCGCGCTACAGGCTGCGCGCACGCTGTGCACTTCATGCTTTGGACGCGCAGGTAAGTAGGGAAGATTTTGGAAATGTAAAAAGGAGGAGTAAGACCCGCTTTTAAGAAGGTAAGTAGTGAATTAAGTATTTTTTTGAATTTTTTTTTTACAGGTATATCTTTTTTATAGACTTTAAAGACAGGTAAGTTTATTTTTATAACTTTTTAAAAGATTTTACATTTTTTCAAAAATTTAATTTTTTATTTAAAATGGTTAATTTAATTAACTATACTTATTTTATTAATGTGATGGGTTTTTTTTTTAATTTAATTGAGGTTTAGCTGTTATTTTGGGGGGGTGTAAGATTCATAAGTCTCACAGCCATGCTGTGAGACTTATGAATGGAAGATGGTGTGCTGCCATTGGCTCTAACTGAGTCACGTGATCCCACAGCTCGCACGAATTCACTACGCCGCTGGGATACGCAAGCCCAGCACAGCAGCTGTCTGGAACATCAAGTTCGTGCGAGCTGGATCAGAAAAAGCATAAGCGAGGTGAGACATCGCGGGGAAGGCTTACCCCCGCGGGAACAGAGCGAGATCAATTTCTGGGCCATTAATTTTTAAAGGATGTTCTCCCTTAAGGTGGCAGAATCACTAATACTGTACCTTGTGTTACTAATGTGTATAATGATTAACTCATTTAACTATGTACCACCATTTGAAAATACATTTCACAATGGAAGTGTGCTCGTTACCCTGTTCTCATCACTTGTTCAATTTGGGCAGCCTAAGTGAATTGCTGTAGTACTTCCTGATCTGTCACCAATTACAAGTCCATTAATTCCGGAATCAGCTCTCAATACAGCCGAGGTATCCTAGCACGCATTTAGTGTCGCATTCCAGCACATTATGTGCGTCATCAAGGAACTCTTAAATTTTCTAAAAAGAAAATTGATCCTGTTGCCAGGAAATGCAAATAGTAACCATACCAACACCACCCAGAGTTTAAATAAAAACCTTTTTTGGCCAAATGAAAGCATGCCCCCCTCTTTTAATTAAATGCTACACAGAAATGCACATTATTGTTTAATCAGAAGTTATAATTACCACAGTTTAGAACTTCCAAATTAAAACTCATCACTGGTGACAGAGCAATGATAAAATACATCTCACCCAAAGTGCCATTCAAAAAAAACGATAAAGCAGACACACACTATATAGTATGGGTACAAATCTTAGTCTAATTTTAATCCATCAATGAGTCAGAATACTGCAAAATATAAACACGCAGCATAACAACTTAATATAAAAATCAGTCCATCAGGTTTATTCAGTTGAAAAAGCGTCTCCACGCAATCAAACAACTCAGTCTGTGACATTATTCAATCAGAACAATAAAAGTTTCAAATTTGGCAGATGCAGTGTTTACTGTTCAATGAGAACTTAAAATAAACCTGCCCCCAAATACTTCTGCCATATTGGTCCAGCATCTGACAGTGTAGGATAAAGAGTGGCTTTGGGTATTATCTATCACAAGGTGCTCAATGTGGTGCTTGAATCCCAAAGAGGTGCAAGCCAAGCAAATGTGGATAAATGAAACAAAAGCAATACACTGCGGATGCTGGAAATCTGAAATAAAAACCAATGTGAACATAACATATGGCCTGGAATTTGCTGCGTATTTGCACCCAGATATACCCGCAATCGGGGTGCAGATCAAATATGCGGCCTACAATAAGTCTTACTGTCAGTTATCGAGAAATTACATCCCATTTAAAATTGGGCTTCACAATTTTTTCCAGATATAGGCCGGGAATTTCCTCTGTGGACACAACCTGGAAGTTATACCCAAAAATGCACCCATTCCGCCGACGTCAAGCTATGCTCAGATTTGGTCATTAGAATATGCCTGAACGTATAATGGGCAGGAATCAACATAAACAATTGGTGCCCAAGAAAAGCACCGTACACCATATATTTCTCCAAGTTTGAAAATTAAAAGTTTCAACTTATTTATCAAACACAATTGCAAGAAACTTGCATACAAGGCTCTCTAAGTTGTGGACGGGGCCATTATGGGCGGAGATGCGTTTGGGCGGAGGGGTCCATAGATGATCATAAAAGATCAAGGCGATTTGGGCATATTGTACTTACACGTGTAACTTAGACGCCCCAAATTCCGCAAGCTTGTAGGCCGCATATTTGTCCAAAAATGTGCGGGTTAGGTTGATTTGGCTATGATAAATTGACCCTTAGTGTGTTAGGGGGGGATTAAATATGTGGGGTTATGGGGATAGGATGGGATATGTTAGGGGGAATTAAATACGTGGGGTTACGGGGGTCGGGTGGGATATGTGTACTGTGGGGATTAAAGCAGGGACAGGGTACTGGATTTGAATGATCAGCCATGATCGTATTGAATGGTGGTGCAGGCTCGACGGGCTGAATGGCCTACTCCTGCTCCTAGATTCTATGTTTCTATGTTTCTATATTTGATCTGCACCCTGATTGCGGGTATATCTGGGCGCAAATAAGCAGCAAATTCCAGGCCATAAATGTTATGCTCATATCAAGTGTCCATTTGACAGTTTCAAGGTTAGTCACTTATCATCCTTCTTCATGATAGTGATCATTTAGATTCCATCAGGTATATATCCGAATACAACTTTACTTGGAGAAATTGTGATCCTGCAACAGGTCTCTAAAGCAAATGTGCTGCACATATAGCACCTCACTAGAAGCTTGAGTGCTGTGAACATTTTGTGTCACAAGAGGAAAAAAAAGTGACTCGAGAGAAGATAAAAACTCACAAAAGGGCAACGAATGCTCCAGAGGGGCCTGGAACATGTTTTAATTTTTCCATTATCACTCTTGGATAGTTGTATCCTTAGAATCATCTGAAAACTCAGGGCCTGTGAATAATTGCAGATCAGAGGCAGAACGCGAACAAACTTCCCATTGCTAGTTTATCTTGTAGAGCCCATATATCACATGTGTTATCTGTTCATTGTGTGTGTTTCTTTTAGATCCTTTAGTTCTGTAGGACTGGTTGGGGGTGGGGGAGGGGGCATAGCCATGTTGATGATTAGTTACAGATCAGCACGAGTGAAGCGTGGGAGCATTTTGCTGCCCACACACTCAGTCTGAGCTGAAAAGGCGGAAATTAAAGAAGATTGAAAGTGCAGTGCTTGAAAGTAATCACACACAGTTAACAGGAGACTGTTAATCTAAAGATAAGCTACATCTCGAGTCGCATTTTATTCAAAATTAAAAATTTCAAACAAAATATTCTATTCAGAAATATTTAAGCGTTACATGCATCATTATGAATCACTATTGATCCAGGTCACTGAAAATTGATGGCACCATCATGGAGTGCCCCTTTACCCCAAGTTCTAAAATTCTGTAAGCCTGATTTCTCATACTCTCTAAATCGGCTCTGAAAACCCAACAAAAGCATCACAATCTTCAAATGCTATAAAATCCAGTGTATGTCATAACCTGTTCAAAGTTGTACAATGGTGTAAGTTGCACGCCTACACTTAAAAAGGTTCAATAAACCTGCACAAGGTCCTGACTTAAACATCAGATTATACAATATAGCTTAAGATAGTTAATAAGAATATACTCTGCAGCAATAAAGTTCACTTCCATCAGAGTCAGGGTAATATTATCTAACAATGGCAAGAATGCAAAATGTTACCAGGGGTCAACTGACATGAGGACAGGATGCCTGCTCCGGGAATGGTCGATTTGGGAGGGGTTATTTATGTGTAAACACACAACAATGAGGAGGGTTTTTCAGGAGTATTTTGAAGGCAGGGAGGGAGATATAGCGAGATTAAATACTTTTGGGAGAGGATTCTAGAGGATGGAGTTTAAGGACTGGATGATTAGCCTCTGATGTAGGAACAGGAAACAAGCAGTAATCTGGAGTCAGAGGAGTGAAGTATGCAGGCAGGGACATGTGGTAGGAGAACATTGCTCAGCTGCAGAAATTAGTACATGTCACATTTAAAAAAAATAAAAAATGTTTTATTCAAAATTAAAAGATCTTACATGGCACTGTTTATCATTAAAGGCCATATAGCTTCCAATAATGTCAAACTGCAACATATAGAAAGAACAAAGACAGCCTAACTCTGCTTAGCTTGTCGCAGAATAGAATAGTCAAGGCCATTTCAACTGACAATCAAACACAGAGTTTATCTGTGAACAGAGGCTGGTAAGACAGATGTGTTTTATCATCTCCTGAGGAGTCAAAGCTTAACAGCCTAATGAAGGCAGAGTTCAGCCAAAGTTTATTAAAACACACAATATCTCCAAATAAACAAGCCCATTACATACACAGTGTAAGGATTAGTTGTTTACTGGTCAGTAACAACATTCAGATTGTTGGGGCTATAATCTTGCCTTTGGTAAGCTAATTGGTCCGAAAAAGAACTGAAATATTAAACATTCTTCTCGGTTTCTTACTGAACTGCAATTTTACACAGGTCATAATATCTCATAAGGAGGTTAATTGTAGATGATCACAAGTCTTTCAGCAGAGAAAGGAAATAGAATGTAATTTTATCTGTAGGCTGTAAGTTCATCTGGTAATAATCAATTTGTTATAAAGTTGGCTTGGGAACTGAGGGCTCCACAAACATTCATACACTCAACAGACCTTATCGACGTGTGCTCCAAAGAAAACCATGAGTGGGAATGACTGAGGCACCTCCCATCAGTGCTTTTGTTTTTGTGATGTTCAAGCCTGTGCCTGCATAACACCTAGGATGAGAGTGTGTTGCAAGGGAGTTTTTCTACTCGAAGTGTTGTGCATCACAAAATTCCATTTACAGAGCAAGTTTCACTATCTTTACATTTTTATAAAAGAAAGTCAGAAACAAGCATCCCTTGTTTATTCTTGATTTCCAATTGATTACATAAATTAATTCACTGAATATTGATGACACTAATGCTGTGGGGAGAACAGTGCGCCTTAGCAGCAGATGGATGCCTGGTTTTAGGTTCAGATAAAGCATGTTCCTGCCACCATCAATTCCAATTAGAAAGGTCTATTTGTGTTAAATGAAAGAGGTACCCTGAAGAAAGAAATAATATTTCTTGGCCACCAATATATTATCACTATCTACAGAAAACAGAAACCCAAATATCGCAACAAGAAGTCAGACATATTGTTGGGCTGGTCATTTCTATAGTTGCTTCTCCATGCCATACTCCGTACCATGCCTATGTGCATGGGTTGGCAATGTGTTGGTAGACCTCTGCCAATGCTGTGCTAGTAGGAGGCTCACAAAGTGGCTCGCCCACCTCATTTTATCCTTCCTCCTAGCATCCCTTTTCTTATTGAGAAACCTAGATGAAAGGTCAAGGCCCACAGTATATGACACCAGTAAGGTTGAAAAGAGTAGAAAATAGAAGGGAAGACAAAGTAAGTCATAATTGACTGTACTTATGTAATTGAAAACTAACAAAACATTTAAGAACTGTAGGTAGGAATCCACAGCCCATCATGTCAAGGCACAGCCAATATAGTTCGGCCTTTCTTCCAACCTTCTTGCCATGTGCTGACAGCTGGGAAATAGTTTCCTTAAACAGACCAAGTCTCCCATGAACTGTAACCAGTGTTTTTATACATGTGATTGGGATAGTGCAGCATGGGACTAGCATTTAAACTTTAATTAAAATACTATACACTGGAGACTAAATGGGATACCTATTCCCTAGTCTTTTCCAAAAGGTGGTAAATACGACACTGTCAAGCTATTGCATTCAGACTGAAACGAATAGGTAGACTTATTTACAAGTAAAATAATATACAGAAGTACAAAGAAAAACGCATCAACAAGTTACTACCGGTACAAATACTTAAAATCAGTTCACAAGGGATTCAAATATGCATTCTATAATGTATTGCTTATACAGGCAATTATGTGACAAGCTTTGGATCAAACAAACAAACAATCAGACATTTACAATGAGATGCTGGTATCCGAGCTAAATTCCCACCCACTGTATAGAACTCATCAGTTACATTGAACTGAAACTAAAATCATAATCTCCAGTACAGGAAACTTTCGTTTATCCGGCACTCAAATATCCGGAATTCTCGCTTAACCGGCAAAAATCATCCTCCGAAAACTCCTCTCAAATAACCGGCAATGTTGCCGAGTCGCAGTCGAGTCTCCGCGAACGGCGAGTGCTCCGAAAAATCCTCTCAAATAACCGGCAATGTTGCCGATCCCGAGTCCGAGTCCGAGTCCGCGAACGCCGATTTAGTCAGTAGGGGTACTTTTCAAAAGTACCACTACTTGGCCTCCTGGCGCTGTCGCAAGTCCGAAACATTGCAGTAGCATGAGTAGATTCTCCCGTGCTGCTTGGAGTCTCTTTGTTAAAAATAGCCTCGGTAGATATAACTCTCTGTTATCCGGTACTTTCGATAAACCGGCACCACGCCGGTCCCGTCGATGCCGGATAAACGAAAGTTTCCTGTATTTATCTGAGTCCAAAGACCTTTGAATAAGACAGTCAATCAAGAGGAATGACATTCAAAGACAAATTGGAGCATCCCAAGCATAGAATCATTAGCTGAGCAAACGTTTACTTCTCCAGGCTTTGCACATATTTTAATGCTTTTAGAATTACTACTTGTTTAGGATTTAGGATAAAGCTAATTCATCTTGGCTAATTGGCAACCAGTCTGGCTTGGTCCCATAGCTAATTCATCTCTGGGCTTCCAACTTAAACAGACAGGAGAGGGGAGGGAAGCATGAGAACAAAGCCAATTTCCTTAATGCAACTTGTAGCCCTGCTTTTCCACTCTGTTGGATTTCTTGCCTTCTCTCTATTGACAGCAGAGTTGTGCTAATAGCAGAACACCTGAATGTAATCCTATAATCTGTTGGCCACGGTCAATGGTGCAAAATGTACAGAGAGATAGGGAGCTAAATTTACTGCTGTTGGTCATCTCTACCAGGAAGAACCATGGTGTTCCATAAAGTATGTAACCTTCTCCAATTATATTTGAACTTCAATTACATTTTTGACAAGCTCCGTTTGAAGGTTTTAAACTTTGTTTTTGCTGGGAGACTGTTCTACAAAACCTCAACTCGGTGGGTGCATAACATCTTCCAATATCTCATCTTGCTCGAGGTCTGTTAGTTTTGTATTTGCATCCACAAGCAGGACAAAAGGCAACAATTATGTGGTATTGTGCAGGGCAAAACTTCACCAAGTTGCATTTTTAGTGAGGCAGTTAACTGAAAATACCCCAAGTGATTGTATTAGTATTGTAACACTAGAGACAACCATTTGTTTTTGAGCAAAGTAATAACTATGGATACAAAAAAAAAAGAGCATTGGAAAACAATTGGCTTGAACTCTAATGGCTAGATTGTGCAACTTTTCCCCTGGTGATTCAAATCTTGCTGGGTAAATGTTCCATTAAAGCCAACAATCTTTGGTGACCATTCTTCATGCATGAGCCTGGATAGTGACAGTTGTCTGGCTGTTCAAATCACAGAAGGTATCGCAGCCAAGCTCGATCCTGTTCCAAGCAGACAACAACATACGTGCACACTCCAACACAAGACACAAACAGGAGCAAGAACCTTGGCTGATTTTTTTCCTTTCCTTAACGCAGGCTCATTAAGGCCAATTGGAGCAACCCAACTACAACACAGGCCAAAAGTAAGTAACTCAACAGGAATTGAACTGGGAATCTTATTGTCTGCATGCTCTATAGTACCTGTACCCACTAGGGCAAAGGAGCAGCAAAATAAGTTCAAAGTCAAAGTCAATCAGTATGCTAATTGCACAGAGTCTTTAATCATGAGAAAGAATACTTTTAGAATTACAGTGTTGAAAATCCCAAATTTGGAACAGGGTCATATTTTTGGAAGTTGCAGTACAACCAGTCATAGAGCTTCCCACAGTTCAGTTCGGAATCATTTTTCAGTGTAATCTGAAAGCTGGATGTATTATTTACAATCAATACAAGAGCTAAGGCACATCCTTAAATTGTATTTCAGGGTACTATTCCTGATCACTTTCTCCTACAGAATAGAAGGAAGTTGTATAAGTCACTCAATCCCAGAGTTGTTCCGGAGAGACAACTTGCAAGATTTTCATAAAACTGGGTTTAACCAAGAATTTTATTATTTTTGAGGCAATAACTGGCTTTCCACATGCCATCAGATGAATAGATAAACAGGTCAACGGTAATATCAAGGACATTTGGTTCTTGCTAATCTCCACACTCTAGATATGAATGATCATTTTGCTGAAGTGAAGCTAATTAACATGAATTACACGTTAGTATGTTCGGTTATGAAATTAAATTTACAAAGTTGTTTTTTGTAAATATTCGACAAGAGAATGTAGCCCAATCTTACTTATGAGGCCCCTTAAAAAAAAAACAACTAATCCCATGAGGGTTCTCTTGTGAGAAAATTGGCTGGACTCTAAATTTAAAAAGTTAGTCCTATGGGATCTTTATCATCCACCAAAAAAAAAAAAATGGGACTTTGCTAAGTAAATTCAAAACAAACATTCATTCAGTTGCTTCTCACACCCACATAAATATATAGTTATCAGGGAGGGAACATGCCCTTTTATTCACCCGTGAGAATAATTCGGATAACGCACTGGGGGAATAACTAGACATTGTTCAATGTCCTGAACCTCTAATCCCGTCCCCCCAGTAACAGAGCTTTGAACCTAACATTTAAATTGATGTAAATGGCATCAATATTTTATAAGCTCTGGAGAACTGAATTCTGTTTTACTTAATTTTCAGGTTAGCTCAGTTGGTAGCACTCTCACCTCTGGGTCAGTAGGTTATAGGTTTTGACCCCCAGAGCAGCTCATAATCCAAGCTACTACCCAGGGAGTGCTGGATTGGCAGAAAATGCTGTGGTTTTTGATGAGAGCTAATCTGAGGTCCTGCCAACTGTTTCAGGTGGATGGTAAAAAATCCCATGATTTTTCAAAGAGCTGGGAGCTCTCCCAAAATTCCTTCATAGACCAATACCCACACAATAGAAGGAGATTAACTGGTCATTTATCTCTGCTGCTTGTAAAACGTTGCTGGTCACTAATAGCTCACAACAGTCATTGATTTCAAAAGTAATTCACTGCGAGGGTCATTTAAAATGTTTCGCTGCGATACATTGCTTTACAAATCCAAGTTTAGTTATTAGCCTAATTGCCGTTTTTATAGAAATGTTGCAGTATGACTTTCCAGTGAACATAGATGCACCATATTTAAAAGGGCATGGTCATCTTAATGCTAATTGCCCGCAACAGTTAAAAATAGCCTGTACTAAAAAGCTTTTTGTAAAGCCTGCCTTTTTTGTTAGCCAGAATAGGTTTGCACTGCATTAAAGACAATACAGTGATAATTTTACAAGTTTGCGCTCTCAGCACACATCAGGGAATTCAGGCACATGCTCCCCACTGTTTTCCATCAATTCATTCTAATGAACGTAACAACATGGGAGCTTGCACTCAAATTCTGGATATGCACTCCTGGTGGTCAAGGCTCCCTGCCAGGAGCACGAACACATAAAATGACCAGTTATATCCAATGCAGTGTAAACTTTTAGAATGCGTTTCTCTCTTTCTTTCTCAGTTTTCCCCAAACTGTTGTGTTTTGAGATTGCTTTTGACCCAGTCCCCCAGCCATACAGGAGGGAGGGGCTGGAGCCTGAGGCGGGAGTTCAGCAGATCTGGGTCCCCTACCTCATGGAGAGAGGTTTGGCTGTCTGTTACAGTTCTTAATGTAATGTCCTATTTACAGTGTTTTAATAAATAGTAAAAAGACATCCTGTCTCCTTGACTAATGAATGTTAGGTCAAGATGTAAAACAAACAGTCTTGAAATTATTCATGTAGATGTGACTAATGATAATGTCGTCAGATAAATGAATAAGTTTGCAAACATTTTACTATGACAGTTCTTTTTTTTACATTTCTTCCATTGCAACAATCAATTTTTAAATTTGGATAAGAAAATACAGTTTAAAAAAAGGTAAAAAGGTTCAAACAACTCAAAGGACAAAGCTTTTTTTTGTCTTTTTCTCTTCTAGCACAGTTATGATGCTCAGTTTCCTTCAGTGTCATTGTGGGCTGAGGCTCTGTTGGATGGCATTAGCCGAGTGGTTTTAGGTTACACAGGCCTTCAAATGGAGGCCCTGGCTTGCTTTAACACTACAAACAAGTAGTACCTATAGGGTTACAAATATTATATTGGACAGTATTTAAACTAGAGTAAAACATTACACATCGCCCATCATTCAACACTCGATTAGTAGTTATTTCATGACTAATTAGGGTACAAGGTGTGAAAAAACAAGATATTGAAATTACAACGAACTGCTGAGCCCGAAAGGATGTGAATACCTTTCTCCAGTCCATTTAACCAATGGTGGTTTCCACTGTATTTTTTTTTTTAAAAAGAGCTCTAGGAGCCCTTCATCTTTTTCACCTCTTAAAAAACTTATCTTAGCTCAAGATATATGCATGTTTCTGCAATAAATGATCTGATATTTCTGGCTAAGAGGGTTTCAGTTTTGATTTTACTTTAAAAGAATGAAATTTTAAAATGCTGTAGCCCATCAGACAAAAAATGATTACACACAGGAATTCTCCTTTCTTGAGCTTCTGGTGACTTATTTCTTTGGGGAGGCTGGACAAAGTGAAAACTGTTGCGTGTCTGCACATTATCGGTGTTTTTTTAATCCCTATATGAAACAAGATTCAATATGTATCGTAGAGCAGTTTCACTTTGGAAAATCTTCAAGAGTGATCTACTTAAGAAAGCTTCATGAGGATTGCAGAATGAAGGCATGCTCTACAGCCCTTTCACTTCCATTGTTTCCCAGCACTGCTGATCTCAGACATATGATTTTCTAGTGAACACAAGCATTCCCTGGGCATTGGCATCACCCAGGGAAGTCTTCAACCAAACGCATTTCCTCAAATTGCCAAGAAAAACCTGCTCTGAAAACTGTACCTAAAATGTCTGCCATTTCACTTTTGTGACTGTGATCTTCAAAACACATCAGCATATACCCTTTAGACTTGAAGTATATTAAATGTCCTTTAGTCAGACAAGCACACTTAAACCATCTGTTCCTCTATGTACTGTATGGATTTACTACAGTGCTGGCTTTGCAGGCATGTGCACAGTATTGTACAACAGTTGGGGTATCTTGCAAAGATTAATTGCATGAGAAATGTTTTTAAAGCCACAGTAAGAAAGTTATGTAAATAATTTGATTTTAAAAAAAACCTCTTCGGAACATAAGGCATGGAATTAAAAAAAGACCTATTAGCCCAAAAAGCTAGTTGTTTTAACAGGTCATATATAACCTATTCAATCCATCTAATCTTCTGCGGAAATGTTCTGCAAACTTTTTTCCTGTCCTCTAAAAGGTCAACCAAACAGAATAGGTATCTGATCCCACTCTGATACCTGCAAAGTACGATGTAGAAGTTAACAAAACAACCCTAGGCACTTTACAAGGTTGGTCGACACGGAGTTGGATGCAGAGTCAAAAGTTAAGAGACATGACTGAAGGCTCAGACTAATAGAAAGACAATGATAAGACTTTAAAAAATGGGGAAGAGAGGTCACAAGATGGAAGGTTAAGAAAGAGAATGGCATCGTGGTTGAAAGCTCTGCTATTTATGGTGGAGCGGAGGAAGGGTGGGATGCACAGTAAGATCACAAGTCAGATGAGAGGACATTGGGAGATTCAGAGCGAGAGCGGAGCACTTTCAAAATGAGGATGAGATTTTTGAAGTAGGGTAGACAATGGAGACCACCAAAGAGAGCATTGGAGAAATCAACCATTGAGGTGGCAAAGGTATAAGAGATCAGAATAACAATGGTGTTGGAATGAAGTAGGCAATATTAGAGAGGTAGAAGCAGGTAGTTATTACAGTAGACTGGATGTGGGGTTCAGCCTGAGTGAGAACTGAGAAGGGGCTGGGGAGCAGGGAATTATCAACTAAGATGCAGTGTGTATGATGGGAATGAAATGGGATGGCTTAATTTTTAGCAATATTGAGCTTAAGAAATTTCTGTCTCATCCATGACAATAGTCAAGGGTGGCAGCAGGGAGGCAAGGTGGAACATTATTAGAATATAGATGGAAGCTGCTTGTGGATGAAGTCCAAGGGCAACATGTAGACGAATGAAAAATATGCTGGAGATGATGGAAGGAGAAACAATTGGAGATGTACTGACCATGTTTGGATAGGTAGAAATGGAACCTGGTGGTGGAGGAGGATGGAACAATGGACCATAATCAAAAGCCACAGAGAGGTCAAGGAGATGTGAAAGCATATTCTGTTACAGTTGCAAAGGATATTGTAGGTGTCATTGACCATCTGTAAGATTGTCTAGTCAGGAGTGCGAAATGACCACCATCTTGTTTACAGTATCTACAGTGCGAATCTTCTCTTTATATGCTTTTAAATTATGAACTTGTTAGCTTGATGAGAAATGGCACCATATTACATTTCACTGACAATTTTATTCATCTTTACAAGATTTTAAGTAGTACTTTGCATAGTGCAGCATAATTATGCTGGTAAAATTTGACTTTTAAATTCCAATCAAGGACAACATAATTAAGTAATACACTGGAAAAATGAAACAGCAAAAGAACAGAGGAGTCTTTGAAACAGGCAATAGGGAGAAGATTAAAACACGGAAACCCCCCCTCCCCCTCAAACAGGAAAATACTCTGCAAAATATTGGCTTCATTCAAGAGAATGAATACTGTAATGCATTACCATCAAAACATTTACTACTCTAACTTCTTGAGATAAATTTTACAGTGACAGTATAAAAATACAAAGCACACAAAACAGAAATAGATGTAAGGCAATAAAGTCAGCAGCACAGGGCAAGAAGGCATAGCAAGAATTTGTTTTTGAGGATTTAGAAAATATTTCAAAATTCGATTTTGATTTGCACACTGACAATGATCAATAGTAGGCACCCAAAAATATTGCAGAACAGGGCACGCTTCTTTTGTCAAACATGGTGGCAATTTTTCCAAGTGCCATCCTTACAGGTCTCAGTGTACTAGTATCAATGACTGGCATGCTGAGCGACAGACAGGGCACTGCAGTAATGTGCCACTGTGCACCTCAGATGTGCATTTTTATTGGTACAAGTCAATTAGAAATATCTCTGACCACAGTTTCTGGTATTTGCGTAGCTAGGACACACAACAGACTGACCGCAAGAAAGTTTGTGCAGTACATAGGACTAGCAAATACTTGCAAAAATAAAGCAATAAAATATTGGCCCAGAAATTGATCTCGCTCTGTTCCCGCGGGGGTAAGGCTTCCCCGCGATCTCTCACTCCGCGTTGGCTTTTTCAGATCCAGCTCGCACGAACTTGATGTTCCAGACATCAGCTGGGCAGTGCTTGCGTATCCCACCGGCGTAGTGAATTCGTGCGAGCTGTGGGATCACGTGACTCAGTTAGAGCCAATGGCAGCACACCATCTTCCATTCATAAGTTTCACATACGTGCTGTGAAATCTATGAATCTTACACCCCCCCAAAATAACAGCTAAACCTCAATTAAATTAAAAAAAAAAATCACATTAATAAAATAAGTATAGTTAAATAAATTAACCATTTTAAATTAAAAAATAAATTTTTGAAAAAATTTAAAATCTTTTAAAAAGTTATAAAAATAAACTTACCTGTCTTTAAAGTCTCTAAAAAAGATATACCTGTTAAAAAAAATTCAAAAAAATACTTAATTCACTACTTACCTTGTTAAAAGTGGGTCTTACTCCTCCTTTTTCCATTTCTAAAATCTTCCGTCCTTACCTGCGCGTCCAAAGCACGAAGTGCACAGCGTGCGCGCAGCCTGTAGCGCGCACGCGATGCACCGAGGAACCGCCCCCTTTTCAAAAGACCAAGTGCCGGTTTTCAGCGCATGCGCAGGGCATGCAGAAAACCGGCAATTGGAGAGAGAATACGCGAGAGTACGCAGTGCGTACTCTCGCGCAGCGGGATGAATTTTTGGCCCATTATTTTCTCAGCTAAAACAGGCAAAACTTGAACTAATAAGATTTTCTTCTCAAAGAAGCGTTGCCATATATTTAGGGCTGGATTTTCCAAGCCCCGGTGAGGCGGGCATGGAGGCGGGACAGCCGGTAAATTCGGAGAAATTGGGGGCGGATGGCAAACCCGCCCCCATCCTGCTTCCGTGCCCTTTTGCCAGGAGGCGGGAAGATGTGCAGCTTCGGGTCCCGTCTCCTGGAGGCGGGAAAGGCATTTAATCCTTTTAACTGCCTGTTAACAGGCAGAAAAAAGGATTAGTGCCATTTTACCTTCAAAGGTGAAGGCTTCCCGACCTCTGAGAACCCCGTCGGGTTAGAGGAGACGTGGAGGAGGTCTGCGGAGGTCGGAGGCACCTGGAAGTAAGGTGTAGAGGTGAGTGATGGGTGCAAGTGTGGAGTGGCAAGTATGCAAGGTGAGTGATAAGTTTTAAAAAGTGTTCACTTACCTTGTTTTCCTTCCATAACCTTTAGCCGCGCTGGATGGGGAGAGCGGACATCCTCCTGGTCAATTTTAGGTAATGGCTGATGAACCCTCCGATCCATCAGACATCTGAAATTTACAAATTTGTAATGTTTGATGAGTCCTCACCACAAAGTCTCATCAAACTAAAGAGAATGTCAGTGTTTGACAGCTTCACAGAGCTGTCAAACGCTGTCATTTCTTCTTTCAAGAAGTCTTGACAGATAGCACGTCTGACATTGACGTGATCTGTCAGTGACTTCTTCCCTAATTGGCCTGCTGAGCCCGCAGGGTGGGCTTAACAAGCTCAATCAGGGGAAAATCCCTCTGAATGGTCAGGCGAGGGTGGAGGTAGGACATTGACATGACAAGCAGCAGTCCCGCCTCCATTCACAAAATCCAGCCCTTAGAGTTTCCAAGTAGGCCAAGGTCCTGGAGCAGTCTGGCGTAGTGTCATCTAGGTACTCTGGGGTAAGTTCATGATGCAGGATATGCTTTAAGTTTTCATTTTTACTAAAACTACAACAATTTTTTCTCTTCAAAAGTCCATCGTAGCTGAAACAGTGCATGATGCACTGAAGTCACTCGGTCATGTGATTTTACCATTCTCTGTACATGAACATGGTGACAATGCACCTCTAAGACTACAGTGAACACCAACAATTAGAGACTGTATTTTTAAAACGGTTACAGCTCCTATTGGTGATTTTCAATTACGCATTTGGTGACAAATTTGATTTTACCTGGGGCCAACTTTTAATTAAATCAGAACAGGACTTGTTCTGAACTCCACAACGTTTCATAAACATATCTTCAGGTTTGCTCTGAAAACATGTTAAAGTGACAGTAACACAATGTTTCTTTGCTTTGTGACTACCAATTGCCATACAAAGTCAAGAAGTTAAAGAGGTTAGAACAAGGATCAGTTTTGAGTTATTAAAGGAGTCATTAGAAACTTATTGGGCACCATTTTAACCATTAGTAATAAGCTAACTTCCACCTGTCGGTACCAGTAAAGATGTACTATCAGCTGTTCAGTTTTTCCCCTTTTGAGCATTGCCTGCAGGGAGCTCCTCCCAGGCCTTTGAGAAAAAAGGCAGAGGGCTGATGCAGCCAGCCAATGTGTCACTTTTTTAAAAATTTGTTTATGGGCGTCAATTACTTCTGGCAGCAATTAATTTAATTTTGGTCTTATACCCATTTTCTCGGCAACTGTCATGGAAATAGAATCATGCTACGGAAAGACATTACCCTAGTCATGCAGCTCTCCAGTGTATTAGACAGCAAACAAAATATTTCTGATGAAAGACAGCACGTGTATCGTATAGGTAAGTCTGTCAACACATCGAAAATTGGCAGTAGGCTTGGCAAAAATACAATCTATAATGCGTAAAGTTTCCAAAATTTGCAGATCCCCAAAAATCTAAGGAAAAAGGACTTTGGAACTACCCCAGATTGATAAAAATGCATTTGGGCCTAACATAAGGAATTTAAGACCAAAGCCAAGCTTTGGCATTTTAAAAGGACATATCTGGAATTGAAGCCCCAGCAAACATTAACATTTGGACAATAGGCCCTGGGAGAAGGCAGCCCCACCCAAAACACAGGAACCAGTAAAACCTATCACAGAACCCATTAAAGAGATGCATAAAGATAGGAGTGCTAGGCCCAGCAAGAAACCCAAAACATGAGGACAATGCAAACTCCGATTAAACAACAGATCGACAAGACGCAAGCCATTTGACACTCAGTAAAGTCGTTACTGTTGACGAGGTCTTACAATGACCAGGATTTGATTTGGTTCGGACAAGGCCACTTCAATTTAGCATAATTGAAGGCCCATCAAGCAATTACAACAGTTCAGTAAGAAGAGAGTTCAGGACAATTTAACACCAAGTTAAACCCATCAAAACTTAACAAGCCCGCAAAACCAAGACAATGGAATGAACAGGCCTCAACTGAAACCTAAATCACTTCAACACAAAACCATTTTAGTAAGGGGTTTTGGGCACAAAAAGGACAAAGGGGCTGACAAGTATAATTGGGGGTCTAATCTCCCAAGACGCTCTCTCTCTGGACTCTCTGACAACGCTCGCACAGCTCTCGGCTCTGTTCCAGAAGTAGCACGTTCCAGGAAGACACTCGACGAGCAGACCACCATCGCAATCAACTTACCTGGCTGGATTTCACACTGTTAAAACCCCTGTTTGGTGAGCATTATCCCTGATCTCCTGAAACCGAAACCTAGCTAGATAGTGGGATTTTTGGGAGGGATAAGAGTTTTTGTATATTGTCTTTCTCCCTCGCCTGTACTGTGTGTTTCCCAACCTGTTTAAGTGTTAAGTGTGTTTTAAGTTTGTTACCTTTTTTTTTTCTTTTAATAAAAGTCGAAATTCTTTCATCGGAACCTGTTGTCTACTGCATCTTCATTCACAACCCCTAAATAAGTCCAAGGCCTGAACCTGGGGCGTGGGAGCGATTCAAACCGCTCAGAGTCAGAGGTAAGGCTGACCCCTACCACCACCACCCCCCTACAAATGTCTGTTTGAAAAAACTTTGCATCCAACAACAGTAACTTGCATTTATATAGCACCTTTAATGTAGCAAAACATCCCAAGGCGCTTAACAAGAGCGTTGTTGACACCGAGCCACAGAAGGAGGTATCAGGACAGATGACTAAAAGCTTGGTCAAAGACGTAGGTTTTAAGGAACATCTTTAAAAGGAGGAGAGAGAGAGAAGCGGAGAGGTTTAAAGAGGAAATTCCAGAACTTCGGGCCAAGGCAGTTGAAAGCACGGCCGCCAATGATGGAGCGAGAGCGATGCCAGAATTGGACGAGTGTAGAGATCTTGAAGGCTTGTAGAGTTGAAGGAGGTTACAGAGATAGGGAGGGGCAAGGCCATGGAGGTATTTGAAATCAAAGACGAGGATTTTAAAATTGAGGCATTGTCGGACCGGGCGCCAATGTAGATCAGCAAGTACAGGGGTGATCGGGGAACAGGACTTGGTGCGAGTTAAGATACGGGCAGCAGAGTTTTGGATGAGCACAAGTTTATGTAGGGTGGAAGATGGGAGGCCGGCCAGGAGAGCTTTGGAATAGTCAAGTCTAGAGGTAACAAAGGCATGGATGAAGGTTTCAGCAGCAGATGGGCTGAGGCAGGGTCGAAGTCGGGAGATGTTAAGATGTAATAGCCACAGCTGGATTTGAAACCAAGTTAACATACAAACATGACATTTACATAATTTAGAAACAGGTTTTTCTGATACTTTAGACTTTAAAGTAAAACAGTTAATGTAAAACAATATAGCTGGAACCATTTAGCGTACATCTTTGCCTGTCGAGAAAATGGAAATGAGGAGGAAGCCAGATCTGAAAAAGTGTCTGTATTGCTCAAGATATAGTGTAGATGTATATCAAAAACAATGACGATCACTAACATGCTTGATAAACAAATATACTAGTCTGTCGGAGCACATTAATACAGTTCAAACAGCTTTTGAAATGAAAAGTACTGCTTTCAAGAACTGTTTTCCAAGGAGAAGATGTTTAAGCTGCCAAAAATCTGGAAATTCTGTTCCCTGCATGTATTAGGTCATTTTTGGCTCTTGAATCTTCTCCCTTTTTGGCTTCTCATTCTTCTCCCTTTATGGTATTCAGCAGTTAGTGCATTCAAATTGGACACGCAAACCCTTTCTTTAAAAACCCACTTTGAAAAATGTCATACTTTGGTTTCAAAATTGCTTTCTCTGATGACCTGGTTGGAGCATCCTGCTGGCAAGCATGGTTTTACCATCAGTGGTTTTCCATCTGGCTATGGCCACCAGGCTTCCAAGTGCCAGTGGCAAGAAGCTGTAACTATGGGCTCAGGAGTGATCTGAATGGTCCTCAAGGGGGAACTGGTTGGGTTTTCTGGAAAACCATCTCCTGATTTTCTGCTTCTTTTGGCTACATCACTGAAGGAAGGAGCTTGTCCAATTGAAACTTGCCTTAACAGCTAATTATATACATTTCTGCTTACAAATTGTGCATGGAGACCTATTAGACAGTAGCCCAGAACAACTTTCCACTGCTCATAAACTAAGTATAAAAAAGAGTACAAGTAATAATTTTTCATAATTTTTCATGTCCACAGATCCCTGAAGGTAGCAGGACAGGTAGATAAGGTGGTTAAGGATACTTTCCTTTATTAGCTGAGGCATAGAATATAAGAGCAGGAAGGTTATGCTTGAACTGTATTAAAACACTCGTTAGGCCACAGCTAGAGTACTGTGTATAGTTCTGGTTACCACATTACAGGAAAATGTGATTGCACTAGAGAGGGTACAGAGGAGATTTACGAGGATGTTGCCAGGACTGGAGAATTTTAGCTATGAGGAAAGATTGGATAGGCTGGGGTTGTTTTCTTTGGAACAGAGGAGGCGGAGGGGAGACTTAATTGAAGTGTCTAAAATGATGAGGGCCTAGATAGAGTGGATAGGAAGGACCTATTTCACTTAGCAGAGAGGTCAATAACCAGGGAGCATAGATTTTAAGTAATTAAGGATTAGGAGGAGAGTGGAGGAGAACCTTTTTCACCCAGAGGGTGGTGGGGGTCTGGAACTCTCTGCCTGAAAGGGTGGGAGAGGCAGAAACCCGCATTGCATTTAAAAAGTACTTGGACATGCACTTGAAGTGCCATAACCTGCAAGGCTACGGACCAAGAGCTGGAAAGTGGGATTAGGCTGGATAGCACTTTTCGGCTGGTGCAGGCATGATGGGCCGAATGGCCTCCTTCTGTGCTGTAAATTTCTATGATTCTATTACATCTTAGTCGAAAGAATACTGATAACAGCCGCCAAATATGAAGATTTTAGTACATAAAGGAAGCTGTTTCGACACTCTTGTTTAACATTGCTGGTTGCAGGCTTCAGGAGAAAATGAAGCACTCAGTAGAAAACCCACCACCACTGACAGAAGGAAGACTTTGCCCATTTTTTGAACTTCACAACAAGAGAGTGATTTCACTCAAACGCCTAAAGATTACAGGTATAGTCCATATTATACCAGCAATCTGTGTTTAGGCCACATAAATACACCCTAATATTTAGAAAACAAATAAGACATCACAAGATAGATTTAAGTGAAGAAAGTCCATCAGCCCCTTCATTCTCATCCTTCCATCATATGAACACTACCATCTTCCTATTATTCATCCAGTCATTTCTTAAATAAGTCCAGTGTCCTGGCATCTTCCTCTTGGCAAACTGTTTCTTTGTAAAAAAAAAAGATAGTTCCTGGCATCGGTCTTAAATTTGCCCTCAGAAATCCAAACTTGCGCCTTCCTGTCCTGCTGCCTAGTGTATCTGAATGTATTATTTTGGGTCTACCTTCGCTATCCAGTTAAGCATCTTAGTTACCTCTAAAGAGGCCCTTTTATGAACCATCTCCAAGGTTGTCAACTCATTACTCATAGCTCTTTCTTCTTCCCAGAGTTTTTTCTGCATTAAATAAATTCAATATTAATAATAATTTTAAAAGTTCCCATTAAATAAGTAAACTAAAATAAATGCTTTAGCTTTCAATACTATCCATTATCACCTCAGTCAGCATTAAACGTATTTGAGCAAAAGAAAATGTTTATTAAATACTGGCTGCAATCAAATTTTAAACAACTTTAAATCTACAGAGAGTAGAGGAATGGCATTTAGCAGCCAAGGAAAAGATGATGTTCATTATTTTTACATTTGTTGGGCAGAGATTTGGACGATATTTTACTTACTGCAGCCAAAGCTCAAGGTATATGCTATGTGGATTCATAAAATGTAAAGTATAAGGATATTAAATCTTTTTACTTGTCTTTATGGACCAAGAAATCAGCAATTTATAAATCTTTGAAGAAATTATTTAATTGAAAACGCACAACATATTAAAACTAAGTAACTGAAGATTTATATTATAATCAAGTGCAGTAAATTCAAAAGGAGGAAATGTCTGAGTAGATTGAGGTTTTCTGTGATCTAACAAAAAGATAGTTTGACTGCTTTTCTACA
Source organism: Squalus acanthias (assembly GCA_030390025.1). Lineage (NCBI taxonomy): Eukaryota > Metazoa > Chordata > Chondrichthyes > Squaliformes > Squalidae > Squalus > Squalus acanthias. Next base: position 23,810,722 of record CM059447.1, read on the forward strand.
AAACCAGGCTAAACTTGAACAGAGAAATTGCACTCATTCTGGATATAATTGGGTGATTTACAGTAGATATCAGGCACATTTAAATTTACATTAAAGTTCCTATCTTCAGGATACTGTAGTTTATGATGTGGTACTGGGCAGAATTCAGTTTGACTTGGGTTCTGAAAAAGCCAAAGGCCAAATTTAAAATTTACGATAGCAAAATACTGCGGATGCTGGAAATCCGATTTCGACCTGAAACGTTAACTCTCCTTCTCTCTCCACGGATGTTGCCTGGCCTGCTGAGTTTTTCCAGCGTTTTCTGTTGTTATTTTTAAAATTTACCATGTTGACTTGAGGGCAGCTTTGGGCTGTTGTAGATGCGGTTATCTGTTGTAGTTATCTATTGGAATGTAACTTTTGCATTACCAAAGACATTATGACACATGTTTCTGTATACGAAGCGGTTAGTGACTCTGGAGACATTTCACCGACTGGAATCAAAGAATGACACTCCATCTAATTTGGAGACTTTATATTGAAGTAGGTGCAAGCTGGAGAAAACTTGTCAAGACTCAATTCTAACTGCATCAAGAGGAAATATTTCATAAATTAAAATAATTGTGTTGCAAATGAGGGAAGTTAAGTAATCGGACCACTTAAGGAAAAACAATCCTGCATCATCTAATAAACTTAAAGGACAAGGTCTTATAACAGGACATCATAGTACACTTTAAATATTGAGGAGATGGTCCCCTGATGTTGATCTTGCTCAAACCGACTAACATTCATGTTAAGTAAGAAAGTGCAGTTTGGCCAACACTCAGTACCCTTTACCCATGATGTATGCCACTCAAACTTCCGCAGCTTCTTGTGCACTGTGCCAGCTGGAATCCAGGATGTATCTCTCAGGAATATACAAGGAGAGAAAATGCACTCAAAATACGTTTTTCCAGTATGTTGTCCATTTATCTATTTAAAGTAGCTATAGAAGCAGGATTCCTCTACTTCAAGAAGCACGCAGATGTACAAATTCAACGCTGATTATGAAAATATCTTTCAGAAACTCCACAGCCAAATCCTTGGCCCAACTAACACTCAAATTTAACTGCCCTCTGAAGTTTTAGCTATTATGATCATGGCTGCGAAAAGAGAGCTTTCAAATTGTGTTCACTTTCTCTCTCAAGGGGAGGAAAGATCAGGAGGATCCTCTTCCAGTGTCATGATAGTATTGTTTGATCATGTAGTTTAAGAGGTGTGTGAACCAGATCACCCCCACCCTTCTGCTGTGCTGACAGAGCCTTAGAATACAAATATTAAAGGGGAATTTAAAATAACAAGTAACTGAGTCATTGAAATTTAGGGAGACAATACCCACTAATTAATCTAAGTATGTGTTTAAAACAAAAACCTGAAAAGGAGGCTTTCAATATAAATATTTTTGTTTAAAGAATTTGTAATGAGTCCAACTCCCCCCACAACAAATTGATACCAGTCCAAACATGATGAGTGGGTTATCTGATCTTTGCTGAACCTCACTGGAGTTTCTTAGTAGGTCCAATTGGTTATCTGTAAACAGTGTTTCCTGCATGTGACAAGTTTTCAATCATTTGAATCTTTAATGCACTAGAGTTGATCAAGGCACTTCTTTGCTATGTGAATGGTCACCACAGACCATATTTAAATAGTAAGCGAAAATGTCTGGGTTGACCTCCTAGTGATGTGCAACAATGGGACAAAATTCATAGCACTGCTGCTGGAGTGTACAGGTCAGTGTTGAGTGTACTCATTTCCCCTTTCTTAGTTAATTTATTCTTTTAAAACAAAATCTGGCAAATGATGTCGCATTTTTGGTCTCCCCAGCATTGGTAGCACTTCTTTGCTGAAGTGATCCCAGATATCCAGTCTCCAGGCCAACTGCCCTCTCTAATTTAGGTCCCTCAGAGAGAAACTTCACAGCTTCTGCTTGATGCCTCACTACTCCAGTGTAGCTCAAAAGTAGCAAGCAAAGTGGGGGGGTCAAACGTACATTCATATCTCACCTCTATGCTCGAAACATTAGCCCTTTAACACTCAGTGGCACCATGCCAACCCTCCGCTTGGCTGATTCATCAACAGGGCTAAATGTATTTTTTTGGTTCGTGGAATGTGGGTGCCACTGGAAACCCAGTGTTTATTGCTCACTTAGTTGCCCTGAAAGCATGAATGTCAATCACCTAGAGCTGGATTTTTCCAACCTTGGCGGGTCCGCGACGTCTATGGTGTGTGGGGACCTGGCATTTGTCTCGATCCCGACCTCCAACAAGATTTTACGTTGATTGGGCTTCTTAAGCCCGCCCTGCGAGGTTCCCGGCCAATTAATAGGAAGCGGGTCTGATGACGTCATTTGATGACATGTCATCAGTCGGTGTCCTTAAAGGGGCCATGTCCAAATTGATTTTGACAGTTGTGCTGTCAGTGTTCTACAGCATTGAGGTGCTGCAAACACTGACAAGCACTGCACAATGATGCAGGGCTGCACCTAGGCTCTCCCATGACTCCCTCCAAATGCTTATGGAGGGAGTCACAGCACGCAGGGAGGTCCTTTTCCCTTCCAATGGGCGGAAGAGACCTCCCCAGGAGACCAACACAGCCTGGTTGCACATTGCACAGGAGGACACAAGCAGGGATGTTGTCAGGAGGACCAGGCTACAGTGGCGTAAATCTTTCAATGATCTCAGAAGATCACGAAACATTACTGCAAAGCCTCAACCTCATCCTGCTGTGCCACTCACCACATCCCCATCACTCTGCCTTTCCTACCCTACTCCTGCACATCCTTACACTCACTAACTTACCTTGCACCTCCACCCATCCCTCTCTATCTATATTATCACTTCCCCATCTCACTAGCCACCCCTCACACTCACCCTCATCCTAGTGCAATCATACCAACTAACAACACACAAGGCTAGGCACTTGGGTGTTTTAGCCAATGTCCATGTAAACTTTGTTATTGTGTTGTCAAGCATTGAAATCCTTATTGTCACCACTTTGCCTTCTTGGACAGATTTGTGTGCACCTTTGAAAGTGTCTTAGTGAGTTGCAGTGAATGGTGAGACATAACGTTCCCACCCCCCCACCCCCAAAAACGGTGATGAGTGTGAAAGGAATGGCTTGGGCATTGTAAGGATGCTTTATGGTGCTGGTGTGGGGTGGTGCCAACCTGATGCATCATGTGGCAGACGTGTTAAATGAAGCAAATCTGACCATGGTGAGGCCATCACTGGCGTCCCGGGCAGCAATGTGAATGGGTGATGATGCCCTGTGTCCAGTGCGGCATCAGTTAATTGCAGAGAAGGTTGGTGTGGATGTTGGTGCTGCTGGTGTGCCCGGTGATGCTGGTGTTGGGATTCTGGGGACCAAGGTAAGATTTTTTCAAGGGCGCCGATGCTGATGGAATAGATGGCAGGTGAGGTTGAGATGACAGAAGTAATCTGTCAATGTTGAGATAGGTTGTTTCAAGGAGGCGACACTGGATAGAGAGATTACTCCAAACACTTCAAAAGTGCATAAAGCTTAAAAGTGGGTTCCAAATAATTAATGCTTCAGCATCTGAGATTGGGAAGTGAACAGCTGCGAAATGGTAGGTTTTATACCACTTTTGCAGCTTTCACCTATCCACAGCAATCCTCAGTCATTGAGAACCCGACATACTTACCTGACATAATAGCCGCTTCTCCAGGAACCTCGTTGAAAACCTGGTAAAATGATAAGTACATGGAAAAATGGTTCTTAGCTACCTTTTAATAAGCTTTTAAGTATCTAAATTGGCTGACCAGCCACTTGGTGTCGGGCCTGTTCAGGGATGACAGACCCGACACTTGGGAAACTGACAAGGTGGCGGGTTTACAGCGGGATACCGACCCGCTGTCAATCGTTGCGCTTTTGACATCGGAACCGCCTCGAAACCCGCACTCTGAGCGCCGGCAAAATTCAGCCCGCAATGTGGGATTGAGTCACATGTAGGCCAGACTGGGCAGGGGGTGGCAGGTTGCCTCCCCTGAAGAATGGTTGTGTACCAGTTGGATTGACAACAATCTTCCAGCTTTCATGCTCATCTTTTTCTCGTGCCAGTCCACAAATAACCCAATTTATTGAATTCAATTTCACAACTTGCCATGATGCGATTTGAATTTACAACCTAGCGCTATAATCACTTGGCTACAGTACCTAACAAAATGCTCTCTTCTCCGCACAGGCATTTCCCCCCCATTAAATTGATTTTCTGGGGGTGGGGGGGGGGGGAAGGAAGGTTGCGCTCATCAAGGTGCAGGAAGCCAGAACTGGAAATGGAACACTTCTGCACCTTTGCCACCCAGCCTCAGCATAAAGTTCCCGTGTACAACTTGTGCGGGAAATAGTGCAACGCTTTCTTTATTCAACTCAACACGTCTTGCCTCAGCCTCAGAAAAGCCCTCCTCACTGCATGTGTCAATTTTTCTATTTTCCTATTAACAGCCAGTTTTATTTCCTGGGGAAATTTAGTGCCAATTAACAGAATTTTGCACTGAACAAAGCAATTTGGAAAAAAAAAGAGACAGCTTTCATCCCATTTATCGGAGCTAGATTTAAACCCAGATTCCAGCAGCGAACAATAATAATTGGGCAGCGTAACTTTTACTGAGAAAATCAGCGCGAGTGCAAAGTGAGATCCCATTGTATACCCGTGCTGACCTTTCTGTTAAAATTATTGACGATAGGAATTTCACCTCCTTGCAGGCTGATCAAGGCACATCAAGATTGAAATGCTGCAATGGTCCAGGAGTCAGTGCTTATCAGAGGCTGGGGTTAAGACACACTGGGAGAAGTACAGAAGGAGATTTACCCCACTTGTGACCAGGGACCATTTGATTCCAATACTGTATATATTCAGTTTACCACTAATATCTACGAGCTCAAATTTCACACAAAATTATATTTTTCTCCATTTATTTGGTCATTCCCACAGCACTATGCATCACTTGCTGGCTAAGAGTGTGGAGGCAGGCAATCTCGTTAATGACTGTCACTCCCACCCTGGATGCTCACCAGTATGACAGAAGAGCCCAGCGTGAATAGCTCGACAATTTTTAGTCAACCTTTGCGAGAAGCATTTACCCTTGCCCTGGCATCTCTTGCAGACAAAATGAGCCACGATCACAAACTCACCACGTGGAGAATTACATGCATTAACCACCTTGTATCACTATGGCACAGTACACCAAAACCTAGCAACTTCTAAATAGCACTTGGAAGGTGATCAGTATAGAATACTCCACATGCACCTTTTGAAGATTTTGAGTTAGCAAAACCACACATTATACATTTTCCCCGAATAATGCCCCCTCTCTACACTATATACAGATTTTGGAACAGTAGTTACTTAGAATTTATAAATCAGTCAATTTGTGGCAGCATTCTTTCGTTCATTTTGATTTTATTGAATTAATCTGATCTGACAAAATGAAGGCTGAAGAACAGGTGTAGCTCATTTGGCTGTCTCACAGGAAGAGATTTTTTATCAGTTAATATTGTGGGTGTTGTGGTTTTGCGAAGTGAGGCATTCAGCAGAGTGCTTGTGACTCGACTTCCTTTGCCTGAATTTGGCATTCATCAAATGGGTCACACAATATTCTGTCGGCCCTTGTACAACCAGAACACCGAGGAGGAATAATTTGCTCAATCAGGTACAATGTGAATTGTTTCACACTTTATACTCGAAAGGTGGATTAGATAAAGTTAATAAATTTGATGCAACTACTCTCATTACAACCACCATAGTACATTACAATACAATGCATACAGCACATGTTGATTTAGCAGTGGAACAAAGAAAACCATAGCCTTTTATAAAGGCCTGAATAATACACTGTATTTCAGTCATTTCCTCCATTTGCCTACGTTTCTTAGTCGAGCTTAATAAATAATTTCTGAGATGTCACTTGCAATATTTAAATAAATTCCTTCAAAAGCAGGATCTATACAAACTTTGAAAAACCATAAACCTCATCTTTGGCTGCTCAAAGATACTTAAATTCTCCAAAAGCAATGCCACAGGAAGGGTTACAATGAAATCAGTCTAATTTGCTTCACACGGATCCCCCTTGTTCAAGTAATCTTTAAGTTATAAAAACAGACACCTAAAAAAAATGGCACTGAAAGAATTAGAGCTGGCACCCTACTCAAACATAAACTGCTACAATGGCACTAAAACTTTTCAAACTATTATAGTAACTGGGCCCAAATTATCAATCACATGTCTTTCCAAATAAATTATAGCCTTTTTAAAAAACATTTTTTTTTAGTTAGAGAGAAAAAGATTTGAGCAAACACTGCTGCTACTGTTAAATGAAAATATTCAAACAGCGTCAACTACATCAGCTACTGCCACAGACTCAATTAAACCCCCATCGCTTATCTGATCATACATCTGACACCTTAAGCAAGGCTCATCAAAATCGAATCTATTCAGACCTACGCAAATGATATAAATGTTAACTATTAGTGGTACATTGTTCCCTTGAAATAAAGGCTTACAATTCTAGGAAAGATTGGACGTTCTTGAGCAGTAAAACACGTTAAACTTTTACTCACTGTTCTGACTCTTCACTTTGGTTTCAGTAACTGCTCTCTCTGGCGGCACTTCCTGTTGCTGGTGGTAATTAGTGTGGGGAGAGACTGAATTTTCCACCTGCTTAGCTGGGGTTTCTTGATGCTTTGGTGTTTGAATCTCCACCCTTTTTGGAGATATCTCTGTCAGGGAGGGTCCAAAGCTTTCTGTTCTTCTTGGAATGGATTCAGTGAGCTTGGATCCTGCAGTTTCCAATCTTCTTGAGGAAATTTCCTGCAGTTTTGTTCCAGAAATTTCTGTTCTCCTAGGAATGGTTTCTGGAGGCTTGTGGCCTAGCAATTCTGCTCTTTTAAGGCCAATCTTTGGTGCGCCATGACTCGCAGCTTCTACTTGCTTCGAAGAAAGGTCGATAGAAATTTCTGCTCTTCGCGAGACAGGTTCTGTGTGCTTAGGTCCTGTAATTTCAATTCTCTTGACAGATGACTTTGGTGATTTAGCATTAGGTGCTTCTGCTTGTTTTGAGGTTGGATCTGTAAACTTTGCCCCCAATTCTTGATATTTGTGTCCAGATGATGGAGTTGGTCTCAGAGGAGTCGGAATTCGTCTTGTTGGAATGGAGGGATTTGGCGGCTGATCTACTTCCTCGACCTCAAATGATCTCTTCAAAGCTGAGATAGAGAAAAGAAAAAGCACATTAATTGAACCAAAATTTTTCTACTACTATCGCAATTTTCCAGCATACAAGGTAATCACACCTTAAACATTATTCCATGATTTGATGATGACATCTCCTGCCTATCCTACTGTAGCTTGCAAGCCCAAATTCATAGTTCCACCAGATTCCTGGACAATAGGGGATGAGCAGAATTGTTGGTCATTGCTCAGACAAAATGTTGCCAAATTGGTGGCAATTAAGCTGAATTAGAAGTAGTTTTATGCTGAGGATTCATACCCACAAGGAACTGGGTTGACATACCAAACCTATTTCATACAGGCTTCTTTCGGCCTGTAGCGAAGAGACTTTCATCGCACCAGTCTGGGCTGGATTCAAACCCCAAGTTTCAGAGGTGACGGGACAATACACTAACCCATTGCCCCATCCACAACACATAATGACCTGGAGTCTTTTCAAAAGTGATCATTCAAATTCAGCTAAATTAAAAATGAGTTTCATGCCAGCAAACATGATGGTCCGTTTCATATCCGTATCCATTCCTGAAAGTGACTGCATTCTTATAGCTATGACCCTTCACTGTAAATGAACTAGAATTTGCTGTTTTCACGAAAATATCAATTAGCACTATTTATTCTGATGTAGTGAAAGACTTATACCAGAAGCACACAGAAATCTGGCAATGTTCATGATCCCTTTAGAGTCCCTCAGTTGGGTTACAGATTTGTTATTCACTTCCAATAATCATTACTATATATACACACACTTGCTTATTTTCACATCACATTTAGAAGCTGTTGAAGGTCATGAATTACTATGACTAAGAATTAGTGTTGATACATCAACATTTATTCTTCATTATGTTTCTAGTTGAATGGAGAAGGAGTGGGCAACTGCTTTTGACAAATGGATTTACCCCCTTATGCTTCCCACATATTCGGGTTTCTAACACCCACCCAAGAATGTTTTACTCAGTCTGCTCCATAGCCTCTTGCAGACTGACAGTTTAGGAAAGAAAGCAATACAAGAGTTATTGTATATTCCATACATTACATAGTAACAGGCAATATAAAATGTATATCTGTATTTAAATAGGAAATCAATGTAAAATCTCTTAATTTTTGTTCCATTTGTCCCAAGATTACTGGCCCTGAAGTTCTTTGGGAGGTTTCACCGGTGTCCCACCGTGACTTCGGTGGGACCTCCAGTTTCACGAGGTCTCCTCCCTATCAGGAGTTCCCTGGTTGCCTTGTAAGGGGTGGAACCTCTGTACAGTCCTTTTAAAGTAAATGACAGCAGAAGACAAGAACTCCCGACACTGGGAGTCCCTACTCCTCAGGCTCAGTTGAGACCTGTTATCTGTATGGAGCATGTATGGAGCATGGGAAACCCAGAGAGGCAAGGCATAGCCTCTACAGGGTGGATGTGGGCCCCACAAGTGCTCTCTAGGCCTAGCAAGCAGGACCCTGGGAAAATAAATAAATAAAAATTTTGAATAGATCAGCCCCTTTACACAGGGGTTAAGGGGGACCATGACTGGGGTCAGAGGAGCCTGGAATTGGGCCATTCCCCCCACCTTTCCCATAAGGGCAGACAGGTGCCAGAGTTTCCAGCAATCATGAGCAGATGGGCACTGGAGACACACCCAAAGTGGCACTTTCCCAATCCTGTCCCATGTAAATAAGGTGCCTTTCCACTGACCCTGTAAACTCTGAAGGGCCCTGGTGGGTGCGCTCTCAGCCAAAGCACTGGGATCATAACCTCAGGAATTTTGGAGCCCATGTCCTAAAGATTTGGAAAAAGGACCTGATTTTTCAAATACTTAACATCATTGGACTTAATCCATTAGAGTTCTAGTGGGAATGCTGGTCTCAGAAACTATATTGGCACTTTCAGCTGCTGCCATATATCACAACATTTCCAGGGTACTAGTGTCAATGTTTTCACACAAGGTTAGCTTTACAGAGCAAACTGATGAACACCCTTGATGAATTGAGTCAAATTAGTATGTAATAACTAGAGTTTCAAAGTTAAAAATAATGCTTCTGCTAGGATACCAGACTCACATCTAGAGAACAAGAGTTCAAATAAAACCAGTCTTGACCATCATTAGACCTCAATGGCTGCAGCTCAGTGGATCTTACACCGTTCCTAAATTGCAGTTTTAGTGCCATGCCTCACCAAGATTTCAACTACAAAGGGTTCGACCCGAACGTTGGGGGTGATTTTGCCAATGGGGATGTGATGGAGGCGGGACTGCTGCTCGTCAGGTTTTAGTCCCGCCTCCATCGACGTCCGGCCAACCCACGCTATTTTCCCTCGATTGACCTTGTTAAGCCCGCCCAGCGGGTTTAGCAGGCCAATTAATGGAAAGCCGGTGACAGAGAACATCAGCGTATGACGTTTCATCTGTCAAAAATTTGACAGATGAATTGTCATCGTTTGACAGCTCTGAAAAGCTGTCACACACTGACATTCTCTGTTATTTGGTGAGTTCTTTTACTCAAGGCTCACCAAACCTATTTCCTGAGCAGAAAGCAGATGGCTGTTGCATCGGAAAATGGAGCAGCCATTCTGTCATCTCTGCCATGGAGATGCCGGAGCCTCCGGATCCCCAACAATTGAAGCCTGCAGGAAGAAACAAATGGTTAGGAAACTTTTTCGAACACTTTTCACTCACCTCACATACTTACCTCTCCAAACACCTCTACAGCGCACTTTGACCCCTCTGACCCCCGCAGACCCACTGCTCGCCTCGCTGACCCTGGTGGGGTTTCCCGACGTCGGGAAGCCCGCACTTCTGTTGGAAAAATGGGAATAATCCTCTTAACTGCCTGTTAACTGGCAGTTAAGTGGCTGTAATCCTCTTCCCACCTCGCAGAGACGGGTCCCAGCGCGAGTCAGGACCCGCCTCCTGGGAAGATGGCACGGAGGCGGGTTGGGGGCCGGATGGGTACCCGCTCTCAGTTTCTGCCATTTTCCCAGCAGTCCCGCCTCCAAACCCGCCTCCCCAGAGCTGGCAAAATCGCCCCCGTTGACACCATTTCTCCTCTCCTCGATGCTGCCTGACCTGCTGAGTGTTTCCAGCACTTTGTTGCTATTTAAGATTTCAACTACATCAGGCTGAGCATTCGTTTTACTTCACATTCCCCACAGAATAACTATGATGCCCACCTTGTATTTACATTAAAACTTTGTTACATTAAAACTTTGAAAATTCAGTCAGCCTCTAATATAAATGGGTAGAACAAGGACAGAGACACGATGAGTTGCTAATGCGTGTGCTTGCTTTATTGGGCCAGAGCGAACCGAGCATGCTCCTACCAAACCATGTGATAATACATTACACTGCTTTCCCCCTTAAAAAAATGTATTCCTCTCTCAAATACAACAAAACTATGGTCCCACCTTTCCCAGCATTACATTTATCACATAACAATAAATCCTGGCTTTTTTTCTTTTAAATGAACTACAAATCCGGTTTAACAATAGGTTTGCAGAGCCTTCCTGATCTCCTTACAGAAGGTTTTGGTGTTGAACCAATTTTCGGACCGTTTTGTTTTGGTTCCGAACTCAAAAATGATCCAGTTTCTGTCTCAGACTTGTTTGAACCTATATGTTTCACTTCAATCCACTTTGAGTGACTGTCTACAAGTACCAGGAAATAATCATTTGCTTTCTCACAGAAGACTACATGTACTCTCTGAAAAGATCTACTTGGCCATGACCAGGGTTGTAGTGGAGTTTTGGGTGGTTTGTTTCTGCAATTTTGGCAAACGCTGCATTTGCTGACAAGTGATTCAAGATCACTGTCCAATCCAGGCCAGTAAACAAAGCTTCGTGCAATTGATTTCATACTGACGATCCCTGGATGTTCAGTATGAAGTTCGGCCAAAATTCTATCTCTCAAAAAAGTAGGTACCACCACTCTGTTTCCCCACTTGATACAACCTTGCTCACAAGACAATTCAGTACGACGGTTATGGAATGGTTTCAATTCGGTGTCCATACACTGATCAGTCCATCCATTCAAGGTGTTTTCATGCACTCTTTTCAGTACTGAGTCAGAGTCTCATTTGCAATCTCAGTTGCATTCATGCGAAAGTCTTTGTCAACTGCACCTAGCATGAAAATCTCACCTTCACTCTCAACACGAGTCTTCATGTGACAACCTAGACAAGGCATCTGCGATTGCGTTTTGCTTTGAAATGCAATATTCAATCGTGTAGTCATATTGTGACAACAACACTGTCCAACGTTACATTCTTGATGCTGCTATTGCAGCGATGGCAGATTTGGGCCCCAATATTGCTAGGAGCGGTTTGTGATCGGTTATCAGGATAAACTTTCTGCCGATCAGGAACTGTCGGAATTTGATTCCAAACACTGTGGCGAGTGCTTCCTTTTCAATTTGCATGTAGTTTCTTTCGTTCTTTGTGAGGGTTCGCGATGCAAATGCATTTGGTTTCTCTTGGCCATCATCCATTCCATGGCTTATGACAGCTCCCACATCACAGCTAGAAGCATCACACGCTAACTTAAGCTCACGCTCTGTCATAGTGCACAAGTAGAGCATCGCTAGAAAGACTTCTTACAAGCGTCGTAAGCTTCCTGCTGCACTTTCATCCACTTCCACTGGACATCCTTCTTGAGGAGCTCATGCAATGGAGCTAACATGGTCGCTAACTCAGGTAAGAAACATGCGTAGTACTGGACCATTCCAAGGAAAGATTTTAACTCAGACACATTCTGTGGCTTTGGAGCATTGATGACAGCATCAACCTTTTCCTTCACTGGTTGCAAGCCATTTGTATCAACTTTCAGACCAAGGTACACAACCTCGGGCTGTCCAAAAGCACATTTGCTCCTTTTCAATTTGATATTGTGGGCATTCAACCTTTGAAGCACTATATCCAACACTTCTAGATTTTCTTCCTCACTGCTTGTTGCGATCAGCACATCTTGATTGCATAAGCAATTTGAAACTCCTTGCAAAATCTTATCCATCGTAGCGTGGAAGATTTTGGGGGAGGACTTTATACCATACGGCAGCTTGGTGAAGGAGTACAGTCCCTTGTGTGTTGATAGTGAGATACTGTTGACTGTCAACATTCAGCTGAGCATAAGCATGCGACAAGGCAAGCTTAGAGAAAATCTTTGACCCGGAGAGTGCTGCATACAAATCTTGCGATGTTGGTAATGGGTACTGCTCATCATCAACTGCTTGGTTGATAGTAACTTTGTAGTCACCGCACAAGCGTACAGTTTTGTCTGCTTTGGGCACAACCACAAATCGGGTAGTCCATTTACTTTTGTCAGTTTTTACTAGCACTCCGTTCTCTCTGAGCTTCGCTAGCTCTTCCTCCACCTGACTTTTCAACGCATAGGGGACCGGCCTTGCCTTACAATAGACAGGCTTCATGTGGACTTGATGTGGATATGCGCGTCATACCCAGTGATACCCTCATAACTGTCTGTGAACATGCTTTCATACTTGTTTGGCATTGTGTCGAGTCACGTCTTTGAAGCATCTCCACTGAAGATGTTTTTCCAATCTAGTTTAAACTTTCTCAACCAGTCTTTGCCCATGAGGGTTGGCCTGTTGTAGCTCACTACAATAATAGGCAGCTTTACTGACTGGCCATTGTGTTGAACTGTACATTACATTTGTCACATGTCTCTAGGATTTCTCCGGAGTAGGTTTTTAACTCGACGGTACTCTTTGTAAGTTGTACTTGATTAAACTTACTCTTGTGTGTCCTTACTCATGATACAGCAGTCCACCGACACATTGCCGTGTCGATACATGTCAACATATTGCTCGTTGATCAAAAGTTTTGTACGGAAGTCTTTCTCATGACTGCAAGCGTTGCTGCTAGTGGCATAGATACTGTAGATGCCTAGTTAAACATCGGGTGTGTTCACTTCAATATTGCGAATTCCTCCCTTTTGTTGTCGCTGCTTTGCATTGCCACTAGAATGGTTCTTACTTCCTGCTTTAGATCTAGCTCTGCAAGCTGTTGAAATATGGCCTTACTTCTGGCAGTGAAAACACTTTGCATTTCTGTATTGGCAGGACTATGTTGAGTGATTTCCATTGCCGTGATAACAATTCACTGAACTGCTCTCACCAACATGCTTTTGACTTGGTCTCACAACTTTAGGTTCGGCAGAGCCTTTGTGACTGTAGACCTCAGCTGCACTAGTCACTTGAGTTGGACGGAGCTCCCTAGCATTCTTAGATGCCATTTCCATAGATAGGGCAATTTTGCATGCTATGTCAAACATTAGGTTTGAAGTGTTCAGTAACTTGGACTGTGTTCGCTCATCCACCAGTCCACACAAACTTATCTCGCAACGCACGATCCAAAAATGTGCCGAAGTTACAATGCAAAGACAGGTTTTTAAGAGCTACAATGTACTCACTGATGATTTCACTTTGTTTTTGGTTTCTGGTACAAAACTTATAGCTCTCTGCTATTTCGAACAGCTTTGGGTGGAAATGGTCCTAGAGTTTCTCAACAATGTCTTCAAACAACACATCCTTCGCTCTCCCTGGTGTGAGTAGGTTTGTCAACGTTCTGTAGACATCTGGCCTGATTTCCGTTAGAAAAATTGCTTTTTTCAGTTCACGAATTACTTTATTTTGAGCTTGAACATTCTCATTTGCACCTTCAGTCTCAATAATGTTATTGGCCTTAAGAAACATCTCCATCCGCTCAATGTAAGAACTGAATGGTTCACGAGCTCGGTCATACATGCTGAGGCTTCCGATGAATCCCGTAGGTGCAGCTATGATTGTATCCCAATCCCGTCGAACAGTGACTCAGCACATGATCTGTGTACCTGTGAGAATCAACGCTGCTGTTGCTATGTATACATACGCGTGAAGGCGAAGCACAGAAGATTCTGCACGAGCATTAACGGTAAAACATCGCAAAAATTCAGTTTCGGTGTCACAAATTCATCTTCAACTTGTCCACTCGAAGGTTGAACATTGTGTCCTTCCATGACCCCTAAAAAATGGCTTTGGGATCCCACCCTCGTCGCCAAAATACAATTAATTGGGTAGAACAAATGAAGGACAGAGACACGATGAGTTGCTAGTCCATGTGCTTGCTTTATTAGGCCAGAGCGAACTGAGCATGCTCATACTAAACCATGTGATAATACATTACAGCCTCCTGTCCCACCAAAGGGGGAAAAGAATTGTCCCGGTCGATGAGCGTAAATCCGTTCCGCAGACTTTCTCTGGTTGGTGTTTCGAACATTCTAAATTTTAACATGCTCCTTTGATTATAGTCACCATTTCAGTAGAAGTACTGACCAACAGAATTCTTAATGAATCCATTTACAATGCTGCTACAAAACAATGTTCTTCACCCTACATTTTCTACTGGTGTAAAAAAGAGCTGCTGTCCCACTAGTTCTTTACTTCACCAGAAAGTTCACTCGCAGTACAGGAGGTGGGTAAGATGCACTCTGCTTGAACGCATGAGCAGAGCTCTCCCATATCTCCTCCATCGGAGATGTGGGTGGCCACTATTACTGGATTTTTTTTTCCCCATTGGACTATGCCACAAGTGCTGTCAGTATCACACTGGCACTCATAGCAGTGCTAGAAGTAGGCAAATAGATAGAATCATAGCATCTAACAGCACAGGAGGTGACCATTCGGCCCATCGTGTCTGTTCTTGTGGTGAGGTTGCCCATCTCAGCAAGCTGAAGATAAACAAATCACCAAAGAAGTGAGCTACACTGATGATGATAATGGAGAATGCTTTGATCAAAGAGAATAGGAAGCACAATGGCATATAGCAACAGTGGAGGTATTTGTTTTCTTCTTTTTAAAAACAAAAAAAAATTAAAAAGAATATTACACCCATTTCAGATTTCTTTAAAGTGAGCGTATGAATATAATTGTGATTTTGCTTTTCGATGTGAAAGCAATGACAATTGCTACAGCAGGATTTGAACAGTTTTGACACAAAAAGTTAAAGAAAGTGTATAAAATAATCCAACACAACCTGGAGATGAACGAACACCAATACCACAGGACACCTCAAATATAAACAGTTCAACCAACCTTAGGAGAGAGAATAGTGTTTTGCTCATTGTAGTTTTCGGTGTTTCAATGCAGGAAGAGGGGGGAGGGGAGGAGATGAAGGGGTTACCCGATATGTATGTATAATTAAAAAAAATGGTCTGTGCACAGATAATGACTGTAGTTTAATGATTCCCAATCCCAAAATATTGGTGACTATACCAAAAGGGCAGTGTTTTCATGCAATGACATTTGACAAACCTTTTTTCCTCCCTATTTGGAGAGGGAGAAGAGCCCTGAGCACATTTTAATCATGGAATAAATTACAGAAGGAAAAAAAGTCTATTTCCACAGGCCATGTAAAACGAGAGAGAGAGAGAGAGAGAGAGAGAGAGAGAGAGAGATGTAATTCTCTCTCTAACGATAGTTTGGCAAAATAATCTTGGAAACTCAAAAGCTAATCAAGCAAAAGGTCAGAATATTTATCTATCCTAGCATCTTGAACATTCAATCCTAACCGAATGCCTTCCATCAGCCTTAATCTCCCTCCCCAAGCACAGACCATTATGTCCCATGGAGTATTTAATCATTACAGTCTATACCTATAACCTCCAATCTGGTTTCCAGACAGATACTTGACTATTTTCAGGACACTGAAAGAGTCAAGTAAATGAGATAATAATCCATTTCAATGTGACTCATGTTATTGTATTATGCGTTTGTAAAATGAAAGAAGAGGTTTGCCAAACTTTTTTCCCCCCCAATAGACAGTATTTCATTGCGAGGGTTTGTTTTTAAACTAGAGATGTGTCCGTGTAGACAGCTGATACTGGGAAGGATACAAGAATTCTCAAATATTTGGCAGAAAAGAATTTGAAAATGTGATCCTCAAATCAGAACTAGCTGAAAAAGCTAAGGCAGTAATTAAAAGAATGTAAATATTTAGTACTATTTCCTTTATTCTTCACATGTCCAATCATGTCTGCCTATACATGAAGTAAGATGAAAGAAATAGGATTGCAAACAAACTCGGAGGTCAGCTTCATATGCTAAACCAGCTACTGTTGGACAAATTATATTTTGCCTAGGGCTTATCTGTATACCATCAGACCACCCTACAAGGCTTCCACTTCCCCCGGTCCATCTCCTTCCTTTATTTTCCCTCAATCTTGCTGAAAATCCTAACAGATAACTACACAAATCAGAAAGAGAAACCAATGTGGACTAAGACAATGGGAATGCGAGATATCTGTTGGAAGTTACAATGTCACAGATATGGGTTACAATGCTGAATTATTTCTGCGCACTCCAACTATCCTCTGAAAAATTTAAAATGAATAGGAAGTGACATATGTGCTCAGTTTGTGTAGTATTTCTCCACATTCTGGCCTGGCTTGGCTCTAGTCATTTAGCAGTTACAAGTTCTTGAAAGGGACTGTTTAAATCAGGTTCTCTCAAGTTCCTTGGAAAAATTAACATTAATTTTTTATCACATTTCTGAGATTTCCTTCCCCCACTCTTCAAGTCCCACCAAACTGTTCTCTAACTAACAGAACAGGCAGATGACCTGATCTCAAGTCCCTCCTAGTACTTTCTAATTAATCGACAGCAGGTATACAACATTTCTAATTGTTCTTCCTGAGGTAAATACTTCTGGTTCACTCAGTATCTGCATTGACATTGAAGCCAAGATCAGAAACTCACCAAGGTATCATGAAAAAAGTTAGGTCCTACAATTCCATGGAAGTCAGATTTAGAAACAGGACAAGAGAACATAGGACAGCAATAAGCCACAAATAAAAACAGCAAGAGTTACCAGCGAGGGAGAATAATTCAACACATAAATTGAAGAGCGAATATACCGAGATGTAACGCACAACATTAGTGTTAAAGTCAATAAATGGGGGGGAGAAAGGGAGGGGGAGGGGGGGGGGAAGGGGGGCAGAGAGAGAGAGAGAGAGAGAGGGACAGAGAGCGGGACAGAGAGGGGGAGAGGGCGCAAGAGAGAGAGAGAGAAGAGGGGGAGAGAGAGAGAGAGGGGGGGGAAGAGAGAGAGAGAGAGAGAGAGAGAGAGGGGGGGGGAAGAGAGAGAGAGAGAGAGAGAGAGAGAGAGAGAGAGAGAGAAATAGGAGGAGGGAGATAGGAGGAGGGAGAAGGGAGAGAACACAGTAGAATCCTACAGTGTCTTCAAACCTCCAGGGGAGGTCAGAGAGCATAAGATATTTTATTCAACTCACTTGGAAGGCCAGCATTTCCTTTTGAGGTCAATATTGCACACAGAGCTGCCATTTTAAACTCTCCTGCATCCAATTTCAAAAACTAGTTATGAAAAGTTATTTTAGGCATTCAAGCCAATTTAATGTTGGTTAAAAAATGTATTCATACTACTCATCAAAACCATAAAACTTACCTACCACAGCAAGAGCAATATGCAGCCACCGACATACTCCCTCCACGTTCGTTATACAAACTGTCCTTGTCTACTGTGCAATAACTTATTCCCCCCCCCCCCCCCCATTAGCTCTGCAGGCCAAACTCAGGCTTGATTTGGCTAATGCTAGAACATGAACATTCTCGGTGCTGCCCATTTGTAATAATAGGAGTGCAGTGTGGTAAATCAGAGAACTGCAAGAGATATACGTATAAAATTTTGAAACCATTACCACACACTACTGTGCTTATTTATCTGAAACAGGACCCCAAGATTATCAGCACACATATTAATAGACTCTTACCATCACAAGCAGAGTGAGGGTGGTGCTTTGAATAACCACTTATTTATTTAGCAATTGAGGTAAATTGGTTGCCTGAAAGAATTCTCTTGCATTTGGAAACGTGGATTAAATGTATATGTAAAAAATAAAACATGACAAACTGGATTTCACTGTACTCCAAAAAAGAAAAATACAAAATTTTGTACCAGTTATTGCAAAACAGCCAGAGTTTAGTTCAACGATAGCAAAATACTGCGGATGCTGGAAATCTGAAATAACAACAGAAAACGCTGGAAAAACTCAGCAGGCCAGGCAGCATCCGTGGAGAGAGAAAGAGAGTTAACGTTTCAGGTCGATGACCTTTCGTCAGAACTCAAGTTTAGTTCAAGTTTGATTGGTAGATCTATTTGATTAAACTTAAGCGTTCACTCAACGATCGGGGTACTTTCAAGGAAAGATGTGTTTTTTCCGTAAATCCCTCCACAAGAACCAAGATTAGCACAGGGTTGTGATGGTGTAGACAACAAAAATGGCTGTTATCTAAACTAATAGAAGGGGATCTATTGAACATTTTGTACACCTCACTATGTTGCAGCACCTCTACCCTGAGGGGCTTTCAGTAGTTAGTATTAGAGCAGAAATCTAATTCAGGTCTCTAATGGATGAGGTAGGTTTAAGATAGTTATTGGTTATTGCAAAACTATTGTTTGCGGGCCAAAAATATCACACAAGCCCTGCTTATCCGGCCCTCAATGCCCTGGCAACTTTGTTTCAATTCTGTTCTTTTAGGCTTGCTGCAGAGCTGGGTATATCTTTCTTATTTTTGAGGTTAATTTTGCTGTCACAAACTAGCGTGTTCCAATAAACTTCTGCAGTTACATCTTAAGAACAAAATAATAATAGGTGTAACTATCTAGAAAAGGTTTGTTGTTGAAGATGACGCTCGGTCATTTTACTGAACTTGGTTTACCTTGGACCAGCAGTAGCGTTAGGCATCATGTTGTGAGACATCATCAATGTTTTAAAAGATTCAAATGAAAAAAAAAAATAGCAACTAGATTTTGAGCATTTTATCTGAACAGTTAAAAGGGTTTCACAAGGTTCAAGGTTCTGTCCCATCTGTGTACTATTTGACTCCAGATGAAACGACCATGGCTGATCTCATTTAACTTTAGCTTCTCAGTTATGGATTTAGCAATAGTCAGCTGTAGAATATTCGTGGTGCTGAGGCATTCAATTTGTGTGTGTGCAGATCCAGGAATATCTCCCCCTTATATCTGCAGCCCATAGCGTCCAGAATGTGTACCCAAATGGTCCATGAAATATGGATATTCCTGCTATAAGTAAATTCCATCGGAGTAATCAAAATAGAACTTGGAACCTGTAATACTATGAATTAAATACTTGATCTTGTAGTACCCAAGACAACTTATACATGGCTCAGCTTGTGCATGGCTCTTGGTGGCTACTTTCATCATTGTGCAGTGGCGCGAAAAATGATTTAGATTTAAGCTCAGTTTCAACTTCTGAAATTTTCCAGCATGCTGCTCCCTGATTTAGACCAATCTGCTTTCAACGGTCCTCCATAGTCAGCAAGTTTGAAGAGCTTCAGAGAAGACATAGGATGAACGGAGGGTGTCTTATTTTTATCTATAGATGGACTTGGAATTTGAGTATGGGAAGCGCTCATTTTTATGTAATCACATGTAGCCCACTAAATGGTTGTAGCAGCTACATCCAGCCCCAGCTCCATATGGTTTGACGTTCCTGCCATGGTCAATTCTGCAGCTGAGAAGTCAGGCACCAGACATGTTGGCAAAGCTTTGCAATGTTATTTTGTAATTGGCTCCTAGGAGATATACAGGAGTGGTCCAAGAAGTGACGAGTAGGGTGGGGAGGGGGAGGAGGGCAGCAGAAGAAAAGGGAATGTAATTTACACTTCATTTGACAGTTCAACTAAACTACCTCCCGAGATTGTGAATCTGATATGGAAATCTTGGCAAAAACCTAGGTTGTATCACACTGCATGAAGCAGCCTGTTGGAAACTCACGAACTATCAGACTAGAAACCAATGGCTTTTTAAATTGAGATTTTATTTCTGGTATTTTAAATGCAGGGAGTAAGAGGACGAGAACAATGAGGAGGAGGAGGACAGGGTCTATTGCCTTACAGTCTAATGGTGACATGTGCACCTGAGGGCACTTTAATATTTTTAACACCTGTGGTCGGAGGGCATGATTCTGACCACCACCATATAAAAGGAAGAAAGCACCATGCTTCTGATGGTGTTGGTGATCTGGTTCTTCATGCATTCCAAGTGTGGACAACAGAAGTAACAGAAAACAAACACTTCTTTCCTACTAACAACAGAAAACGCTGTAAAAACTCAGCAGGCCAGGCAGCATCCGTGGAGAGAGAAACAGAGTTAACGTTTCAGATCGAAGACCTTTCGTCAGAACTGGAAAAAAGCAGAAAATGAAATAGATTTAAAGCAAGGATAAAGCTGGGAAAAGGGGGAGGGGATGAAAGAACAAAAGGAGAGATTAAGAGACATTGAGAGACATTAAGAGATGATCAAGGCAAGAGGAGGTGTTAATGTGACAGGTTGAGGCTAAAAGAAGTTTGTTTTTTAAATCTCTCTTGGGATGTGGGTGTCACTGGCATGGCTGGCAATTATTGCCCATCTCTAGTTGCCCTGAGAAGGTGGTGGTGGGCCCTCTTAAACTGCTGGTAGCTCCCTGATACAACTAAATGGCTTGCTCGGACACTTCAGGGGGCAGTTAAGAGCCAACTACAGGAAACTTTCGTTTATCCGGCACCCAAATATCCGGAATTCTCGCTTAACCGGCAAAAATCATCCTCCGAAAACTCCTCTCAAATAACCGGCAATGTTGCCGAGTCGCAGTCGAGTCTCCGCGAACGCCGAGTGCTCCGAAAAAATCCTCTCAAATAACCGGCAATGTTGCCGATCCCGAGTCCGAGTCCGAGAACGCCGATTTAGTCAGTAGGGGTACTTTTCAAAAGTGCCACTACTCGGCCTCCTGGCGCAAGTCCGAAACATTGCAGTAGCAGGAGTAGATTCTCCTGTGCTGCTTGGAGTCTCTTTGTTAAAAATAGCCTCGGTAGATATAACTCTCTGTTATCCGGTACTTTCGATAAACCGGCACCACGCCGGTCCCGTCGATGCCGGATAAACGAAAGTTTCCTGTACATCGATGTGGGACTAGTCACATATAGGTCAAACTGGGTTTCCTTCCCTAAAGGACATTACAACACTTTAAATGGAAAGGAAAATTGGGTGGTTTGTATAAAGGGCATCTGACCTACAATGCCAGTGTTCTGCTCCAGTAGTAAATTGAGAATTACCCCAGAGCATCCTTACTCAAATCTCATCTCACTTCCACCTCATCCATGGTAGGCCATTCAAGTTTTCTGCTCTCAGAATTAGTCCACCTGACTAAGTGCCCTGCTCCCATCTGAGCCCAGACCCACCCAGCGCTCTGTTCCTCAACAGAGCCCAGGCCACCCAAAATGCTGAAAATGGGAAAACTGCATAGCAAATAGTCTAGATAAACAATTTTTTTTTTTAAAGCAATGGTTTATTCATTGAAATGGACTCCACTCTATAGGTGCAATAGAACTCGTGTGTGGGTGGATGTGAGGAAGGGTGCATCAGTGTTTCCATAGATTTAGTGCCTGCTTGGCTCAGTTGGTAGGCACTCTGACTTTGGAGTCAGAGTGTGTGTAGATTCAAGTCACACTCCATGACTTGAACATCAAATCAAGGCCAATACTTCAGTGTCATACTGAGGCAATGAGAGGTGTTGTCTATCGGATGAAACATTAAACCGAGGTTGCATCTGTCTGATGCAATGATCAGCAATTTAAGGGTTAAAGAAGTTACGATTAACAACGATATGCAAACTATACCTTGAAAATCTAAATTACACACACGTTTAGTTTTGACACTTAATATTTACCTAACCTAATCATGGTTATGTTGCTAAGTGGCTATTGGCAACTGGCAACAGTTTCACTATTGACTCACTTGGTGTCCTAGAACACAGAGCTAATAATATTTTTTTTCCATGATGCCAAGGGCATCAATAGATGAAGTAACTTGCTATTAAATATTCACTTCAACAAAAGTAAAAATTAAAAATCAGCACAGATTGAACACTCACAACCTCAACGTGTGCCTGGCTACACAATTTCCTGCTGCTTTACTGATCAGCATGTCTGCCAGTACACATTGAAAGGTCACTGATGACGTACGATTTTTTAAACTATCTTAGAAGTCTAGTATGTCTGTGTCTCCCACAATAGAACCAGTATTACAACTGAGCATCAAGCATTGAAAACTCAGTAGACATTTCACCCATCTCCTACTTAATCTTATGGTTTGCCAAGCTTTCAGCCATTGTTGATTGCCTGAACCGTTTACTCTGCAGTACAAGATCACAAAGACTTGCAAAATGTTAATACCGTTTCCAAGAAAGCTCAGCTGCTTTCACGTTTGGTTAAAAGTACTTTTATAAACAAACAAGCCCTGAATCTCTCTCTAAAATCAATGCGCTGGAGGGATTGCCTATTATGCGCTGAGGGAAATGCAGCACATTCAGAAACAGATAACATTCCTATTTCCTGCACTTTAAAATAGTTTGCTTGGCATATTGGAAAGAAAAGGAAGCAAAGGCCACATGCAACAATTATTTGTTAGCTGTAGTATCCTGCAGGGAAGTCTGCATTTGGGGGAAAATGTCAGAGCAAGAGCAGAATACCAAGGAATGACAGCCAGGAATGCTGCTGTGAAGGATTAAATAGCATTTGATGCATTTCACAGAAACCCTAGGCTGCAGTTCTAAACAGTTTCGAGGTTTTTGGTTTAAAAAAAAAAATAGGTCTACAGTTAGCCATCATATTTAACACTACAGACATGGTACAACCACAGAAATTTGATTTAGTTTGTTTAAACTCTGATCCAAGTGTTATTCTACCAGTGAACTTAGAAGTAAACAGAATCCACATATAAATTATCACTGTCAACAGTAACACTTACAAGAGTTAAACAAAGCACAAAGACATTACATTCCTTACTGCCTTGCAAGTCACTTTTACTTTCCATATTTCCAATGTATAAATCACAAGTTAACAGTTATCAATTAGAATAGAGTCACAAACCTTCAAAATCTGATATAATTCCCTCCAATTGGTCATTTACTGATATGTCAGACATCTTCCCAAAATACTTTCCGACCCTGATTTAGTCTCACTCCAGATACAAATCCCAAAAACAACTTGCAATACAATCCCACCAGCTTTTCTTTTTTGGAGCTGCGAGAATGTTTTGTCTTCAGTACTTACTAAAACAACTTTTTGGACTTTAGTGAGGGTTGACTGCACTGAACTACGCAAAGCCAACCAAAGGCAAAAGCATGCAGGATGAATGGATAGGGCCCACCCTCCTCACAGATGCAAGCAGAGAGCTGGTCAGGAACTTAACTGGCTGAAAGAGACGCCGATCAAAAGGCTCTCTGTTCTGCTGGGAATTGTGGTACACCACTGAAGCGGAAGGCAGCAGCTTGGGGGCAGTACAGTGTAGCTGCAAAGGAACTCGGATGAATCTTGTTTAGTACAAATGCTTAAAAAGCTTTCAGATCTTATTTAAGCTGCAGAAAGAAGTTGCAGCTTAAAAAAAGGTTTTATTTGTAGCAACGTTGCATAAATCTACAATTTCTCACTGCAAACATCTGACAGCTGCAAACATTTCTGCCCTTAATTAAAATCATACTTTGTTGTACAATATTTTGTATTTTGATCGCTGTAAAGGGCACGCGGCCTCTGAGTTAAAGCTGTAAATTATATTTATCCACATTAGTCACATCCTATTGACCTCGAATCGTGACCCTGATAAACAAGAACACATCCGTTCCTTCAGCGTTACTTAGAAGTGTATAATCTAACAACTACTGCTCAAGAAGGAAAGAACCCTATTTTTGATCTGATAAATTTCCCTACGCAATGCAGTGAAAAAAAAATCTGCTTTGTCGAGGTGAATTTTGAGGCCATTTTCCTAAAGTTCCCATTAAATCGGTGCAAGAGTCTGGCCCCACGCATTGAGCCCATGTCACAACCAATTATGCAAATTTGTATAAAATACAATAGGCTGATTAGAGTGCACACTACAATTTAATCCCATTAACTTAATGATAGCTTGATAGTATCTTAAATGCATGTTTATGCTCTGCTGCCAATGCTATTCATTTACATAAATCAATTATGAATCACAAGATTCAAAATTACCTTTATAAATGTAAATTAAAATAACTCAGCATTTACATTACTCGAGAATCAGCTTCAATGGAAATATGGCATGTCGATTCTATGGTCTCCTCAGGGAGAATGTGCATTGTTCTGGCCTATAATATACAACTAATCACTAAGTAATGTCTAAACCAATAACATCTTGCCGCTTGGGCTGATAATAAACCCATCTCTAGGATCAAAACAACAAGCAGAGTCATTTGGCAAGAAGCATGGAAAACAAAGCAAGCCAGGCCAGGCAGTGCTTTCCTGAGTACTCCTGCTTAACTTAGTGTAAACATTATGCTGCTGCATAGGTAGTTTCCAAAGTTGGATAAATACCTTTTAGCCAAAGTACCTTTTGTGTAGTTTGTATTTTGTGTGTACGGAATTGAATATCTTTTTGCTGTGTATTGTTCCCTTCTGTAGCTTTATCTTGGATCAGTTTTTTGGTTACGTCTTACTTTACGCCTTCCTGCAGGGCAAACAGGTTTGCTGTATCGTTAAAGGGCAATTTCTGGTTGTAGAATATTTATCTTCTTTTCTGCCTAATGGGTGATAGTTGTGAATGACTAACAGGATGTCTCTGAGCTACATCTTTTCAAATTTCATTAAACAACCAACGTTATTTGTGCAGATGTGAAGAGTTTGCAAACGCTTCTGGGAAATGTAGTTTATTTGATCGACCTCCACAGAAACCTGCTTAAAACATGCTCAAAACTGCAGAGGGAGGAAGCTTTGACTTCCATTCAGTGCATCCTTCAAGCTGCTTCGATATTTTTTCAGCCCTCCTCAGTTCAAGAATTTTAGTTTTTTTCCATTAAAAAAAAAATTACATCACAGATCATGGATTGTGATAATTGTTTTGTGTTGTCCAGTCATGGCCACTGAGAAGTGCATCAAGGCAGCTCAAAAAAAATTACTTCACAAACAAGAGAGAATGAAGACACTGAACCATTAGGACAGGAAACAAGCCTAGGATCAGAAATAAGTATGGTATCTGACACTTACTCCGTCTCCCTGCTTCTTTTCCAACATGTATGTGCGGAGAGAAATTCGGGTTTTAATCAAGCATTCTCAGTTTACATGCACAAACCACTATTTTATAACTACATTTATTGAAGAAAAAAAGATAGGCAGATAGACATTACTAACTTCACATGAATTTTTCAACATATTTTGGGCAGGAATATTCCACCAGCAAGTGAGTTTCCAACTTTGAGACTTTGACAAAGCAACTCACCAGCTGGCAGTACTGTCAGGGGTGTCTATCCTTTCATCTTAATTCTTTAGTGTTTCTTGTTGAATTTGTTTTTACCACATTCTTGTGACTCTTGTATCTCCTCCTTACCTCACAGGTGGATCCATATTCATACAAAATACAGTTTTAGACCTTTTTTCTGACTAGGTTCCTTTAGTTACAGTTCAATTTACAGTTTGAGTGCAAAGTTAATTCAAATGATTTCAGGGGTCTGGGTGATGCACTGCCCTTTCATCTTTGGGATTGGTTTTCCATCAGGCACTTATGTGATGGAATGAAAGTTTCCTCGCTCTGCAGACCACTAGTTACCCATGCCAGAAGAGTTTGGGCTGTAACAGTTCCTAATGGACGTAGAGTTACAGCAGAAAATGGGCCCTAATTTGGGGCAATCTCGCTCAGAAAGACCACCAGCGCAGCAAGAGGGCCTCTTTTGAGGTCATACTTAAAGAAAAAGAACAAGCTTGCATGAACATAAAGCCTTTCAGGACATTCCAAAAAGGTGCTTCACGGTTAATTAAATACTTTTTGAAGTGTTGTAGGGAAAAGCAGCAGCCAATTTGCAGTACTCCCTCAGTGCTGCACTGAAGTGTCAGTCTACATTATGTGCTCCTGTCTCTGGAGTGGGGCTTGAACCCATGACCTCCTGAATCAAGAGGTGAGAGTGCGATCACTGAGCCAAGGGCGACTCCCTGAGGCACAATGTTGGGGCAAAACAAGCACAAAACAAATCTTTGCTGGTTAATACATTAAAAGTTACTAGTCTTTTTCATTGATTTGTTGAGTTTTAACAGGTGCATACTAAAAGGGAACATTTGTTTATTTTTGCTACTAATTAATATTCATAAGGCTGGTATTTAAATTCTGAATGAAAGGCAGCAAAGTGATTTGTCAAAGGATTTTAAAATATTTGGGATTATTATAGGTTTTGCTATGACTATGCGATCCTTTGTAAAATATAAAGTATGCTCAAGATGAGACATGTCAATACTTACAAAGCGAAGAGTTAAGTAATGCAGGTTAGGTGTAGTACAGCTAAGAAGCAAATTAAAGTTTCCTCTATATGTATTCCCCTGCCAAATACATAAGAACATAAGAAATAGGAGCAGGAATAGGACACTTGGCCCCTCGAGCCTGCTCTGCCATTCAATAAGATCATGGCTGATCTTGGGCTCAAAGCCACTTCCCTGCCGGCTCCCCATAACCCTTCACTCCCTTATCTTGCAAAAATTTGTCTATCTCCACCTTAAATGTATTTAATGACCCAGCCTCCACAGCTCTCTGGGGCAGAGCATTCCACAGATTTACAACCCTCTGAGAAGAAATTCCTCCTCATCTCAGTTCTAAAAGGGCAACCCTTTTATTCTAAAACTGTGCCCCCGCGTTCTAGATTTCCCCACAAGGGGAAATCTGGAACATCACCACAACCTTTAAAAGGTTATGGTTCAACTTTGTACTCTACCCATCATAGAGATCAGTGCAAGATCTCACCACAGTACTTCACTATAATACAACCAAACCAATTTAAAAACAGCAGCTTGACTGAAAACCCAGTCAGACATTACCTTTTGCCAGCTACTAGAAGTTTCTGGTTGCAGAGATTCTCCACCGCCATCTCTTTTTGGAATACTGGAACAAATATATACAGACTAATCCGCATGTGTTTTTTTAGCACCAACAAATGACCAGAGTAGTAAATGACCTTTGAACTCAGCCATGAGTTTAATTAGAGTGCATCTGCCCTCAACAAGAACAGCAACAATACCATTATCAAGGACCATCTTTGATATAAACCTGATGAACCCAGAACAGTACACGGTTTTGCCACTACTTATACAGTCCAGATTATTCAGAATGGTTGCCTGTAATTTTTCACACTGTCCCATTTTCCTCCCTTTTCTGTGGTAGAGATGCCAGCAGCTCACCATTACCTCACTCAAGTGGCCATTCTTCATCCGTGAGTTTATCTAGGAGTTCTAAAAGGATTATCCACTATGCACGTTTCACCCAAAATGCGCGCACATTTTCCAGCAAGGCCACTGGATAATATTCAAGAGTGGGAATATGGCTGAATTTTCCCCTCCTTTGTCCGGGCTGCTGAGGCCAATTTCTACTTCTCAAACTATGTGACAGATGAGCTCATTCAGCAGAAACGGGGAGCACAATTAACACCTGGTTAGACTCGGTGGCTCAGTATCACACTGGCCAATGTACATACTTATTGGGCCATTGGGGAACTGTTGAATCGGTTTCCACAATGGTTTAACCAAGGCATGGTTCCGATTGACTAGATATTTCATTTAAAGAAGTAAAAGCTCAAGAACTATACACGTGTATGAGATTTACAACAACTTAAAAAGGAATTCGGAGTTAGAGCAATGGGATTTTTATCTAGTATTCCATTAACACAGGAATAGATGTCCAATAAAGTGCAAATGCCTACCTAGTTAACAAATTGTGTGTGTTCCGGATGTTGACCAACACGATCTCCTAATATCTAAAGGAACAATAAAATGCCGATTGTTGTAAGAAAGTGGAAAAATGAAGTGCAGAGTCCAGAATATTAAGAAGCACTCTCAATGTTTGAAAGTTAAAAGTTATTGTACTCCCAATCTTCTACTACTCCTTTCTACACTTTCCTTTTCTTAGACCAGCACAGTGCTACAGCAAGGCACATGAAAGCAAGTGTCTGTTATCTCATCATTCCTCTTTCACAATTTCAAGATCAAGGATGTCATTTTAGACGCTGCTCAAATTCATTTTGCATTGCCCAGCTCCAAATGGGCAGGATCCCACGATGCAAAAAAAACCCCCAAAAATTTAAATTCAGGAAGGTAATGGGTTACTTTTCCACTTTTAACAACCACTGTCATGATAAATCACGAGTTTTATTTGAAATCACAAGCTTTCGGAGCTTACTACTCCTTCGTCGGGTGAAGTAAAAAGATACAGAATCGCCAAAGCATATATAGATAGAGAACAATGCATGTGTACCTTACAATTGCAGACAACTAAATTAAATCATCCTGACTATCTGCCGAGGTGTGATAAACCTCGGCAGATAGTCAGGATGATTTAATTTAGTTGTCTGCAATTGTAAGGTACACATGCATTGTTCTCTATCTATATATGCTTTGGCGATTCTGTATCTTTTTACTTCAGCCGACGAAGGAGTAGTAAGCTCCGAAAGCTTGTGATTTCAAATAAAACTGTTGGACTATAACCTGGTGTTGTGCGACCTCTCAATTTTGTCCACCCCAGTCCAACACCGGCATCTCCGCATCATGATAAATCACACCCCGGACAGAAATAGTATGTGGAGTGTAGAATAAAGCTTCTTTTATTCTGCCACAAACAAAACATCTTAGCCCCCAACTTCAAATTAGCAACTGCCAGTTCATTCCGACACTGGCCACTGCTGCTCTCTGAGTGAGACTGCCAATGAGTGCTATTTAATGGGCAGTATAGGTTGGGTTGTGCCTTCGCAAATTCATTTCGTGCACTGGAATTGGGTGTGGTTGTGGGAAACATATCAGATCAGGCTCAAAATAATTTGACATTCATTCCCAAGGTTGGGCTGGGTCAGAATCCCATCAACCTGGAGAGATGATCTCGGTGTGTGTCCCTTTGTGGGGCTTTGAGAGGGGGTTGCCGTTAGCTTGTGACCCCATTCTGAGTTAGCAAATTTATACCTCCTCGGACGATTATCAATTCCAACCAGTATTTATTCTACAGATATATCACTCACAGGTTTGTTGTGGGGTGGACTATATTTTGGGACAGGAGGGAACGTATCTTCTTGCAATTAACAGAGAGAACTGTGCCAGCCTGTAAAGCACAAGAACAGGAGTAGGCCATTCAGCCCCTCAAGCCTACCTCAACTCCATTTACCCACCTTTGGTCCAAATCTCTTGATACGTTTACCCAACATCTCTGTCTTGAAAATTTCAATTGACCCAGCATCCGTAGCCTTTTAGGGGAGCAAGTTCCAGATTTTCACTGACTTTTCTGTGGAAAAAATGCTTCCTGATTTCACTCCTAAATGGCCTAACACTAATTTTAAGATTAAGCCTTCTTGTTCTGGATTCCCCCATCAGAGGAAATAGTTTCTCAGTATTGAATCCTTATCATTTTAAACACCACAGCTCAACCTTCTAAACTCAAGTGAATACAAGTCAAGTTTAAGCAACCTATTCTCACGATTTCACAGTTTAAGCCCCGGTATCATTCTGGTGAATCTGCGCTGTCGCCACTACAAGGCCAATATATCTTTCCTGAGGTTCAGTGCCCAAAAAGGAACGCAGTACTCCAGATGGGGCCTGACCAAGGTTCTGTACAACTGAAGCATAACCACCTCACTTTTGAAATCCAACCCTGTTAAGATAAAGGCTAAAATTCCATTAGCCTGTGATCTGGGAAATAAACGGACTGTCCAGTGGGTCGGTCCAATAGACACAGGTATGGGTCCATAGCAATTTTGAGACCCATATTATTCTCTATGCCTTACAGGAATGATATCCAAAACAGATGGATGCAGGGATAGGAGCTGCATGTGTAGAGCAATGTACCTTTCTGGCCACAGCCTCTTTGATGACTACTAATGCACTGCAGTTGGAAGAGAATCCCAAATACAAAAGCTCATACTTCAATTTGTCTTTGATCATTCCAGAAAATATGTACCCCACATGACAAGATGGTTTGCACTGAGAATCTGTTCAGTTATTATTCGAGCTACAATTGCATTTTCCAGTGCAGCCAATAATAGTCTGCCACACACACCGTAGTATAAATTACATGACAGTATAAAGTGGTTGTAGACTAAACCAGATTCATCATTGGTTTTCAGTGCAGAAAAATGTGTATCCTGGGAAAGTGCTTGAGCACATTTTGATTTCATTTAATTCCTGTGTACTGTCTCACACAGAACAGATTTCATTTTATTTTAAGCCATCACTAAAAGTTAGGAGTCTGACTAGAATCAGACATGACAATATACTGTAACTGCATCTTCAGAAAATAATTGTCAGTTTGAACATATTTGGAAAAATTAAACAACTAGCATGATGAGAATGACAGCTGGGATGAAGCTACAAAGGTAACCAGTATGATCAGTGCAACTTACTACTTTAAAAAAAAAATCAACCAAACTAGTGTGTAAGTGTGTAAGTGTGTAAGTGTGTAAGTGTGTAAGTGTGTAAGTGTGTAAGTGTGTAAGTGTGTGTGTGTATATAAAGTAGCAGATTTTGCTTTTGCCGTTGCTTATGGCAAGTCACATGATACAGTTTTAGGAGGACAGGACTCAAATAGCACGTTAACATTTAATTTTTGTTTGTTTACGGAAATATGCAGATTGGAAAACACGTATGTTTCAAGTTCCAGGTCAGAAGTACATGACACTAAATGACTGGTTTTCTTGTCTCCCTCACTGCTTCAAAAATAGAGAATTGCATTTGCATCTGTAACAAAGTGTGGTATCTGGTGTGTGAAGGACAAAAAGCACACTAAACACAGACACATCTTCAGCGTTACTACTTACGGTAAGTAAGAGGAAGGCAACATTATATCAAGTAAAGCACAATGTATTATTTTGCTGCTAAAATGGAGGTGCGTTTCTTTTAGGCTGTAAAGTCTGATGTGTGTTCATACAGGAGGTCAGTATAGAGGCTGCTGCTGCTGCTGCTAATTGTCGTCTATGGATTCAGTGTCTATTTAAGAGACTGCAGACAGTCTGTGATGGAATTTTAATCCCCTCTTGCCCCCAACCACCCCATCCAGCAGACTCCAGGAGGAGACTCACCCACCCGCCTGCCACCCCGATCTGGCTGACTGCAATTTTAAATTGCAGGCACCAACGGCGGGGTCCTTGTTTAAATATGCAGGTCAGGTCCCAAAGACGTCATTGGGGCCCGACAGCAATCTTAACCCCAAGTACATATGGCTTCCCCACCAGGCGAAACTGGTCAAGAAGTGGGATCCAGGTCCAAGGGCCCAGAAAGGAAAGTTAAAAAAAAATAAAAAATAATTGGAGTTCCTTGTGGAATCCAAAAGGAAACCTTGAACCTTCTCTACCCGTTTCCCTCATCCTCTCCCAACTGCGACCCTATTTGGACCCCCGACCTGCCCCACCCCCCGCAACTTTAGCAGTGGGGATCACTACTCAACTTCGTTCTGGAGATGGTTCCTTTGAGTTCCAGCGGCGACTGAAATCCCATTCCCACTCGCCAGCCAGGGAGCAATTCCTGCCAGGTTTGGGCAGAAGTCCAACCTCAGAGATGGAAATGAAGCCCAGGAGCTAAAGTTTCTCTGGGCCTCATGCAGGAACGACCAGTGAGCTTTCTGCTTACATCAGCAGCACCCCCCCCTTGCGCACCAATTCCGCTCACTGGTAAAATTGCCCCCTCTGGCTTTGGTCTTGGTTGTTTCTGGAGACCGCCTTCATTTCTTTGTACTTTGTGCATAGAAAGTAGAGTGTGGCAGAGCAGCGCAACAGATAGAAAATGCTCACCAAATATAACGCTTTTATATTGAAGTGCGATTTTTATCAATTATTGTTAGTACGCTTCAAAGTCCAATGGGAAGCCACAAGACAAATATTGATGAGGATAAGTGAACACAAACAATGTGTGAGCTGGAAAGGAGAGATTAAATCTACTCCAGCCAACATACCATAGAAACTAACTGGACCACTTGGGTTAGCGTCAAACTAATTCATTTCCACAATCTGTCTGAGGGTCCTCTTATCAGAGGTACACGGTCCAACACCTCTTTCACTTCACTTGGTTTTTGGACAGCTGCATCGGTTCTCAAGTAATGCCGGCTTCTAGGCAATTGTGTTCTAGAGTGCTCTGCCAGGTTATTCTACAGTACAAAATTAGAGAACAGTAAATGAAATGAATAGGAATAAACCCCAGTGACGTTGAGAACTTTGAAGCCTTTTTTGGAAATATCCATTTAGCTGTTCAATGAGACAAAAAATGTGACTGTACAGTGAAGCTGCCACATCTTAATATTCATGCTTAAACTGAGCTGATCAAAATGTCAGCCGTCAGAACATTCAAAAGGTTTGCAACAAAGCTTCTCAAAATAGTCAATTCTCATCTCATTATTGAAATTCTGGACCCTCGTAGTTTCAGTGTGAGGTATGTCCAGTCCACAGTATATTAAACATGGCTCCATCAATACCCATATTTTTAAAAAGTTTGAAGCTGTGAAAATGGTGGTGTATTTTCTAGTCAGCGTAGAATGGACTCCTGAAGGACAGAAAATCAAATGGGCATCTATTTAACTGGATCATGTTTCATCTTGGACAGTGCTCTACTTTCTGGCTGGCCTATCAGTGAACAAAAGTGCTCTCACACACTCTGTAAAAGCTTCATTTTAATGAAGAAATTAATGCAAATGGAAAGGTAATGACTCCTTGCGCAATTTTCAAAGTGTGCATGGTGGAGGGAAAGGAGGAAGATAGGAAAAGGGGTGGGATTGGTCCTGAACTTGAGAGAGGCCTTCAAGTTTTACTCTTCTCCACTTCCTCTATGCTCGGATTTATAGCTTTGCCTTTTCAAATTGACTCATGAGCTTGAACTAGCTAGGTCCTTCTCCCATGAGGCTTTGCTCCCACCTTCTATCCACCAGCTTCTCCTACAAATGTTGAAGATGTAAGATGATAAAGGGGCACCCAAGTGCCCATCCTGTGTCCCTGCAGGTGCATGACTAATTGAACATACATCATGCATAGCCTTTTATGGACGATTGCTGCTGGGGAATATTTTTATAGCTGTATGCGAAAGAACGGTTCCAATTTTAAACTACAGTAGGTACATCATGTGGAACTATGAAAGAGGTGTAAGGTTCTCCAAGTGCTTTGCATATGTCTGTAGTCAAGGTGCGAGACATTGAGAGGAAACGCTTTGGCATTTTGCCCATTTACTTGGTATAGGAAAATGTTGGCTATGCTACCTTGAACAATTTTCTCAGGCTGGCAAAGTTCTCGGTCATCTGCTCCCAGGTCATTTCCACCATCTCCTCTAATGCAGTCTGAGCTATTCTCTTGGAGTGCCATACAGAGCAACCTGCCTTTCGCCCAGTTCCTGAAGCCATCACACTACAGCTGCAGCCATTGTAGCGTCAGCTGTGGCTCAGTTGGTAGCACTCTCGCCTCGGAGTCAGAAGGTTGTGGGTTCGTGTCCCACTCTGGAGACTTGAGCACAAAAAAAAAAAAAAAAAAAAAAAAAAATCTAGGCTGGCACTCTAGTGCAGTACTGAGGGAATGCTGCACTGTTGGAAGTGCTCTCTTTCAGATGAGACATTAAAAAGATCCCATGGCACTATTTCGCAGAAGAGCGGGGGAATTATTTCTGGTGTCCTGGCCAATATTTATCCCTCAATCAACATCACTAAAACAGGTTATCTGGTCATTATCACATTGCTGTTTGAAAGAGCTTGCTGGGCACAAATTGGCTGCCGCATTTCCTACATTAGTGACTACATTTCAAAAAGTACTTCCATTGGCTGTAAAGCACTTTAGGATGTCCAGTGGTCGTGAAAGGCGCTATATAAATGCAAGTCTTTCTTTTTTCTTTATGAAGAGGGTGCTCATGGCTGCTGTTGCTCCATAGATTTAGCAGAGTGTGATGAGATATGTGTTTATCAACTTGTAACCACCAGCGAGGTTTAACTTTAGGCTATTTTAGTGAGCTTCCTACAATGGTCTCACCACATCTTAAAATGTTGACCTTGCATCACCTATTAGACAGAAGCTGCAGTCTTGTGGTTTTCTGCAGGTACAGAAATCTAGAACTCTTCAGCCTTGCACAAACCTAGAACATTAATTCTCACGTTACATGTCTATCCAGCTCTATCAGTAGCATTATCAACATGCCACGGGTTTAGATTCTGAATTAATTAATTATATTTATCTACAGAAATTATGGAAGGCACATCCAGAACACACAAATCTGCTCCAGTAGCAGTCAATGTATGTAAGTAGAGAGACACAAAAACCGAGCTTCACGCATGAATATGCTTGTACATTTCCATATAGCACAACAACATTTTCATTTATACATATCATTACCACATTTCCCACATCAACATCATAGGATCACCATTGACCAGAAAATTAACTGGACCAGCCTTTTCAACACTGGAATTTTGGGCTCAAGAACAGGGCAGAAGCAAAGTAGTCTGACTTGAATGGTTCACCTCCTGACCTCTCAAAGCCTCTCCATCATTTACAAGACTCAAGTTAGGAGTGTGATCATCTGGACAGCCGCAACACTCAAAGAAGCTCAACACCATCCAGGACAAAGCAGTCTGCTCGATTGGCACCCCCAACTGGACTCAGTATCCACCCTCCACTACTTCTGCACTATGGCTACAGTGTGTGTTATGTATAGGATGCACTACAGCAACTCATTAAGTTTACCTTTAGCACCTTCTAACCCTATGACCTCCATCAACGAGAAGAGCAAGAGCAGCTATGACTTGGGAACACCATCGGCTCCAAGTTCAGCTTCAAGTCTCCCACCATCCTAACGAACAGATTTTGTGGTTTCTGCATCGTCACGGTCAAAAGCCTGGAATTCTCTGCATAACACTTATCGTGGGAGCACCATCAGCACAAGCATTGCAACTGTTTGAGAAAGCCCCCACCACTTTCGTAGGGCAGCTAGGGACGGGCAATAAATATGATCTTACCAGAGAGTCGCACACAACTCGAAGAACAAAATGGGCAATAAATTGTTCTCTCTTTCTACAGATAGATAATTACAATGCCATGGAATGCTCGATTTCTATGAAGTGGGTGTTCGTGACTGCCATCGCTTCATTGGTTGAACAGAGATTTCCAGACATAGTGAAGTTTATTACAGGCAAAAAAAGACAAATAAGCATCCCTTTAAATGGCTGCCACAGCCCTTTTGAAAACTGCAGCAGTGCCAAAAATTCTGCCCACATGGTGAGCTTCCCACTGAAGGATTAATCGAAACCAGGGACATGCCATGAATATGTAATTAGTGATGACCCTGGAGTGTCCAACGGGGTTCGCTGTGTACAGCACAGACATGCCATAAACTTAGCTGACACAAATCCAACATCAGAAAAAATATTAGAGGAAATATTTAGTGTGCCAGATCTCACCAGTTAAAGATGCCTTCATTAGAGAGGTTGCCAATAGCAACCAAGACAGGATATTAAACAGTCTGTTTTAGTTTCTTTCATTAGCTGTATTTTCTTTCAGCAATATTATTTCACCGACAAAAACAGCTGTATGCTTACTAGTAAAAACCGAAAAGGATTACAAATAGGAAATGTAGCTTGCATCGATTATTCAGAACTAACGCTACAAAAGCTTTATTTAGGCTCACCCAAACTCCTAGTGTAAATAACCATTTATCCATTTAAAAAAAATCCATCAGCTTCTAAGCTTCTGCTGCCAAAAAGTCTTGCATATGCCAGGCCAAATTCCTAGCTTGTCTAGCCTCAATAATTCAGGTAATAATACATCCAGAGGTATAACATTGTTGTAAAACAGTTTGTGTTGCTGGTCAGTAAAACTGTCTTCCTGCTAGACAGTTTACACTATTAGAGCTCTGCTAAGCATCTTAACCTTATAAAATTATTCCTTTCCTGTCATATCAAAAAGGCAGCATTGTCCTTATGGGACAGTTTTTTTTTTGGTCAGGGTCGAAAAGCCCGACAAGCCGTTTTGACTTTCACCAATGTGATGATGCTCAAGACGAGGAAAGAGTGTCTTTCAGTAAGATTTCTGTACTTAGTCCAGGATTTACTGTTTGCGATATTACAGATGAATGGTTAAGTCATTGTATGACTGTCCTTTTTTCCCCAAATGATTTTAACTGAGGTATTAACCCGTTCAAAATAAAATGGGTAACTGCCTCCCCATTAAAAGTTTCAGGTCTGTCTCAGATATTCTCCCATAAGTGGTCAGAGCTTCAGAAGTGTGCCCTTAATGCTTTGTGTCTAATTATACATTAGTATAATCCAGGGGTGTAAGGGCAGAACACTTGTGATCTGAACTGGATATTGTATCTTCCACACTTGCCCTCACATGTGCTTCTCCAATCTTTCAGTGGGCAGACTGAAAAATACTTCAGTGAGATGAGGCTTGATGCAAATTATTAAGCAGCTTCATTTTACTTGCAGCAAGTGACCAGACAGCTGTGAACAAACTCCACTTTCTCTTCTCTCCTCAAAAAAAATGCCAAAAGTTTTTTGGCATTACCTGTCTTTCAAGTTCTAATTGCAAAAACTGAGCTCCTGCATCTTGGCTTCCAGCTGTAGGCCTACTCCTCCAGTTTCCGGTTTGAAACCTGACTGACTTGCCATGTGTCCCCATGTCTTTCTTTCCTATTACCAGCAAGTGGGAGGGCAGCCGATATGACTCCTTCCCCGTTCACTGATTAGTCAGTGGGCCTGTCATACTGCTCCTCCTCCCTGGGAGATTGCGTCTCAAGAGACCATCTCCTGCTATTCTCAATAATGAATTGGTACCATCCTGCCAATAAGTCTGATGAGTCAACTGACTCTCAACGTCGCCATTTGAATTTGACGGCGAGCCACAACATTCCACAAACTGCCCCATCTAGCTTTATACAATTCTTCAACACCTGCACCATTAACACACTCCTCATCTCAGGGTTGTAGCCGGTTAAATTTCACTTTGGCTTAACACACAACACTTGAACTCCTACTGAGAGGGGAGTTCAAGAGAGGCAAACAGTACACAGAAACTCAAAGATACAGAAAACTACAAAAATGTGAAAGATATACAGGCATGAAAAGATAAACAGAAAAAGTAGAAGACAAACAAAAGGAGAGAGAGAGAGAGAGAGAGAGAGAGAGAATGGGAACAAATGAGAGAGACAGAGACAATTATGAGGCTCTTCCTGAATTTCTTTTAAGTTTGTGTCCATGAGCAATGGCACCAGAGATCAACTCTCATGAAGGAAACTGATCTTGTGCCGAAAAATTGCCAAAACATCTCAGCAACTTGGGGAAGACGCTGTTACAGGATATACTTCAGTCATCAACTTTTCCAAACCAGTATTAACCCTAGCGAGCATTTTCAAAATCAGCATGTCTTAACACACCCGTGTGTGCCTCTCATAGCCTGCCGAAGTTTGAAGGCAGTTCCCAGCTGATCATGAGCAGCTGGCCATACAATCAGCAAGTACTTTGCTCACCGGCTGTTTAAGATGCATGGTTGGATTAAATTGCCAGTAACCAGTGCATGAGCAGTTGTTACAGTAACCAGCAGGAAGCTTCCTTCACTCTTGGTCAGGTTGAGAGAGAGGGGCAGAACAGTGGTGCTTTAAAACACTTGACCGAGGAAACATTGAAGTGCTTATGAAAATTGAAGGAGACACACAAGACCAGGAAAGTTGCACTTTAAAGGGGATTTGTCATAGCATATTGCATCTCAACAAATCACTTGCCTCAACTATAATACTTCCTGCGGTTCTAGTACGATGCTTCAGTCTTATTGTGAATACGGAGGGGGAAATGTGATATTTTAATGTACAAAAAGAAAAATGGAGTCTTACATTTGAAAGCATCAAACAAGAATGAAAGGCAGCCCTTTCACAGCAGTTTCTTTTGGTCTGGAGCCAAGAATTTACAAACACTTCCCTACCTGCAAACATCCCTCACCAATTAAGCAGTTAACTCCGAATTGTCCTCAGGATGTCCTAATTACAATAATTAACCTCTTTGGCCCAATAGTGACAGGCCAGATAAACACAACTTTACCTTGAAGTACAATAAATGTCATATGCTTCACATGGTCCAACGTTCCTCTGGTTATTTAAATTACCATTATCAGTGCCACGGCTCATCCACTCTTGTGATTAGATGGCGTTGACTTCTTTAAAACCTTGTTCTCAGTTAAATGATGTCAAGAGCACTCAATCTTTTTAAAGTTTATATTGGACATAGAATCAACCTGGGCAATCAACTGCAAAAACAGGAGCACAAACACACCTTCATGGACATCACACTGCATTATTCCCATCTCCCATCGAATCCATAAAACCTGTAATTCATGAATAAACCTCTCAATGATGGAAAAAGCTCATTTTGATCTCTTCATATTTTTACCAATAAAGATGGTGGAATATTTGTCCCCAACATAAAATTATTAAAGTTACCAACTGTCACTATAACAACTCCACAGATCCTATACATCAAATGGACTCAAACACAGTAATTGCTAAAAATACTAAGGTAAGCAAAAAAAGTGAATAAATGTAGTCCAAATAACAATAGAAAGTTCAAACTAGCTGCATGATTCACTGATGTGACAAATATTACTTGGGGGCAAAATGAGTGTGAATTAAACATTTAACTCCCATTCATGAATTTGTCCAAAAGCAGATGGTGGACAGTTAATTCTGGAGAGTGGCAAGAGGCAAATTACATAACAAACGAGTGTACTAATGTTCCTTTCGAGCTGTTTTACACCATCCAACACAAGTCTGTGACCAGCATTGTGAAGGGTACTCTAATTATCAGAGTTAGCCATAAGAGCATGTAAATAAACAAAAACTTGAACAACCTTTGCTAATTTGTTTCTTTGGCATCTTTTAATAATCAATAAAGAAATACCGTTGATAACACAAATCACACCTTGTGGGAGTTTTAATTCCTAATCTAGTTTAATCCCAATCTAGTTTATTCTACTCTCGCCATATTCTATGTCACTGTATTATAGTA
Source organism: Squalus acanthias (assembly GCA_030390025.1). Classification (NCBI taxonomy): domain Eukaryota; kingdom Metazoa; phylum Chordata; class Chondrichthyes; order Squaliformes; family Squalidae; genus Squalus; species Squalus acanthias. Next base: position 23,850,017 of record CM059447.1, read on the forward strand.
AATGATAGTCACGTACAGTCATGATCTCAATACATTAAGCACCACACGAGCCAACTTGTCTGCAAGCTTCTTCCCTTGCATCATGCTCTCCCCTGCTGCCAAACCCAGTGCAGCCTCTGAACACTGTCGTTCAGTTTTCACCATGCAAGATGCTTCCAGAGAACAAACACAAATCACCAAAACCTACTTCGGTGACGCTGAAAACATTTTTCCTTCTATTCTTTGGATTCTGTCTCCTGAATGTGCACAAGTAATGATCTCACTTCATGATCTTTCGTTCCCTTTTAGCTAAGTGAGTTAGTGTGAAATGCCCCTCTATCCTCCTTTAAGATGCTCTTTAAAACCTACCTCTTTGACCAAGCTTTTGGTCATCTGCCCAGATATCTCATGTGGCTCAGTGTCAAATTTTGTTTGATAATGCTCCTGTGACACGCCTTGGGAGGTTTTACTACATTAAAGCCGCTATATAAATACAAGTTGTTGTTGGATATCATCATGCTATTCAGCCAGCATTAGAATGTTACACGAAGACAGCTAATGGCTAAAAATCTTCAATTAAAGAAAAGGTACCACATGCAAATTTGAAAAATCTATGATTGCAAGCACTTGACAAACCACAAAATACATGACAGTGTACATCTTCTGAAGAGTACATCAGCTTTCATTTCATATTATGCTTGAAGGGCAATTTTAAATATAGTCAACTCTCTTTAATCCTATTCATGTAGATTCTCGATAAAATGATTGTTACAGAACTATAATATTTGTTCTGAAGAACACATTTATTGTCCATTCCGAGTTGCCCCAAGAAGCTGGTGGTGGGTCTACTCCTTGAACTGCTGCAATCCTTATGGTGATGGTACACCCACAAGGTTTTAAGTAGGGAATTCCAAGAATGATCATACATGTCCAAGTCAGGATGGTGTGTAGATCTAAAGAGGAGTCATATAGGCCCAAAAATTAGTCTCACTACGCGAGAGTACGCACTGTGTACTCTCGTGTATTCTGTCTCCAATTGCCGGTTTTCTGCATGCACTGCGCATGCGCTGAAAACCGGCACTTGGTGATTTCAAAAGGGGGCGGTTCCTAAGTGAACCGTGTGCGCGCTACAGGCTGCACGCACGCAGTGCACTTAGTGCTTTGAACGCGCAGGTAAGCATGGAAGATTTTGCACATAAAGAAAGGAGGCGTAAGACCCTCTTTTAACAAGGTAAGTAGTTAATTAAGTATTATTTTGAATTTTTTTCAACAGGTTTATCTTTTTTAGAGACTTTAAAGAAAGGTAAGTTTATTTTTATAACTTTTAAAAAGATTTTAAATTTTTTCAAAAATTTAATTTTTTGTTTAAAGTGGTTAATTTATTTAACTATACTTATTTTATTAATGTGATGGTTTTTTTTTAAATTTAATTGAGGTTTAGCTGTTCTTTTGGGGGGGTATAGTATTCATAGCTTTCACAGCCCTTGCTGTGAAAACTATGAATGAAAGATGGTGTGCTGCCATTGGCTCTAACTGAATCATGTGATCCCACAGCTCGCACGAATTAACTGCGTCTGTGGGATACGCACACACTGCACAGCTGCTGTCTAGAAACTCAAGTTCGTGCGAGCTCGGAAGGAAAAGGCAGGCGCGCAGTGAGATATCGCGGGGAAGTCTTACCCCCGCAGGAAGGCTCCGTCTTTAATTTCTGGGCCATTAAGTTGCCAGAAAAAGTAGCAAGCCTGAGGATTGGGAGCAGTTTAGAGTTCAGCAAAAAAGGACCAAGAGATTGCTTAAGCAGGGAAAAAGAGAGAGTATGAGAGTAAACTTGCAAGGAACATAAAAGCGGACTGTAAAAGCTTCTACAAGTATGTAAAAAGAAAAAGATTAGTGAAGACAAATGTAGGTCCCTTACTGTCAGAAATGGGAGAATTTATAATGGGGAACAAGGAAATGGCAGAGCAATTAAAGAAATACTTTGGTTCTGTCTTCACGGAAGAGGACACATAACTTCCCAGAAATGCGAGGGAACCAAAAGTCTAGTGAGGAGGAGGAATTAAAGGAAATTAGTATTAGTAAAAAAAGTGCTAGAGAAATTAATGGGACTGAAAGCTGATAAATCCCCAGGGCCTGATAATCTGCATCCCAGAGTACTAAAAGAGGTAGCCATGGAAATAGTGGATGCATTGGTTGTCATCTTCCAAAATTCTATAGATTGTGGAACAGTTCCGGCAGATTGGAGGGTGGCAAATGTAACCCCACTATTTAAAAAAGGAGAGAAGAGAGAAAACAGGGAACTACTGATACAAAAAGAAAATACTGCAGATGCTGGAAATCTGAAATAAACACAGAAAATGCTGGAGACACTCAGCAGGTCAGGCAGCATCTGCGAAGAGAGAAACAGAGTTAACGTTTCAGGTCGATGACCTTTCGTCAGAACTGGAAAAAATTCAGGAAATGGAACAGATTTTTAAGCAAGTGTAGTGGCTGGGAAATGGGGGAGGGGATGAAAGAACAAAAGGGAAGGTTTGTGATAGGATAGAAGGCAGGAGATATTAAGAGACATTAAGAGATATTCAAGGCAAAAGGAGATGGTAATGGGACAGGTTAAGAAACAAAGGATGGCTCTAGATGAAGTGTAAATTGCGCTGGCAGAATGAAAGACAGCTGCCATGACAGCAGCCTAACATCAGTAGTAGGGAAAATGCTAGAGTCTATTATAAAGGATGTGATAACAGGACACTTACAAAATATCAACAGGATTAGACAAAGTCAACATGGATTTATGAAAGGGAAATCGTGTTTGACAAACCTACTGGAATTTTTGAGGATGTAACTGGTAGAATAGATAAGGGAGAACCAGTGGATGTGGTGTATTTGGATTTTCAGAAGGCCTTTGATAAAGTCCCACATAAGAGGTTAGTGTGCAAAATTAAAGCACATGGGATTGGAGGTAATATACTGGCATGGATTGAAAATTGGTTAACAGACAGGAAACAGAGAGTAGGAATAAATGGGTCTTTTTCGGGGTGGCAGGCAGTGACTAGTTGGGTACTGCAGGGATCAGTGCTTGGGCCCCAGCTATTCACAATACAGATCAATGATTTGGATGAGGGAACCAAATGTAATATTTCCAAGTTTGCTGACAACACAAAACTAGGTGGGATTGTGAGTTGTGAGGAGGATGCAAAAAGGCTTCAAGGTGATTTAGACAAGTTGAGTGAGTGGGCAAATACATGGCAGATGCAGTATAATGTGGATAAATGTGAAGTTATCCACTTCGATAGGAAAAACAGAAAGGCAGAGTATGCTTGAAATGGTGATAGATTGGGAAATGCTGATGTACAAAGGGACCTGGGTGTCCTTGTACACCAGTCACTGAAAGCAAACATGCAGGTGCAGCAAGCAGTTAGGAAGGCAAATGGTATGTTGGCCTTCATTGCAAGAGGATTTGAGTGCAGGAGCAAGGATGTCTTACTACAGTTATACAGGGCCTTGATGAGACCACACCTGGAGTACTGTGTGCAGTTTTGGTCTCCTTACCCAAGAAAGGATATACTTGCCATAGAGGGAGTGCAGCGAAGGTTCACCAGACTGATTCCTGGGATGGCAGGACTGTCGTACGAGGAGAGATTGGGTCGACTAGGCCTGTATTCACTAGAGTTTAGAAGAATGAGAGGGGATCTCATTGAAACGTATAAAATTCTGACAGGGCTAGACAGACTAGATGCTGGAAGGATGTTTCCCCTGACTGGGGGGTCCAGAACGAGGGGTCACAGTCTCAGGATACGGAGTAGGACATTTAGGACTGAGATGAGGAGAAATTTCTTCACTCAGAGGGTGGTGAACATATGGAATTCTCTACCACAGAAGGCTGTGGAGGCCAAGTCACTGAATATATTTAAGAAGGAGATCGATAGATTTCTAGACACAAAAGGCATCAAGGGGTATGGGGAGAGAGCAGGAATATGGTATTTAGATAGAGGATCAGCCATGATCATATTGAATGGTGGAGCAGGCTCGAAGGGCTGAATGGCCTACTCCTGCTCCTATTTTTCTATGTTTCTATGTGACTTGAGGGGAGGAACTTGGAGGTAGTGGTGTTCCCACAACATTGCTACTCTAGTCCTTCTCGATGGTACAGGTTTCAGGGGAGGGAGATGCTGTCGAAGTAACCTTGGTGAGTTGCTACAGTGCATTCTATAGATAGTATGTTCTTTGCCGGTAATAGAGGGAGTAGATATTGAGCAGTGGCAGAAGTGCCGATCAAGAGAACCGCTCTGTCCTGGATGGTATGGAGCTTCTTGAATGCTGTTGCGGCTGCGCCAATCCAGGTGAGTTAAGCATTCCATCACACCCCTGACTTGAGCCTTGTAGATGGTGGATTGGCCTTTAATGTTCAGGAGGCCAGCAACTTGTCACAGAGCACCCATCCTCTGCCCAGCTGGCTTGTCAGCCATTTGTATTCCACTTTGTTCTTTAGACCATGCCATATTATCTGACCTAGCCCTATGGCAAGAATCTTTTATTACAAGGGAGAGATCAGAATTGTAATCCACATGGCCACCACTAAATGGGTTGGGTACCTCCCGAATGTTCTGCCTATTTGCAGCTTACATTTTGAAAAAAAGAGAATATGTGGAAAAGTCACAGCCTGTCCTGATTCAGCCCACCTCACGGCAACCCACAGTGCTTTCTTTGTTTATAACAAGTCACCTAATGGCCGTTGGTTTCCTTTAGAGCTGATTTTTACCCCCACAATTTATAAGCAGTTGTTTTAATATGATGAATTAAATGACTGAGGGAGGCTGTTGTTGATACTAAAATGTGTAAAAGAGGGAGCCAGAGAAACTATCAAAAGGGGAAAGGAGAACGAGAGTAAAAATATTTAAAATTAAAAAAAGAGCCACGGAGAGAGATACAGAAAACAATGAATGTATGTTATCAAATCACACAGACTTGGATTAGTTAAGGAGGTAAGGGAGATGACTGAAGGGCAGGTTGAAGTAGATGATTTTGAGGTGACTTTTGATGGTGGGCAGAGAAATAGTAAAGCAGAAAGGTTTAGGAAGAAATTGTGAGAGCAGGGCCATGTTGGCGGAAAGTTCTACAATCTATGGTAGATCGGAGATGAGGGGGCGGCAAATGTGTAAAACACAGTGAGCCAGAGTCAGGAAACTGATGTTTGTGAGTAGCTGGAGGAGGTTACTACATTTAGAGTTCACTTATTGTTGCAAACCTGTTCCTTATTTATGCTGATGATCTCCACACATGAAACACCATTCACCTGCTCTGCTACTTCCAGAGAGCAGAATTTGGGAGTTGAATCTCCATCTTCCCCAAAGACTGGAAACCCTGCTTTGCTGCATTACCCTCAGCATCACCTCGAGTGCTCTCTGAAGAGACAGTCCCCCCTCTGCCCTGCACTCGACTCTCTATTCCATTGCACTCGGATTTCTTCAGTTCTGTCACTCAAATGGTTGTGTCTGCACCATTAAGGCTTAGCAGTAGCTCTTAAAATCTGTGGCTGCATCAGATAGCGTACCTCTGTAAATGGAGTGCAGAATAATTAGTTCAATCTGAATTAGCTATCCACTGACAATTGATATGTTTTGGTTTTCTGCATTCAGCATTCCAGAGTCTTCAGTTTATATTCCTGTACAAGTCAAAAGTGAAGAATGTCAGCCAAAGAATCAGGAGAAGGAAAATCTTTAAAAATAAAAATGCCAGTCAACAATAAAGAATACAGAACTTTTTTTTTTTAATTTAAAAGTCATGAGGAAGAAACAGGTCAGGTCTGTAGACTCACAGCCATGATTATTGATTGAAACATCTATTGATTTTGATTTGCTAGGAGAATTGTCCATATTCATATAGCTGTTGCTGAATACATAATATATTTGTGGCAAGTCTCTGGCTTTGATGTGTAATGTAACCAAACAAATCCCAACTAACTGAGTAAATTTGGGAAAAACTAATCTTCAAACTAATCTCTTCGACAGTAAAAAGTCATACTGATGGATTTACAAATCGCAGAGCTAACTGTTGCTTTCTACCAGGGTACTTTCAGATCGAGAAGGTTCCACAACAGAAATCTAATAGCAACATTCCCAGAAACGATCACTTCCGAGCAACATGCCCTGACTTGAATATATATCACTGTTCCTTCATTGTCACTGGGTCAAGATCTTGGAACTCCCCACCTAGCAGCACTGTGGGAGTACCTTCACCACATGGACTGCAGCAGTTCAAGAAAGCGGCTCACCACCACATCAAGGTCAGCTAGGGATGGGCAATAAATGCAGGCCTTGCTAGCGATGCCCACATCCCATGAACACTTTTTTTTTTAAGTTCCAGAACTACTATAAAGGTTAAGTATGCGGAACCTAGTGATTAACAAAGGTAGATCAGTCAGTAAACAAAATTATATATTAAGATAATTCAACAAGTTTTCAAGTAGGAAATGAATTGTATTAATTAAAATACCTCTGAAATGGCAGATACATGTACAATAGTTAGAAAGAAAAGCTTCCTCTGAATCATTGACCAGTCCATAACACCAACACTAACACCTTCAATTGCACCTTCAGCCATGCCCCCTAGGTTCTCCTCTACGAGTCTGACATGAATCCATAAAATGCCTTGGGATATTTTGCCATGTTAAAGGAGTTATATAATACATATGGTGTTAGCGAAAGAAGAGCAAGTCAAAAACAGTATATGTAAATGAGAAAAATGTCAAACAATATGGAAATCAATCAAAGGAGAAGAGAAAGAGGGAATGGGATACGGTGTCTACAGATTGATGATGTTTACTAATTGTTACAATAATTTGCTCCATTTAAAAGTAAGGAGCTTACTTTATCCTAAACTTGTCAAAATTATGCAACCAACTAGAGTAATTTGATTGTGGTCACCTTACCCAGAAAAAAATCACTGCCTGCAGGAGAAGGAACAGGACTCCCCAGATGCAAAGACACAAGACCGGGTTCTGCACAACACAGGTGCATACAGCTGATCACTTGCTCTAATAGAGCTTCCTCATCAACTAAAATATGAAATTTGAATCACTGGTATATAAAAAAGGGCTGAATCAACGCATAAGTCATGTTAAACTTTTCTTTAAAACAATAAAGGACTCGTTGCGAATCCTGGAGATTAAATATTTCCCACTAAAGTGATATTTTCTTTTCTTCAAAAGCAAAATGATTCCACTTTACTAGATAGGAGCATTCAGGTAAATTTTAACTTGGTTTTAATACTGCGTTAAAAGCAATGTGATAATAGAAGAAAAACTGCAAATGTTGGAAATCTGAAATCAAAGCAGAAAAGGTGGTTTTCCAGTGACAGCTAGCAGATGACAAAAAGCAGTTCCAGGACCACCTGCTGGGTTCCAAAATAAATATCTCCTGCAGAACTTGGAGAATGGCCAGGAAAGCAAGAGCTAGTCTGGTATCAACATACAGACCAGGCAGGTTGTTACAAATCACAAATCTGCACTATTGTCTCAGGTTCAGTGTCACTAGTCTTATGTCCATACTGTACCATAACATTAAGGCTCTTCATTGTGTGCACTAGATACTGTGATCACCCATGTGCCCTTCTTTGATCTTTTGAAAGGTTGCCTTCCAAGCACTCAAATAATAAATTATGCAAACTTTTCCCTTGATATGGACTTACCTCACTGTACATGTCAGTATTGCAGACTGTCTGGCACTCGCTTAGAAAGCAAGGTACTTTTGCCTCTCTTTGTTCCAGACACAAATGTCCAGTATACTAACATTTTCTATGTAAAGAGAGAAATAGCCAAAAGCTTAATCGCTACTCCTCCCCCAGATCGGTGTCAAGGATTGTCTCATCAGGCTGCCAATCAAACGATTACCTCAACTATATAACCTTCTCCCCTCCTCCATCTAGTGAGCGTCATGGCAACTGCATTGCCTGCTAAGCTAAGATCCCTGCTCTGCTGAATAACTTTACCCGTGTGGACAATGCCCATTGTCTCAAACTTATCTGTACGAGAAGCAGAATGCCGAGATGGCTAGTATCCTAGCTAATTTGCTCTAAATGACATTCCAGATAGCTTGTGTTTCTGGGAGTTAACTCTGTGAATTGAATACAACTTCATAGTATCATAATGCAAATAAACTCCAAGATCCCTCCTAGGCCAAATAGCTAAAAATCCTTGAAACTCGACATGATTACAGATTTTTTTTTATATAAAAGAAACAGGCTCCATCACCTATAAAACCAAAATGGGACTCGCCTCCCCTCCCCGCACTGCTCTCCAACACAGTACTTGATGCCTTTCCAGCAGCATGGTAGTCCCACTGCAGTCCTCTGTTCAGCCTTAAAAGACAGTAGAGTGAGCATATATGTTCCAGAAATGTGACCTTCAGCGCAGCCAAGAAGCCCATAGTCCGCACCCTCAGCTGATCCACTGTTGCTCAGCTGCACATTAGATTCTCACTGACCTCAGTAAAAATACTCTGATTTAATACCAAGCCCCAAGTGAACACGACAAACAGGGACTATTAACAGCGGAGGGCAATTTCATCCAAGTTTCCAAAGGCCTATACTTCTGTTTCCCTGCATCAGGGAGGCATCACCCACTCAGGGTAAGGAATCAAACCCAGAGCACCCACCATCACAAACTAGGAGAGTCCCATCATGCCCAACCAAATGCAAGGCCAACCTACAGATAATACTTCATAGTGTGTCCTGCCTCCTGAACACCAAGTTAACCTATTCCCATGCTAGAGTTAGACTCTCTGGAACAAGTGCACATGCCATATAGACTTGGGCAACTCGAGTATTTTGAAGGGTGAGGCAAGTAGGGAAATTAAAAGCACCCAGAAACCCAGACACAAAAGTAACTAATCAAGAGATTCTAACACAATCAATTTGATTGCAGCTGCATGTAGGCAAGACAAAAGGCATTTCTTCTCCCCTGGACTCCATCTAGAATGCCAGACATGACCCACATCAATAGTGCCACTGATTCAAAACTCCTGAAGCGGAGCAGCTCGACCGCAGAGCTGAGGAAACAAGTGAGGACAGCAAGACCACAACCAAAGCCTGCTCTCCCCAGTCTGGTGGTGGAATGGGAACAAATGGTTAAAACAATGAAGTAAACTCGAGGGCTCTAGCTGCATGCACCATGAACTATCATTGCAATCTTGCTCAATTGTTAGCAGTTCTCCAATGTGTTTTTAATTACCATGTAATTGTCGGAGGCTGACAATGCATATTACACAATCTTAAAAAGGTCTATAAAAGCTATAAAACCTAGGATGTGGGACTCTGTGGTTGGGAACTCACAGCTCCAGGAGTTGTCCAGACACCTTTGCAAATACTGAGGGCAAGCAGCAGGACAAGCTCAAGTCAGAGTTCAATGGGAGTTGAACAGAAGACTTTTCCATCCTCCTGCCAGGACTTTGAAAATCCAAATGCAGGATCATTGAAATCACTGCTTCCGAGCTTACCTAATATCTTTTAATCTTTACAACCTTGGTAGAATCCGATGCTAATGATCTTGGCTTGGCTCAAATTAAAAAAACAAGTTATTGCTGATATATAGAATCATACAGCACAGAAGGAAGCCATTCAGCCCATCGTGCCTGTACTGGCTCTTCCAATTAGCCCCAATCCCCTGCTCTTTCCCCATAGCCCTGCAAATAGTTCCTTTTCAAGGATATCTTGCATTTTCCACATACTTACTAATTCATAAGGCACAATTTTCAGAACTCTAGATCAATCCCATATAGTGCAGTGTGAACTTCCCCACTTGAAGCTTGCTGGCACTGATGCTAACAAGGAGGAAGGGGAGAAACCCAAAATATAATTTTGAAACAAAAACAAAAAAAATCATCAATTCATACTGCACAGAAGCGCATAACCTCAACTTTCCTTCCTTCTAATACAGCCTATAAGGTTGAGGGGTGATGACACCTTACCCTTAAATGCAGCCTCCCCACCTGGCTATACCTTCTACCACTTGCTCCGCTCAGACCGCAGTGGTGGTGGTGTGGCTCTCATCACCAAATCACACCTTGGTCTGTCCCCCTACTCCTCCGGCACTTTCTCCTCCTTTGAGCATCTCACCTTATCCCACCCCTCTCACCTCTCATTTAAAATTGCCGTTCTCTACCGCCCACCCAAGTACCATAAAAATTTTATTACCGAGATATCTTCACTGCTTTCCTCCCTCAGCCTCTGCAATGAGTGACTTCTCATCCTCGGTGATTTCAACCTCCATCTCAATTCATCATGCTCTCGGAGTTCACTAGCCTCCTATCCTCCTTTAATCTGTCCCTCCATGTAAACTCCCCAACCCATATTCACAGCCACCCCCTCGACCTTGCCATCTCTCGTGGCCTCGCTACTCCCATCATATCAATCGCAGATAAGCCCATCTCTGACCACTTCCTCGTATCGTTCTCCAACCACATCCCCCTTCCACCACCGCCCCCCAACCCTTCTTTCTGTATTCGCCCCTGGAAAACACTCTCCCAACTCTCTTACAACTGCACCTATGAAATCCCAACTGTCCAGCCTTTGGCCCTCCATTCACCACGACATTTCTGCGGCTACCAATCTGCTCAACCACACCCTCACCACCACCTTTGATGCCCCAGTCCCTATTAAAACAATTACTCTCCCTCGCCCTGGCCTTTCCCCCTGGTACGGCCCTCATCTTCGTTCAAGTCCAAGGGACACAGACTTGAACGGATATGGCGGGCAACTGGTTTAGCCATTCACCGCCAGATTTGGCTGGACCACAAAGCATTATCGGGTCCTGCTTTCGTCTGCCAAAATTGCTCACTATCCCAGAATCATTCTGGAACGCAAAGATAAACCCTGGCTTCGATTCTTAAACATCTTAAACCCCTCTCCTCCACCCTCGCCGCCGACAACAAGTGTGAGGAGCTCATGGACTTCTGTCTCAAAGATTGAGACCATCCGTTCAGCTGCCTCTGCCACTTCGCTTCCTTCCCCTAGCCCACCGGGCCAAACTTCCTCTAAGGTTCCCCCCTGCCCTGGCTCTGAACTCACATCTTTCTCCAGTTTCACTCCGATCTCCCCTCATGACCTCTCTGCGCTCATCTTGTCCACGAGACCCACTTCCTGCTCCCTCGAGCCTATTCTGACCAAACTGCTGACTACCCAACTTCCTTTTCTGGGTCCCATGTTAGGTGACATTGTTAACGGTTCTCCCTGTTCATGTACTGTCCCCCTCTCCCTCAAATCTGCAGTCATCACCCCTCTCCTCAAAAAAACAACCTTTGACCCGGTCGTCCTTGCAAACTACCGTGCCATCTCCAACTTCCCTCGCCTCTCCAAAGTCCTTGAATGTGTTGTCGCCTCCCAAATCCTTGCCCATCTTGCCCACAACTCCATGTTTGAATCCCTCCAATCAGGCTTCCACCCCTGCAACAGTACCGAAACGGCTCTCCTTTGTGACTGTGAAAAAGGTAAACTATCCCTCCTCGTTCTTCTTGACTTGTCTGCAGCCTTTGACACGGTTGACCACTCCATCCTTCTCCAATGCCTCTCCACTGTCATCCAGCTGGGTGGGACTGCACTCGCCTGGTTCCATTCTTATCTGTCTAATCGTAGCCAGAGAATCACCTGCAACGGCGTCGCTTCCCGCTCCCGCATTGTTATCTCTAGTGTCCCCCAAGGATCAATCCTTGGCCCCCGCCTATTTCTCATCTATCTGCTGCCCCTTGGCGACATCATCCGAAAACACAGCATCAGTTTTCACATGTACGCTGATGACCCTCAGCTCTACCTCAGCACCACTTCTCGCAAACCCTCCATGGTCTCTAAATTGTCAGACTGCTTGTCCAACATCCAGTTCTGGATGAGATGAGCAGAAATGTTCTCCAATTAAATATTGGGAAGACCAAAGCCACTGTTGTCGGTCCCCGCCACAAACTCCGTTCCCTAGCCACTGCCTCCACCCCTCTCCCTAACATCTGTTTGAGACTGAACCACACTGTTCACGACCTTGGTGTCATAGTTGACCCTGAAATGGGCTTCTGACCACTTATCTGCGGCATAACCAAGACCGCCTAGTCCCACCTCGAACACTGCCCGTCTCCACCCTTGCCTCAGCTCATCAGCTGCTGAAACCCTCATCCATGCCTTTGTTACCTCTAGACTTGACTATTCCAATACACTCCTGGCTGGCCTCCCACATTCTACATAAACTTGAGGTAATCTAAAACTCAGCTGCCTGTGTCCTAACTCGTACCAAGTCCTGTTCACCCATCACCCCTGTGCTCGCTGACCTATATTGGCTCCAGGTTAAGCAACGCCTCGATTTCAAAATTCTCATCCTTGCTTTCAAATCCCGCCATGGACTCTACCCCTCCCTATCTCTGTAATCACCTCCCGCCGCACAACCCCGCCCCCCTCCCCGCTGCGACATATCTGCGTTCCTCTAATTCTGCTCTCTTGATCAACCCTGATTATAATCGCTCAACCATTGGTGGCCGTGCCTTCTGTTGCCTAGGCCCGAAGCTCTGGAATTCCCTGCCTAAACCTCTCCGCCTCTTTCCTCCTGTAAGACGCTCCTTAAAACCTACCTCTTTGACCAAGCTTTTGGTCACCTGCCCTAATTTATCCTTATGTGGCTCGGTGTCAAATTTTGTCTTATAATACTCCTGTGAAGCGTCTTGGGACGTTTTACTACATTAAAGGGGCTATATAAATGCAAGTTATTGTTGTTGTTGTAGTAGTAATCATCTTTTAAGACTTTAATTTGATATATACACCGTACTCACTTTCTGGCCTGAACAAATGGTGACATATTTAAATGAGGAACAGTAGGTGAAAGATGATGATCACATCTCATCTTATTCTTAGGTTGAAGCTAATGTAACTTTAAATTCTGATTATATTTGCCATTAAAAATAAAAGTGACTGATTAAGCTTCATCACGTACATTGATACTGGCTAACGCAGTTGGTTTTCTGTGCCAAAGGTGTGGTTATGAACACCCAGTACTGCAGTTTCCTGAAGTACGAAACTATTTTTGAACTTTTGCTTTGCTGGAAACAAATACTCTTGCTATGGGAATTGGAATGAACTGTGGTCACAAGAAAAGAAAATCATTATGTTTTACTTCCCCCGCTCCTTCAGCTAAAACAAAATGAACGAGTAGAGGGAGTCTGTCAGTAATTATACTGAAATTCATCAAAACAAGCTTCTCCAAAGTTGCTGTGACCGGTTATCTGTTATTTTGAAGTACAGATCCAGTTCGAATTTAAACTTTCCTCATGTGAAACATCTGCTGTCCAAATACAAGAAAAGCACTATGGGCTGCACTTCCCCTCGGGGAGGTAGGGAATAACAGAGTGTGAGTCAACCCAAGCTGCTCTTGTTTCTTTCCTGGAGGTCAGTTATAGAACAATATTGATGGAGGCCCAGAAGCAGGCTCCTTGTTGAGTATCTTGGCTGGAGAATCATATTGGGAGGAAAGAGGGGAGGAAAAAAAAACCTAGGAACAGGAGTAGGCCATTCAGCTCCTCGAGCTTGTTCTACCATTCAATGAGAACATGGCTGATCTGTATCTTAACTTCATCCACCTGTCTTGGCTCCTTATCCTTTTAGGCTCTTGGCTAGCAAAAGTCTATTGATCTCAGATTTAAAATGAATTGAGCTTGCATCATCTGCTTTTTGAGAGTGTTTCAGGCTTCTACTGCCCTTTGCGTGAAGAAATGTTTCCTAACTTCTCTCCGGAATGGCATGGCTCGGCTCGGATTTTAAGGTTGTATCCCCTTGTCCTGGACTTCCCAAAGAGTGAGGGAAGGGAGGAATATGGGCAGGAAAGGAGGTAAAATGGGAAAATAAGAAAGCGATGTGCAAATAAGGCAAGAGGGAAGGGGGAGAAAGCAAACACAAAGGGGAAGGGGAAAACTGTCAACATGGATTTCTACAGCATCTTTAAAAAAAAAAGGTAGAAAAATGGCTAGAAGGGGTGGGCAAAAGCTTGCATAGAGAGATGGATTTAAGAAGGGCCTAAAAGGGATGAGGAGGGGGGAGGTGGATAGGCTTAGGGAAGAAAGTCCGTAGAGTAGGATCTAGCTGACTGAAGACACAGTTGACAATGGTAGGGTGAAGGGAAATGCCTGAGGCTGGAGTCATATGAACAGAGAGTTTTTCTTGGGGTGGGGGGTGTAGTAGAGATGGAGGAGGTTATCGAGATCGTGAGGGATGAGGCCATGGTGGGTTTTAGAGATAGGACCAGGAACGAGACAGAGACAGAGGCAGTGAATCAATGTTGACTGCTCTTAACCAGAGCATTATTGTACAGGTAACCCTCCAGTTTACTCCTGACATTCAATTCCATTATTTTACATGGGACTGAAGCAAGATTAAATCGGTCGGAAGTTGCTTGTTTCTATTTTGTCACCCTTTTTGATAATAGCCACCATTTCAGTCTGTTACCAATGTATTGACAACACTCCAGTGTCCAGTGACTCCCTGAATGATCATCAAGGCCTTTAATCTCCTTCATCAAACTCAGCATAGATCAGAGATCAAACTTGGGACCAATCTGCTTTGTGTCTCTCAATTCCAGACTGGGCCAAATACTCATCAATTGAGCCATCAGGGAATGTTCGTATTACTAGGACAGTTGGTTAATCCCATAGCAGTGATGGTAGTGTTTAGGCATTTTGGGAAGTGTCAGCCAAAGCTCAGTTTGTGGGTTCCCACTCCAGAGAATGGAGCAGAAGGCTGACACTTCAATACAGTACTGAGGGAGCACTGCACTATTGGAGGTGCTGTCTTTTGGAGGAGACATTAAACCAAGGCCCCGTCTGCCTTCTCAGGTGGACTTAAAAGATCCCACGGCACTATTTGAAGAAGGGCTGTTCTCCCAGTGTCCAGGCCAATGTTTATCCCTCAAAACGCCACTGAAACGGATTATCTGGTCATAATCTCATTGCTATTTATGGGACCTTGTGGTGCACAAACTGGCTGTCGCCCTGCCTACAGTACAACAGTACTGTTCCAGTCTAACTGATTCTTTCAGTTTTTGTCTTCAACTTACATACGCTCCATAGTGCAAGGCCTCATCCAAGCTTTTCAATGATTTTTAGCTACAAAACAGCTTGTAAAAGAAGTTGAAGCCAACATCTTGAAGAACAAGCATTTTGGGGTCATGTGTTGTGACATGCAGAACAATGTGGTCTCTGTTCAACTCACTTGACTTTATAGAATTTTGTTCAGGTAAAACAAATACCCCCAAACTTTGAAAATAGAACTAAATACAGAAAAATAAGAGACGGCCCTTTTGTATTTTAGTTTTTTTTTGTGAAATATACAAACTGAACACGGTTAATTAGTTTGCAAAGATTTTAGGAGAATATTTAACCATTAATGTACATATAAGCAAGCGTCAAGCAAAAATCTTTGAGAAATTGGAACTTAAAACTAAATTAGCAAGTTTAAAAAAATCAAATTGGATTGTAAATCACCACATCTCCCACCGTCAATAGCTCGGAAACAAGCCTTCATTATAGTGTAAAAGCTCTACTTCATGGAAATTGTTAAGTGGAAACAAAAATTCTAGAATGTTTCTGTAGATCTGGTTCCACTCTGCTCAAGATTTTACAACCAGCTAAGATGTCGCTGGTATCATGCGGGTTCAGAGATTCTGATTGCCAAAAATGTACGAGAGTGTAAAATCTTAATCCAAATTCTCGAGACCCATGAAAAAGGTTTGGTAATCAGATAAATGTTTTTGGATCCAATGTTATAAACAAATCATTTACAAATTTTCCTTGAAGTAGGGTGCGTGTTCCCACGTGAAATTCTTTCAAAATCTCCAGTATTCCTTTGCCACAATATTTAGAATCTGATTCTATATCAAGATTAAAACAGAAAATGCTAGAAATACTCAGATCAGGCAGCATCTGTGGAGAGAGAAACACAAAGTTAAATCCATTTCTCTCTCCACAAGTGCTGCCTGTATTTCCAGCATTTTCTGTTTTTATTTCAGATTTCCAGCATCCGCAGTATTTTGCTTTTCTATGTCAAGATTCCCTGGCCCCTGATTTCAAGAGCATGTACGGTTTCATTGTGGAATGTAGTTCCACTTCAATAATAGCTCAAAAACACAACAACCTACAGGGAGAAGATATGCGCACATCACAAACATAGATCTAATTGTTTCTTTCCCACTTTTCTCCTCAGGTGAATCATCCTGGAAGATGCTCCCACAGGGACTGCCAGTTATCTTGGACGTCCATGAAGTAGCCGTTCTTCATGTGTGAGCCAGAGCAGTGAGGGTCAGCAGGCTATTTGACTAGCCCAGTGATGTTGATGCTAAATATATCTCCATAACTACCTCAGCTATCAGTGTCAGTTTGGCTCAATAGATCGTATTCTTACCTCTGGGTTAGAAAATTAAAAGATCAGTCCCATTCCAACACTTGAACATATAATCCAGCCAGTACAATACTGAGCGAGTGCTACATTCTTGGAGACATGGACATTCAGGTGATATGCTAGATGGAGACCAGATGCATATAAAAGATTCCAGGGCATTATTTAAATGAACAGGATGCTCACCTAGGGTCCAAGCTAATATTCCCCTCTCAAACACTAAACACAGATTTACTGGTCAGTTATCGCATCTGCTGTTCCTTGGGCCTTGTTGTGCACAAGGTGTTTGCTATCAAAGAACCGCAATGCCATCCTGGAGACTGGCACTACTGTCATTGAATTCAATATACATCCCTCTGTCACTAGTGCACTGTGGCTGCAGTATTACTCCACCAGCAGTTCAAGCACAAAGGACAAGAGCAGCGGTCTCGTGGGAACACCATCACCTGCAAGACACCCTCAAAAGGTCACACCATCCAAGTAGAGTCCATGCTCAATTAACAGAGAGAAGCAATCAACAAAGCCAATAGAAGGTTAATCTATATAGCCAAAACAGGAGAATGCAAGTCAGGAAGAAGTCCTGATCAAACTGTACAGCTCTCTGGTCAGATCACACCTCGGGTACTATGTCCAGTTCTGGTCACTGAGACAAGGCAAACATTCAAATATTGCAGGCAATGCAGAGAAGAGCCATGAGGCTGAACCATAATGTCAAAAGGTCCAAGTTACGAGGATAAATTGGAAGTTAGGCTTTTCAGTGCTGAAAGGAGACATCCGAGATGTAATCTTAGAGATAAATATGATAGTCAAGGGTATGAAAAAGATGAATCTGGAAAATTAAATTAAATTGCAAGATTAGGTCATATTCAAAAGAGAAAATTTAGGGCCGATTATCAGGAAGTTGAGGTGCTACTCATAGCTTCAGCTCTCCTGGACTACGAAAAGAAAACAATAACCAGGTTTTTGATTATTCATTGCTATCCTGTTGGAACTTCACGTGTAGCTGTCTGGTTAGGACAGGTTCACAGTTGGCTGTGGTGTCCCTCCTCCCATCAAAAAACTTTCCAACACTCATTGTCCAAGTTCATACATGAAGAATAGTCGCTAGTCAACGTTACTGTAGGGTTCCCAATATTAGTGGATCCAAAATCCAGCATGAGCCCAAGGAGCACGCAAAAATTGGGAGAGAAATATTTTAGCAGTTAAGGCTCAATACAGTTTTATATTCATGGCAGATATACAGTAAAGGGAAAATGAAAGGAAAGTGCATGCGCTCTAATATCAGCTAACAAAAAGCTGTGATTGATTGGCCTTTTATCAGGAATGCCATGTGGTATAACATTGCAATTACACAAGATTCATGCCAAAATAATTATTAAAAACTGTAATTTCACAATGTTGGCAATTAACTCAGTTATATCAAATTCATGTCACAAAAAAATGTTTATTTTTATGATAAACGGATCTCCTGCAACATTGCTACCAAAATGAGGAGGAGATGTGGTCGTGTGTCTGAATGAACAGATGAGCAAGAGGTCAGGTGGGTTCGAGTGGAGGCCATCGCCAACACTCGGGGAGGATGTTGCCAAATTAAGGTTTGGTTATGTACATATTGTGACCGGAACCAAACAATGAGGCAGGTACATGGGCTCCTTAAAATCTTTTGCATTTGATTCGTTTATCCAGACATCTCTTAAAATCAGCATGTTGGAAATGGAACAGAAGGTTTGTGCAGATAATATTTCTGCTAGATGATAATCTACTCAGCTCTGAATTTGCAACACCTAAAGCAACACTTCTTTCATTTGTTTTCATGATGTGGAGAGCCACTTGTTGCAGAGTACCCAGCCTTTGCCCTGCTCTTGTAACCAGTGTTGATATGATTGGTCCAGTTAAGTCTTTCCTCTAAGCTGGATGGAGACTACCCCATACCAACTGCACTGTGATGGGGTGGAATTTATTTTTGGTGGAATGTAATTGGGGAGGAAATTGAAATTTAAGAGAAAGGTTTTGTACAATACGATTGGAGAATAATGAAGGTAGGAAGTAACCCAAACAGCAAGTATAAAGGAGAATAGCAGAGATAAGCAAAGATGACGACTAAAGTTGATATATTGACACAATGGTCATGACAGAAAACATAAATATTAATATTAAGTCGGTTCTGTAACTACAAAGGACTTAATTCTTTGACGATTACATTGATATTTCAGCTAGAAAATAAATTTGTACTAAGTTTCATTCTTCATGTTGAAATGTTATTTTGGTTCAGTCAGCACTCATTTCTGAGTCAGAAGGTTGTGAGTTCAAGCATCACTCCAGGACTTGAGTGCAGAAGCTGGGTGATAATGTGGTTCTGAGGGATTGTTGCGCTTAGAGATCCTACCTTTTGGAGGAGGCATTAAACTGAAGCCCTGTCTGTCTCTTCAGATGGATGTAAAAGGTTCTGTGACACTTTTTTGAAGATCAGAGTTGTTTTCCTGGTACCCTGGCCAACATTCACCAGTCAACCAACATCAAGACATGCATCTCACTGATTTTTGCGGGACCTTGCTGTTTAAATTTACTGCCATATTTCCCTCAAAAATGATAGTGACTATACTTCAAAAGTGAATGGCTTTGCGATGCCTTTATCTCGAAAGGACTTTTAAAAAAAAGACAATGGTCTGTAGTTTAATGTCCCTTCAGTGTTTTATTTTAATACTTGTTTACAATATCAAATACTCATGTCCACTGAAGAGTAGCATGAGATAGGTTATCTTGGTTTGCTAACAGCAGGCTTTTTTTAAATAAAAGTTTTTATTTACCCAATTTTTCCAATAACAGTGCCAATAATGTCATTTTGGAATCTGGATGCAAGCAGACAATACTGTATTTGTTATAGAATGGCAGTAATAGATATCTGTATGAAAACAATCACAATTGCCAAAACAAAATGGCTGTTAAAAATGGTGGCAGTGCCGAGATAGGGAATTCATAGTGTCAACATCTTTTTTCATGTTATCATTGCATGGTGCTGTTATGTTGGGTGCTACCCAGAATCGATCTAATATTTAAATAGTTCAGTGTAGTTTAGGAAAGAATCTCATGGCACTAGACATTTCCTAGCTGGAACTAGGATGTGCTTGCACTAGTGATGTTACAAGGCTTCCATCAAACCATCCCCAAGAGTGCAGCATGCTGCCTACAGCTCCATTCCACCTCTTTGGTGGTATAAATGAGGTCATCGCCACAGTATTGTACAGATTTGGTTTTGTGACAACTGCAGCCAATACAACAACCATTATTTCATTTATCTGTTTTTATGTCTGATGCTGCCTCCTGTATTGGCATTTTATTCTCTTCCAACAGCATTTTTTCTTCAAAGCAATAGGGAATTAGAATGGTAGCAGGCTTCTAGTGTAAATCTGATGTAGAATACTACACGTGAACTCAAGTTAACCCCACCCATAGCAGCATAAACAGCCAGTATAATGCAGCATTTCCCACTCACAGCAAAAGGTGGTGGTACTGGTACTTTATTTGCGAGCTCAGTACGATGTGGGCATTAATCTACAAAGACCGACCGGTCAGCATTGTTCCCAATACAGCCTGCGTGTGCGCTGTCCACTTTCTTTGACCTTTACAGCGCAATTTGATTACTCGGGTTCTATCCTGCGCCCCCCACCCCCCAGAGATGAGCAGAGCCAAATCGGAGACAACCATGCAACGGATGGGGCAGAGCTGCGAGAAAGAACCAAACGTTCTTTTTCTCAAAATACTGAATATATTCCCCTCATTAATGAATTGATGTGAAAACACAAGCCTCAGAGACAATCCGCCTGAAACACTTCAGATTTTCTGTTCCTCATTTTTAAGTCCAAGATGTTGCAAAACAGACTACAGTTACTCACAAACAATGATCATATCTGCTTACTCATCATATGATTCCTATTTTAAAGTTGGCAAAGGCTACAATCCCACAAAAAAATTGTTTCCATATGCTTAAGGAAGTGCTGTGTTCCAGCTTAAGAAATCCTTGAGGGCTTCAGATTTCAAGCGATTTGCAGACAAATGGTACAGTCCTCATTAGGAAACTCTTCTTTAAATAATCAATTGTGTTAAAGTTTTCAGTATCAGAGAGAAAATGACTAGCACAGAACAATTGTAACTTTTGTTGTATCCAATTGGTTCGGTTTCAAAATGTTTCAGTAGTTGGTTTGGACTTTCAAGATGAATCCGTAAATACCAGACTGCACATTAATCAATCTTTCAGGCCAATCAACACTAGGAGAATGAATACATACAAAAAGATGAGTTTCCAGCAGCAATACTAAAGTTCTATGTATCTATTGATAATATGTTACTTTGAAAAAGTGGGAAATTAAGGACATTGAAAATACAGCTGATTAATGTTTTTCTGACCGTTTAGTCCTTACATTTATGCTACAGCTTTCAGTGAAATCAAGAGGCAATTCTGAAAGTTTTATTTATGCAAGGTGAAGTTTGCTTTTTACAGGTCAGCGAAGAAGCTGAACTTTTAAATCACTTTGGAATTAGTTTATTGGAAGATGTGTGCATTCTTTGATACAAGATGCTTTTTCATCTGGCTATATTGCTCTGTCTTGTTAGACACGAAAACAGTTTTCTATCTCCTTTTAAGAACTTCTCAGCTGAAGGGACTATACATCTAAAGCTGGCAAGGTTTAACAGCTGATGTCAAAATGCCATCTAGTGGATATTGAAATAATGCCCATTTTTTTGTCAGCTTACAATGTCAACCAGGTTTAATTTCAATATTACATATTAAAACACACAAATCAAACATTACATGGGCACTGGGTCAGGTTCACGGAAACAGGTTTGTGAGGTGATCCTTTTTACCAGTATGAGCGCTGAAAAACTTAGCCATACAAATATAGTCAACCATATACATCATCAGGAAAACTGATAATGCTGCCTTTTGTTCCTTCTCGGGTAAAATAGAATTAGAAGCAAAGCAAAGCACAGCAATATTCCCAGATGAAAAAGCATCTTCTTTATTAAACGGTTACCCAGTTACATTTTAAATGTTGAGCCATAGTTCAGGTCGACTGTGGTGTGGCTGACGGCCAGAAATACCTGGCCAGACCCCACTGCACAGACACTGCAAGCAGATCCTTACACCCACACAGATCCTTTGTAGAAACAGGCTGCATGTTGCAACTGTTCATTTCAAACACAATAAAACCATTCATTAAAACTGCCTTTCCAATTGGGAGGGAAGAAGTCAGTTGATGTACTCCATGAACAAGAATGTGAAACGAGTTGCCTACAGACATCAAGCATGGCACAACAGTCTTGGGACTGTCTCAGGACTTCAATAATGAATCCTGAAAGTTACTTCTGTTACAGGTGCATTCTATGAGCCAAGTCCTACTAGTTTTAGCAATAAGTACTGCAGCAGTCTTCAAAAAAGGATTAAAGAAAGCATCAGATATTCCACTGGGAAGTAGAGCATTTTTTGCTAACAATTTGGAACTGTCTAACAGATCAGTAGCATCAAGGATGACAGTAGAAATAGGACATCAATAAATCACATTACAATTCAAATGCACTAATCTGTGCCACAACAGGAGAAGGATCGGTGCTCATGATTCTCCACATAGGGGTAAAGGGGGGAAGGTTTTCTCTATTAGCTATTGGTAGTGAAATGTCAAACGTTTTTATACATGCATTTATGACTTCACTACAAACAGTGAATACAGGAAATCTTGACCCCTGGTTTTACAGCTGACACTTTGGGGAGGCCCCAAGTGGAGACCAACCACCTCTCCAAGAAGAAGAAAAAAAAATCTGACAGAGCATCAGCGTGAGCTGCTCTTAAACATCTGATAGGCAAGGCAACACACCACCGGCAGAGGTCACAGGCAGGCAGGCGGGCGCGCTGCCAGCCTCTTTAGTTGGACTATGATGTGTAGCACAAAGAACAGGGACTGAAAGAGAAAACTGAAAAAACATCTCGAGATGAATCATTTGATTGCTTAATCATTTTCCAGAGAAATAGCTTTCATTTATTATACAAGCTTTGTTCTTTTCATTATTAAAGCCTTGTTAAAAAAAAAGTTTCTCTTGCCCAACATTCTACTTTCATTTTCACCAATAAACAGATTAACTGATCAATCATTTCATTGTTGTTTTGTAGGATCTTGCTGTTGCAATAGGGCTCTCATGTTTGTAGTGACTACAATTAAAAAGGAATTTCCAAAGCATTTTGAGTTGTTTCTCAGATGTGTAAGCACCAGATAAATGCAAGTTTTAAAAACAGTTATTGTATCTGTACTGTTAGTAGTGCCTATGTAACAACTGGTCGGTGCAAGTTTTAGTCGACAAACAAACTTAGCCACAGGAGACATTCAAGCCCTTCAGAAAAAAGCCACAAGACAGATGCCCTTTCACGACAGGACAGAATTACAAGGAAAGGTTGGAGAAAAACTGGGCTCTTCAGCCTTGAATGGTGACTTGGAGCTGACTTTATAAGATGCATATACACTGCAGAAAAGGTAGATCCAGAAACACTACTTTAAACTAAAATAAAAAAGGACAAGTGAACAAATTTAAACCTAGTTTCGGACTGATTCTAGGATGTTCTTCTCACAAAGTGACTAACACATGGGATGGACATCCAAGTAGGGTAATGGAGGAAGAAACCCATAGAATTATTTAAAGAAACAAAAAGTCTGGTGCTGTGAAGAGCAAGTTCATCTTTAATAATCAAATGCTAGCAGCAAACCAGGCCATTGTCTGAACAGCTAAACATTGTTCATCTTTCACTCCTGCCACAAACTCCACACACTTGTTATTGGCGTCATCCCTTGCCCTGGCCATTGTCTCAAACTATTTGCACCCTCGGTGTCCTGTTCAGTTCCACACCCAAGTTTTCAACCCCATATCTTCTCTATCACAAAGACAGTCTACTTCCACCTCCAGCATCACCTCGCCTCTATCCATGCCTCAGCCCATCTGCTGCTGGAACCTTCATACATGCTTCTGTCACCACCAGGCTCAAATTACTCAAATGCCTTTTAAGTTTCTGCTCAGCCAAAACTTTGTTCCCCATTTCCTATCCCACACCAAGTCACGCTTGCCCATCACCCCTGTCCTTGCAGACCTACATTGGCTCATGATCTCCCAACACCTCACATTTAAGATTCTTATCCTTATCTTTGGATCCCTCCATGACCTTGCCCATCCCTATATCTGATACCTCCTTCAGCCCTACACCCACTCTCCACCATCCCCCCCCCTCACAAAAGCCTCTCCATCATTGGTAGCCATGTCTTCAACTGCTATGGTTCCACGCTCTAGAATTAGCTCCCGAAAATCTTCCACCATCCTCTCCTTTTTAAGACCTTCTTTAAAACCTACTGCTTTGACCAAGCTTTTGGTCACCCTTCCTAGATTTGGCATCCATTTTTCCTTACACCTCTGAAGTGCCTATGTACAGATGCTGTAAAAATGCAAGTTGTGTTGAACTGCAACTGGCATGTTGCCCCACCACATGTGAACTCCGATTTCTGGCTTCAGACAGCAACATACCAGAGGCAGAAAAGGCCTTCACTTCTTCTGCCATCACACACTGAGACTCCCTAATGTGACCAGACTGGAAACTACCCCATCTACATTATACACAAGCCTATTTTACATCATCCAAGCTGCAGAATGCCTAAAATTTATATTTGAAGTATCTAATAAACTCACTTGGCATGAATAGCACTGAGAATTCTCAGGAGGGATTTCTAATACTTATTTGTGGCCCAACTCATGGACAATTTGTAAGTTTCCTATTCACAATCTTGACAGCTGATGTCATGAGCAGTATAAATGCTCTAAAGCATTGAATATACTCTTGACCATACAAACTGTTTAAATATTACAATACAATTACATACAAACCGCCAAAATATGTTGCCAGATTCCTTTTGCTTACATATTTGACTGTAGATGAGAAGGTGTAAAAGTTAGTGTTCTAGACCTGTCTTTTTTAAACCTATGGAATAGCACAGAATGTCGAATGATGCCAGATCTTTGAGGGAACATGACATTTCAATAAATAAATGGTCAGATATTCATCACTTCTGGCTGGCAACATTCTATTACAGCCACATAAAGGGTCACTTTAGTCTTTGTAAAATGAGTCAACTCTTAACGGCTGGAGCACTGCCGGTTTGGAATGTCTTTCCCCAACCAACAGTATTGCATCATTTTAATCTCCACCACAGTCTTTTCTTTCCACGTTAACTTAAACTCTTCGGTGTTAAAGGCAGCTCGTGTTAATACTTCTCTTCCTGTTTTCCTTGAAACATTCATGGTGATGTCATTACATTTTTAAAAATGACACTGCAGTAGAAGGGAGTGGAGAGAAAAATCAAAAGCTCAAGTCAGTAAGGATCGCTGTGGTCACGAGAATTACTGGACCCTGTTGTAGTAATTCAGCCGGGTACCAACTCAAGGGAGTCTTGAGCCAGCAGTAATGTTAAAAAAAGTTATAAAATTACATTTTCTGCTACCAACAGTTAGTCTGGCAGCATAGTTTGGGTAACAAATGTCACTTCACAGGACAAAAATAAAACCTCTTTTTATTTTAAAGTTGGCATGTAAAACCGCGAATGACAAATTTTAAAACTTGGTGACTCGTCCACTGCTGCAGCACAAAATCCACTTTTTAAAACCTAGTAATGTAGAGCCAATACTGTGGCAAAGTATGCAACTTAACATGGCAAAAAAGAAGCAAAAATGCCTTCCAAATTGATGGCATTAAAGAGGCAATAGGTACTGCTCTTCATTAGAAATAGAAAATGGAAGTTCGCCATTATAAACTTCCATTTTCTATTTCTAATGAAGAACAGTACCTATTGCCTCTTTAATGCCATCACTGCTCAACAGAGCGAGAACACACACACTAGTAAAAATATCTATGTGCAGACCATCACTCAATGGCTGGGAAGACACATGCAAGGCTATAGAATTGGCAGAGGTCATATTAAAATGTTCCGATTCATTCACTCCTGTAGATTTGTTTCCAATGTTGGATTCCCACATAATCCTTCCTCTCCACTAGTTACTATTCTTACTAACCACTATTTTGATCTCTTCCTACATGCACTGGTGACCAATGTTTTATTAGAATATACATTTCCAAAGGGCTTTGTAACAAGGCTCAAAATTTCCTTCACCAAAGCTTAAATGGTAGCATGATTTATTATCCTACTTTATCACTTGTTGAGGCATGCATGAGGAGGCAGTAGCGATATTGGATAGGATAAAGAGGAGATACTTAAAGGTTAGCAGTCCTCAAAGTAGAAAAGACACCCGGTCTGGATGGATTGCATCCTAGGTTACTGATGGAATTAAGGGTGGAAATTGCAGAGGCTCTGGCCACAATTTTCCAATCCACCTTGGATATGGGGGTGGTGCAAGAGGACGGCAAAAAGGGATAACACCTGGTAACTACAGGCCAGTCAGCCTAACATCGGTGGTGGGAAACTTCTAGGGACAATAATCGGGACAAAATTGAGATTTGGAAAAGTATGAGCTAATAAATGAAAGTCATCACAGATTTGTTAAAGGCAAATTGTGTTTGACTAACTTGATTGAGTTCTTTGGTGAAGTAATGGAGATGGTTGATGAGGGTAGTGCAGTTGATGTAATGTATATGGACTTTCAAAAGGCGCTTGACAATATACCACATAATAGACTTGTTAGCAAAATTAAAGCCCATGGGATTAAAGGGACAGTGGCAGCATGGACACAAAATTGGCTAAGGGACAGAAAGCAGAGAGTAGTGGTGAACGGTTGTTTTTCCAGATTGGAGGGAGGTATACAGTGGTGTTCCCCAGGGGGGGTGGGGGGGGGGGGGGTCGCTATTAGGACCAAGGTTCTTTTTGATATAGTCACTAATAAATCAAATAAGGAATGCAGAAGAAACTTTACCCAGAGAGTGGCGCTCGCTACCACAGGGAGTGGTGGAGATGAATAGTATAAATGCATTGAAGGGGAGGCTAGATAAACATGAGGGAAGTAGAGAATAGAGGGTTATGCTGACAGATGATGACGGATGGGAGGAGGTTCGAGTAGAGCATAAACACCTGAATGGTTGGGCTGAATGGCCTGTTTCTGTGCTGTATATTCTATGTAATTGTACGCAATTCTATGAATGAACTGGACTTGGGTATACAGGGCACAATTTCAAAGTTTGCAGATGACACAAAACTCGGAAATGTAGTAAACAATGAGGAGGATAGTAACAGACTTCAAGGAGGACAGACAAACTGGTGAAATGGGCAGACATATGGCACATGAAATTTAAAAACAGAGAGGTGTGAAGTGATATATTTTGGTAGGAAGAATGAGGTGGCAATATGAACTAAATGGTACAATTTTAAAGGAGGTGCACAAATGGATAGACCTGGAGGTGTATGTACACAAATATTTGAAGGTAGCAGGAGAAGTTGAAAAGGCTGTTAAAAAAAAACCCACAGGATGCTTGGCTTTATTAATAGAGGCAGAGTGTACAAAAAGCAAGGAAGTTATGCCAAACCTTTATAAAACACTGGTTAGGCCTCAGCTGGAGTATTGTGTTCAATTCTGGGCACCACACACAAGGAAGGATGTCAAGGCCTTAGATACAGTGCAGAAGCCATTTACTAAAATGCTACCAGGGATGAGGGACTGCAGTTATGTGGAGAGACTGGAGAAGCTGGGGTTGTTCTCCTTAGAGCAGAGAAGGTTAAGGGGAGATTTGATAGAGGTGTTTAAAATCATGAGTTTTGATAGAGTAAATCAGGAGAAGCTGTTTGCAGTGGCAGAAGGGCCAGTAACCAGAGGAGACAGATTTAAGTTAATTGGCAAAAGAATCAGGAGGTGACATGAAGTAACTTTGTTTTTTTTAAATATACCAGAGTTGTTGTGATTGAGAATGCACTGCCTGAAAGAGCAGTGGCAGCAGATTCAATAGTAACATTCGAAAGAGAATTGGATAAATACTTGAAGGGAAAAGAATTGCAGGGCTATGGGGAAAGAGCAGAGGAGTGGGACTAATTGGATAGCTCTACCAAAGAGCCGGCACAGGCAGGATGAGCCAAATGGCCTCCTTCTGTGCTGTATCATTCTATGATTCTATGTATATTTTTTCTTCCTTCGTCAGCTCTTAGCCCCGTGCTATTCATCATCGCCCAACTTAGAGCGGTTCGCCAGGTGGCTTGATCTCAGCTAGCTGCCAATGCTACTGGGAGGTGCACAGGAGGAGCCTGGGGTGCCTTTTCCTCAGACTTCCTACTTTCTGGGAAATTTCTGCTTCTGCTTGACAAGAGCTCTTTGGTGCCACCGAGACTGGTTTCAGCATGTGAGAAATCAACCACATTCAGGATGCCAAGTGGTCATTATAGGATACTCAAGACTGAATGTGACCAAGTCCATGTGTGGTCAGTTTACCAGTATATCATATCGTCATACAAATGTACAGCATGGACTCTTGAATTCTTATCATATACAAACACGTTTTCATTAATGTAACAGAGGAACATTTATGATTAATTATATATTACAAAAATAGCACAGGGCTAGGAGCGGACAAAGGAAGAAAAAAATACACATAGAATCATAGAATGATACAGCACAGAAGGAGGCCATTTGGCTCATCGTGCCTGTGCTGGCTCTTTGGTAGCGCTATCCAATTAGTCCCACTCCCCTGCTCTTTCACCATAGCCCTGCAATTCTTTTCCCTTCAAGTATTTGTCAATACATAGGCCTGTGAGTGCATCTTCCTGATGACACCCAGCTTACTGTATGAGTACCTGGTTCCTGATAGATAGAATCTTACAGTATAGAAGGAGGCTATTTGACGCGTCACGCCTGTGCCAGCTCTTGAAAGAGCTGTCTAATTTAGCTCCACGCCAACGTGCCCTCTAAACTGCATGGCCACGCAGCTGTCTGCCGGTCCCGTGCAGCCCGGGACCGGCTTTTCAAATGCAAAATTTCTCACACACACACAAAAAAACTTTGAATGGGCCACGCAGCCTGTTAAAGGGACAGCGCACCCCCAAAAAATTAGGGGAACATTGTTCCACACCCCAGCTTTTTTCCCCCCAGAACTCTGCAAATTAGTCCTCAAGTACATGTCAAATTTTTGAAATGAATGATGGAATCCATGAACTGCTAACAGGTATTTTTCACATCAATGGATTATTACCATTGACCATCATGCATGTAGGATATCAGTAGTGAAATTATAAAACCACACTTCTGAAAGTAACTATTATCTGTGGGTAAGAGTTCAGAAAATGTGAGCCCCCTAAATACTTTTGGCTACAAAGCGCAGTAATTTAAATAAAAAAATTCACTTCCAGCAATGTGCATTAATGCTGCAAACCTCGACTCAGACATTGTCTAGCCACAGTCCTTATTTGTTTAATACTTGGTACTGAATTGCCAAAATACATCAATACAAGATAATTACAGTCAAATGCTTGCAAACCTTTTAATTTATTCTGAAGGACATGAGCAACCTTACTAAACAATAAAAGATGTTTGCGTGTTTGAACCCTTTGCATTCTGAATTGACGAAACTTTACAAGAAGAGTCATCATTTGAAATGGAACAGTTGAAACAACTACACTTGGACAAGAAACAACCACTCCGTTTCCACGAGACGCACTGAAAATGTGTCTATACAAGTCCACATTCAATTATATTACCCATCCCTGTAATAAATACAACCACCGACATTCTTCAATTAACATTCATACCACACATGATCAAGGGTGATCAGAAGAACTAGATGCCAGGGGCAATATCTTGTTTTGGCTCTCAAAGCACATCACAATGATCAAACATTTTCTCTGTTGGTAAATACATATGCAATAAATTATGGAAAAATAAATCACCACTGCATCAGTTGCAAGAGATAGCATGCTGAAATCTGGGGTTGGATCCCTGTATACCTCCACGCCCTTCCCCCACCCCCTTCAGTTTCAAGTGAAGTGCCCCTTTAAAAATATAGTCTGCAAGTCTGTGGATGACAAAGGTCTGTGCTGGTGTCAGAACCCTTGAGGACAAAAAAGTTATAATTCAATTTAAATGCAATGGAAGAATGGGCATACATCTGGCAGGTGACATTGAATGTAAATATATGTAGTGTAATTCATATGGGCAGGGCTAATGCCAAGCATCTGTATACCATGCTGGTCACTCTATTAAAGTCAGTTGAGAAGGAAAGAGACCTGGGTGTTATAATGTACAAGTCTCTAATTGGTCCATGACCAGTGCCGCAAAGCTATAGTGATAGCAAAGAGTGTGCTGAGATGTAGAGCTAGAGCTAGTCAATATGAAACAAAGAGCACCATAATGTCATTCTACAAGAACTTGGTAAAACCCCTTCCAGAATACAATGTCCAATTCTAGTCCCCTCGCATGTTGGGAGAAGGAGTTCCTAGGAAAGGTTCAGAGCAGGGCAACTACATTAATACCTAGTTGAAAAACCCCTTAGTTATCACAATAGGCTCAAGGAGCAAGATCGCTTTACTCAAAATAAAAGTCCTGATTTTGGAGAGACTTGATTGATGTATTTAAATTGACAAAGGGCCTAGACCGCTTTCTTGTGGAAAGATTATTTGAATTAGCTAAGTTAGGAAGAATGAGGGGACACGCATACAAGTTAAGTAAGCACAGAACTAGGTTAGTGGTCAGGAGGTTTTTCTTCTCCCAGAGCGTCATTGACCTTTGAAATAAGTTGCCGGCTTGTGCAGTGGGTGCAGATTCACTGCAAACATTCCAAAGGGGGTTGGACAAGTTCCTGGAGGAAGCAGGATATCGCTGCATATAAAAAAGGTAGGTGAAGTTGGGCAATACGTCACGTGGGCATTGTTATCTCCTGGAACCAGTTTCTGGATCAGCTTCAGGGGTTAGAGAGGAATTTCGCAAGATTACTTTTTTCCCCCCCAGAATTGGCCTAGGGTTTTATTATTTTATTTTTGTCTCTCCCAGGAGATGACATGGCTGTTGCTGGGTGAGGAGCATTGGGGTCATTCGCCTAGTTGCAGCATAGCTGATTGGGATACACATTGATGGACCAGCTGCTCTTTCTCTGTCAGTCTTTTTAATGTGCTTTGTATAAGGGTTTAAAAATTCTCTTTATACTCATCAACCAGGGCAACTTTTTTTCCCCCATTGCCTACATTAGATTTGCTTGTGGACTGAGCAAGATCACAAATTTACTACTAATTATTATTGAATTACAGGTCAGTTTTGTGTCATTGATTCACACTTGCGAAGAATTGGATTGAGATGGTTTCAAGTAACTCACTTGGGACTCACGATCATTAGAGAAAAGAGACACTTACAATTCATCAGCTCAGTTTTGAACCAATGTTAACCCAACCATTCACATTTCTGGGAAACATTAAAATTGATTTTCCAACGCCTGCCACTTAACATTAATAATTTAAGATTTGCTTACATAATAATGTTCAACATAGTATTTAGGAAGTAGTGTCATCTGAAGTTCCACCAATAATTAGGAATTGCAACCTTATATCTGCTGCTTATTACCAATTATGTTGGGATTCATTTATAATAACCAGACTTATGATGCATTATCTATTGTGCAATGTCCTACTAGTCCAATTATAAATAAATTTGATGAATTCAGCAAAACTTTGTTCATACACCGATCTGACTTTGTTCATACGCTGAGCTGACTTAAGAACCAACAGTTCAGTAAGTGGACAACTGCAAATAAATTCCAATGGTGGAAATGGGAACCAAAATAAAGGATTACAGAATAAGGAAATTTTCAATTTGTTATACGTTTCAAGATTGGCAGCCAAAAGGTTCTGCAAAAGTGAACGAAACTTTACACTTTAACAGCTTCAAATATGTCTTCCTGAAAGGCATGGTCATTAGAACCAGTACTGATTTGGACCAACTTTATGTCCAGACAGCAGCTGGACAATCTATCCCCGGGTCAACATTTAAGAATAGATTAAAAGAAAAAGGTAGCTGGTTGAAGGAAAGGGGGATAAAAGGGACACGAGCAGTGGGTGGGCACATGGGATTAGGACGACTACTCTGGTCGAGGATAAATGCCTAAACTGCCATGTTGTTGTAACTTTCATGCAAGGTAATTCTAAATAATCACATAGAAACATAGAAGATAGGAGCAGGAGCAGGCCATTCAGCCCCTCGAGCCTGCTCCGCCATTCATGAGATCATGGCTGATCATCCAAATTCAGTACCCTGTCCCTGCCTTCTCCCCATATCACTTTAGCTTTAAGAAATATATCTAACTCCTTCTTGAATATATTTAATGAATTGGCCTCTACTGCCTTCTGTGGTAGAGAATTCCACAGGTTCACCACTCTCTGGGTGAAGAAATTCCTCCTCATCTCAGTCCTAAATGGCTTACCCCTTATCCTTAGACTGTGACCCCTGGTTCTGGACTCCCCGGCCATCGGGAACGTCCTTCCTGCATCTAGTCTGTCTAGTCCTGTCAAAATGTTATAAGTTTCAATGAGATCCCCTCTCATTCTTCTAAACTCCAGCGAGTACAAGCCCAATCGACCCAATCTCTCCTCTTACGTCATTCCTGCCATCCCAGGTATCAGCCTGGTGAATCTTCGCTGCACTCCCTCCATGGCAAGAACATCCTTCCTCAGATAAGGCGACCAAAACTGCACACAATACTCAAGGTGTGGTCTCGCCAAGGCCCTGTACAACTGCAGCAAGACATCCTTGTTCCTGTACTCAAACCCTTTCGCCACGAAGGCCAACATACCATTTGCCTTCTTAACCGCCTGCTGCACCTGCATGCTTACCTTCAGCGACTGGTGCACAAGGACACCCAGGTCTCGTTGCACTTCCCCTTCTCCCAATCTATTGCCATTCAGATAATAATCTGCCTTCCTGTTTTTGACACCAAAGTGGATAACCTCGCATTTATCCACATTATATTGCATCTGCCATGCTTCTGCCCAGTCACCCAACCTGTCCAAATCATCCTGGAGTTTCTCGGCATCCTCCTCACGGCACACTCCCACCCAGCTTTGTGTCGTCTGCAAACTTGGAGATATTACATCCAATTCCCTCGTCTAGATCATTAATATATATTGTGAATAGCTGGGGTCCTAGGACCGATCCCTGCGGTACCCCACTAGTCACTGCCTGCCACTCGGAAAAAGACCCATTTATTCCAACTCTTTGCTTTCTGTCTGCCAACCAGTTCTCTATCCAAGTCAATACCTTGCCCCCAATCCCATGTGCCTTAACTTTACATGCTAATCTCTTATGCGGGACCTTATCGAAAGCCTTCTGAAAGTCCTCAGTTCTGATGAAAGGTGTACACCCAAAATGTCAGAACCGATCTTTTCTCTTTATTTTAGGTCACGTCTGTCCCAGTGAGATCATTCAACACATTCAAGAAACACCACTGAGCCACAACCAACTCTCAATATTACTCTTCCACCCTAGGACTATATTTTGCAAGTCATGCCCTCCAGCTGCATAGATCAACATTTTAAAAGAATTCAAAATGTATATATTGTTGCCATTGCCCAGACATGTATATGCTAAGCTAGTACAACAAGAAGTTGTTGGTTCAGTAGAATAAGCCTTCATTGGCATTTCACCTGCAACTTGCACTGACTTGGGTGGAGTCTCCAGGCAGAGTTTACTAAAAGGAGCAACTTTACACCATGTACAAAAAAACACACATGTTTCACAAGTTGCTAACAGATCACTTCAGGAGAAATACTTTCCTGCAACAAAGAATCCAAACGGTGTGTGGCCTCCCCCACCACCCACCTGCCGACAGTGTCTGGGTCCCTTCGCTGCAAGCTTTAGTATTTTTGGAAGGTAATCTTTAAAAATTTCACATGTAGAACTTGCTTCAAATCGAATTGCACAGCACAGAAAAAGAAATATGAACGAATTCATCAGGTTGGGCAATTAACTGCACCAGGAAATAGTATGCTAAGAAAACCAGAGAAGCGATAGTTTAAAAAAAACATAATTGGATACTTGTACACGAGTATACTATAGATATTCATCCAAAATAATAAACTATATGGAAATTTGAACAGCCCCACTGCTGCTGCCCGGGAATCCTCCACCATTTCCTCTTTTTTGCGGTTGAAGCTTAATTTTCCGATTGGTATTTTACTCAACACTAAATGGCTACCTACTTAACTGATTGATGCCTACAATCTAGGCCTAGGATTGTTACACTGGAAAAGAATCACAGAAAAAAGTCACTTATCAAAACAAATGAGCAGCTTGATTTGCAGGAAGAGTGGCAATGAGAGAGCCAGCAGGGTAGATCACATGTTTAAAAAAGTCAGAGAAATATTCTCTTCCGTGTAATCCCCAATAGACTACAATAAAACAGACCCAACATAGCACAGAGGACACAGTCAGTATCTAATAAATCATTGACTAATTCAGGCATTTTCAGCAGAAACAATCATTTTAGTATGAACACCAGTACAATACAGTCATTAAGTGGTTAAAAAGAGTAAGAGTCAATGTCAGCATAAAGAAAAAATATCCAAAACTGTGGATAATAAAATTCCCTGCATGCCTTGGTTGCTGGGGTGAGCACTACAGTTTTATAAAGTGCTCTTTGTAACAGTCTGTGGGTCACAGCAATGACCTCTGACACTATGCATTCTGTTTGAGCAAAGCTGTTTCAGGTCATAATGGCCACACAGACTGGAAGCATGGAGGAAATATCTCAAAACCCACTTCGGAGTAGACAAAAGATAGTTATTAAAATGATAAAACAATGTAAACATTTGACATTTTAAGTCAGGAATTACATTTTATTTTTACAACCTTTAAAAAAAGTTAATAGAACCAAAGCCTTTATTAAAAAAGTATTTGTTGAATTTGCACTCTCTTTACTGTCCCCCTAACTGCACCTCTTATATTTCCAGTGAGATGCTCTGACCAGCAAGGATGCAGGTTCTGGCCTGGTTCCACAGAAACCATTCATACCAGAACTGCTTTCAGTTGGGAGGTTTTGTATTGGTTTGTGGCTGGACCTTCTTCGGATTTTCCCACTGCCTTATTTGACAGCTTGAACAAGACAAGCCAACTCGCTGTCCACGGGAAGCCTGCAGTAACAGAGACCGAAATTCAAACAGGAGTCTGCAAGGCTGGGGCATGGTGAAGCACTGTCCCACTGGAAAGCAATTTCTTCAAGTCAAACCCTTCCTGAAATATATAGACATACACACTCATACAGGACGTCAAATGTTTGCAACCAAGCGACAACGTTTTCCAGGCTTTTGAGAAGTATAGCAAATCTTCAACACTCCGGCATGGCTTCACTTAGAATGTGACACCATGACATTGGAGTGACTTATTTACCCAGAAGGTCCAGTTGAAATAGATTTTGTTTCCAGCCAATATATTTATATTATCCCAATATCACTGTACCTTGGAGATACAAACAAGTAGGCATTTAACAAGTAGAAATATTGTGCAAAAGCAAAATACTGCAGATGCTGGAAATCTGAAATGCAAACAGAAAGTGCTGGAAATACTCAGCAGGTCAGGCAGCATCTGCGGAAAGAGAAACAGAGTTAATGTTTCAAGTTGATAACCTTTCGTCAGAACTGGAAAAAGTTAGAGGTAGAACAGATTTTAAGCAGGGGCAGGGAAAGGGGGATGGGGAGGAAAGAACAAGAAGGAAGGTCTGTGATAGGGTGGAAGGCAGGCGAGGTTAAATGATAAAGGCATAACTGTACAAAGCAAAAGGAGATGGTAATGGGACAAGAAACAAAAGATGGGTCGAGAAGAGTTGTAAATGGGAATAGCAGAAACATTTGCCATCTGAAAAAAATGGGGGCAGAGGTTATGCTCTGAAAATGTTGAACTCAATGTTGAGATGAGGTGCTGTTCCTCGCGCTTACGTTGAGCTTCGTTGGAACAGTGCAAGGCCGAGGACGGAGAGGTCAGAGTGGGAGTAGAGCAGTGAATTAAAGTGACAGGCAACCGGAAGCTCAGGGTCACACTTGCGGACTGAATGGAGGTGTTCCACAAAGTGGTCACCCAATCTGCGTTTGGTCTCCCCAATGTAGATGAGACCGCATAGTGAGCAGCGAATACAGTGTACTAAATTGCAAGTACAACAAGTAAATCACTGTTTCACCTGGAAGGAGTGTTTGTTGACCCTGGACAGTGGGAAGGGAGGAGGTAAGAGGGCAGGTGTTGCATCTCCTGTGCTTGCACGGGAAGGTGCAATGGGAAGGGGAGGGGGTGATTGAGGAGTGGACTAGGGTGTTGCGGAGGGAATGGTCCCTTCGGTCGGAATGCTGAACAGGGGAGGGGAAGAAGGGGAAGCGCAGCGTAAGCTCAAGGAACAGCATCTCATCTTTGGTTTAGGCACGCTACAGCCCTCTGGACTCAATATCGAGTTCAACAATTTTAGATCATAACCTCAGCCCCGATCACATTTATATTTTATTTTTTCATCCACCCTTTTGTTTGCCCCCCCCTCTTTTTTTTCCCCCTCCTAGAAGCTGGCAGCTGTCCTTCATTCTGCCAGTGCATTTCACACTTCTTTTAGCCTCAACCTGTCACATTAACACCACCTCTTGCCTTGATCATCACTTAATGTCTCTTAATCTCTCCTTTTGTTCTTTCATCCCCTCCCCCTTTTCCCAGCTTTATCCTTGCCTTAAATCTATTTCATTTCCTGCTCGTTCCAGTTCTGACGAAAGGTCTTCGACCTGAAACGTTAACTCTGTTTTCTCTCCACGATGCTGCCTGGCCTGCTGAGTTTTTCCCAGCGTTTTCTGTTGTTATTTTGGAGGGGAAGATGTGTTTGGTGAAGGGAATCACACTGGAGGTGGTGGAAAATAATCCGTTGAATGTGGAGGCTGCTGGGGTGGAAGGTGAGGACAAGGGGAACCCTATCATGGTTCTGGGAGGATGGGGAAGGGGTGAGAGCAGAAGTGCGGGAAATGGAATGGACACGGTCGAGGACCGTGTCAACCACAGTAGAGGGGAATCCTCGGTTGAGGAAAAAGGAAGATGTATCCGAAGCACTAGTATGGAAGCTAGCATCATCAGAGCTGATGCGACAGAGACAGAGAAACATCAACTCTGTTTCTCTCTCCACAGAGGCTGCCTTTCCTGTTGAGTATTTCCAGCACTATTATTAGAAATATTGCGTCATGTGTTTAAGAATTAACACCCAAATGCACATTTTAATGCAAGAAAATGCAACACTTCATAATTAACTCATTCTATTTTATTTAATGTCTCATGCTTCCTCCATCTCTTAGATTTCCCCCCCTACACATTGCTTGGAAGGGCACACCACTGATCCCTGGGACATCCCACTCAGTACTTTGCTCAACTGACATTTCTCCCCTTACGCACACTGTTTACCTTGAATTCCCACCACATTCAATTTCAACAGCAGCCTTGTGAGAGGAATTTTATCAAAGGCTTTTTGGAAATCTATGTACACCACCTCATAGTTTATCACTGTCAATTTGGAATGTCAGTCCCTCAAAAATATTAAAAAGGAGGAGGTTAATCAGACAGAATCTTCCCTTCATGTTAGCTGGTACGTTAGATTATTTTCATACAGCTAGTCCTCTAGTTTGCTTCTGATAAGCAATTGCATTATTTTACTATATATTGAAGTAATTTATTGTGCGAGAGATTAGAGTTGCCAACCTATGCCACTGAATCATTAATATGTGACAATGCCATCCACAAGTTTATGCAATTTCTTAGATCATGTTTAAAAGTTTCAGATCAAACACTCGTTTGGAGCTATATTCATTTATAGCTACTTAAATCTTGTAGCAGTTTTAATATCCTGAAAGCTTCTTAGAATAAATACTGAAGTGGCATTATTATAAAGCAGCAAATTACCATCCATCAATATAGAGAAGAACCAACACAAGGGAAAGGATTTAACCATCACTCAGTATTTACATGTTTAGCAGCATGGTATTGTTGCTGTGGTGACATTATATGCCTTTATTAGATTAATAGTATATAGATGAGGAGGCTCCACCAGTATTGTCTGCATGCCCCATCATCAGCACAGTCGGAGGATCCATACATAAAAGTAGTTGGCGATTGAAACAAATGGAGTAAAGCATTTGAGCTGCTTCAATCATTTCCACTTGGCAAGTAGCCCTTGAACCTGACAATTTTGACATTAATTCTTAGCAACGGAAGTCAAGTACCAATTAACCATTACATTTCCTGTTATTAACATTTGCGCTGGCACTTGATATTTTTCTACTTTTGAGATGTCAATATTTCCTAATTCAATTAAGCATAATGAATAACAGGTTTTAAAACTGAAAATAGCTCTCCTTGGATCGAGGAGGTTACGTGTGACCTTAACTAAAAATTTGCAAGAGAATCGTAAATACCCAGGAGAGTGCAGCAGGCAGTGATCTAATTCAAGATTCAGGTGATACCATGAAATGGGAGAAGCTGGAGTACTTTGCATTACTAGAATCCTTTAGGAGGAGGAGATCAATGGCTGGAAACCACTCCCATTTTCGACATCTATTGTGAAGTACGTGAGGGCAGTTTTATTTTCTCCGCTCTTCCCGTCCTGCACAATCCACGGGTGTGATGCATGACGACATCTACACTGAGGGATTAACAACCGAGAGTAATCGCGGCTTGTTTATTGAATGTTATTAGCAGTCAGAATACACTGTAGTTATATTGTGAATTTTGTTACTGTAGTAATTGCCATGAAAACAGTTCCTTCCCATCACAAGATCACATCACTTATTTTCATCTAAACCACATCACATGACCTGGAAATAGTAACAAATTGAACATTCATAATGACAGTAGTGGGGAACTGGCTGGTTTGGTGGGGGTGGTGGTTGGTTGTGGGTAGGTGGAAGGAAGAAAAGAAACATTAATGGCAGTAAACGGAAAGTAGCAGCTTAAGAAGAGGAAAAAGAATGGCCAGAAGCATGGCGTTTGCTGTGAGGCAACTTCAACCTTCTAATCAATATAGAAACAAAATCAAAATTTCCTCTTGCAGTTACTGAAACTCCACGTTCACGTTATGACCTTAACAGAATCCCTGGCATCGACTCCTCTCAGTCTAAAATGTTAAAAAAAAATACTGCAATTCATTCCAAAGCGGCTATCAAATTTCTTGGCAAAATGTTTCATATGATCAAACATCATTTTCAACCGCATTTAAGCGGCACTTTTATTACATGGCCAAGTAATTGCAATTGTTAAAACAACTTTTAACTATAGTTAAGGTTAAACTCAATACTAGCATGACAAATAATGGTGTCCTCCCACTATTAAACTCAAGAAATTAGATTTTAAATTAATGCCTTCTCCTACTGCATTGACATATTTCCCATTATTGGAATATGAACATTTTTATGACTTTAATAAGAGAATGTCAAGTGAAGGAAAAAAAAAAGTGCAAACAAATGGGATTACTTTTATGGAAAAGTGCACGATGAATATTTAAAACACTGTTACACAGGCTGCTGCTGCTGCTGCTACCACTGTCGGCTGCCAGCATTCAACCTCAGTCCCTTCCTTATTTGGAACACAATTCCAAATCACGGTGCAAAATATACATTTAACTTTTTGTAAACCTATCAGTCAGATAATACAGGAAAAAGACACTTCATGCCCATTCTTTAACAGTAACTTTCTTGAAGTTTACAAACTGCAGTTCTGGGTCTGTGGCAGAATTATGAGCAACACATTCCTCTCTGCCCCCAGTCTAAATCGTTACAGTTTAGACATTGAGATTCATGTAGAGATTTAACTTCTTGTTGACAAAAAAAGTTATAAGATTTGCTGATACAAAACAAGACATATATGAAAAAAAACTTCATTATCCGACAATCTGCATACCATTTTTGAAGACTCAATAATTTCTAGTAGGAAGCCTAAATGAAAGACAGACACTGTCTGCTCAGAAAAGAAATCTTGGCCAGCAAAATACAAACTTCAAATGGAACAGCTACCACAGTTAGCAGTAAGCACATTAAAAAAAAAGATTCTGAAATAAAAAGTTCTGTAACCTACCTGAAATTCTGACTCTGTCCATTAGTACAAACAGCATTTACAGTAGTATCCACAGCAATATTGTCTATCGTATCAAGAGTTGGCTTTCTACAAGTGTCTATTCCGATACAATTTCTTCAATCTGTGCAATCATGAATGCACCATATTACCACATTACCATGTGCTGATCATATGTTTGTACCACACACTGAAGCAGCATTGTCAGCTTGTGGCTTAAAAACTGAGCACGTGACGACATTCATAAGCTTAAAATAACCTACCAGAAGGAGGCAACTGTATATCTTAAAATATATATCTGCAGAGTGTAATTCTACTGATAATCATTTTTTTTTTTTTTTAAATAAAATATTTGAAGTGGCCAAATTCAATTACAAAGGTGGACTGGAGTTGAAAATTGAATTATTGCAATATGGGTTGTAATACTATTGCAGCATTTACCTTCAAGGAAAGATTTAGTTTATGCATTTCCATGAAATGGTCTCAGAGCAGAATGACAATTATATAGAGAATAAAAAATGAGTGGAAGTATGATACTGGGCTCCAACTTG
Source organism: Squalus acanthias (assembly GCA_030390025.1). Classification (NCBI taxonomy): domain Eukaryota; kingdom Metazoa; phylum Chordata; class Chondrichthyes; order Squaliformes; family Squalidae; genus Squalus; species Squalus acanthias. The sequence goes on from CM059447.1 coordinate 23,890,015, forward strand.
CTGGAAGGAATTGTCATGAAGTTTTAACCCACAAGAGGGTTACTCAAAGCAATTAATAAATACTTCAGGAAGTGAGGTTACATTACAGCCTGTAACAGTTCCACAAGTCTTATTTTACATTAAATAAAATGTACTATTTCTCAGCACTTGCATTTTTAACCCAATGCCTGTGCAGCAATTTGAGGCCATTAGAACAAATTTGTTAGAATGATCTCTATACACACATCAGGTGACAGAATGGCAAATAATAAATGCACCCAGTAATAGGATCGCACGACAAGAAAAAAGACTTGCATTTCTATAGTGCCTTTCACGACCTCAAGATGTCCCAAAGCAATTGACAACCAATTAAGTACTTTTTTGAAGTGTAGTCACTGTTGTAATGTAGGAAGCATGGCAGCCAATTGTGCACAGCAAGCTCCCACAAATAGCAATGTGATAATGACCAGGTAATCTGATTTTATTTATGTTGATTGAGAGATTAATATTGGCCAGGACACCGGGGATAATTCCCCTGCTCCTCTTCAAAATAGTGCCATGGGATATTTTATGTCCCCCTGAAAGCGCAGATGGGGCCTCGTTTTAAAGTCTCATCCGAAAGACAGCACCTCTGACAGTGCAGCACTCCTTCAGCACGGCACGGGAGTGTCAGCCTAGATTTTTGTGCTCAAGTCTCTGGAATGCGACTTGAACCCACAACCTTCTGACTCAGAGGCTAAGAGGGAATTAATATGATATTTTCTTGCAATGCGAGCTATATATTATATAGAAAATAGAGGATGCTGGTAAAATGTTACAAGGTTGTAGCACGAGGAGTGATGACATGATCAAATGCAAGATCAAAGGTGAAGCTATTTATCATGCTCTGGTAAATGCTACTATTTTGTTACAACTTTCAACACACCCACACATTTTAATGTAAACAATTTTTAAAAACAAACATTTTCAGAGCCTGCTCATAAGAATTTGAATCCTTGACGTTTCGCCACTACGATTGCCAAGTTTATTTATTTTTTTAATTTGTTTTTATGGGATGTGGGCGTCGCTGGCAAGGCCAGCATTTATTGCCCATCCCTAGTTGCCCTTGAGAAGGTGGTGGTGAGCCGCCGCCTTGAACCACTGCAGTCTGTGTGGTGAAGGTACTCCCACAGTGCGGTTAGGGAGGGAGTTCCAGGATTTTGACTCAGCGACGATGAAGGAACAGCGATATACTTCTAAGTCAGGATGATGTGTGACTTGGAGGGGAAGTTGCAGGTGGTGGTGTTCCCATGCATCTGCTGCCCTTGTCCTTCTAGGTGGAAGAGGTCGCGGGTTTGGGAGGTGCTGCCGAAGTCTGTCCAACTCCTTGTCTAGTGACAGGAAGTAGGGGTGTTCTACAGCCTATAGTCAGAAAGCTAGAGGTCACAGTCACATTATTTCTCAGTAGAATCTATTCTTCCTGTCAACCAACGCCAGTTGACAGGAAGAATAGATTTTACTGATAAATAATGAACTTTAAAAAAAAATACAGCCGTCCTGCAGATATTATAATGCAGTAGTATATGAGGCTGCAATACTCAAATTTTGAACATGAAGGAGAATTTTTCATTAAAAAAAAAATGCTGGAGTTTGTCGCAGGCCCACAACTATTTCTGCAATTAGAATATAGTTTTCAAACATTGCGGGAAATTTACCATGTTTTGTGTTTCTATTCCTTTCTGTTCTCATTATTTCTGTCCTCCTCTCCCCCACTGTTGCTGGCAGCAACAATCCCATAATGTTACCAATTCAAAGTTGGTTGCTTTTTTTTTTGAGGGAACAGAATGACAGGGATTTCATATGGTACCGTGGAGTAGTAACATGCAAGCTTGCCACTCGAACACCTTGGGCTGGATTTTAACCAGCCCTGAGGAGGCGGGACTGCTGGGAAAGTCAAACTCAAAAAGAATGGGAGCGGGTCCCGAACCCGCCTCCAACCAATCTTCCCGGGTCCCCGATTTGTGCAGGGACCCGACTCCCAGCAGCGGGAAGAGGAATATAGCCACTTAACTGCCTGTTAACAGGTAATTAACAGGCAGTTAAGAGGCTTTTTCCCCATTTTGAGACTTCTGCTGTGGGCTTCCCGATGTTGGGGAACCCCGCCAGGGTAGGTGAGGTGTGCTGGGGGTCTGTTATGTTGGTGTATAGATGACAGCTGCAGAAGCGGTGTGAAGGATGCAATGGGACACTGGTGAGTGTCAGAGGTAAGGAAATATTGGGAAAGTCATTTTTCATGTGTTTAGATTTTTCTGTAGGTGACAAGCTTTGAAGTGTTTGTGGCCTCACCTCAATGGGAGAAGTGACAGGTCGCTTCTGTACCCTCCCTTGCAGCTGCCCTCCATTTCATCCTAAGGAGAGAGTCGCTGGTGAGCCTGGGTTCAAGGGCTCACCTGTGTACAGTGATTGTCAGTGTTTGACAGCACCTCAATGCTGTTAAACACTGTCAAATCACCTGTCAAAAATTTATGGTTCATGTGCCTTTAAGAAAACCAGCAAATGAAGCGTCATCAACTGACGTCATCGGACACCGGCTTTCCCTTAATTGGCCAGCAAGCCCGCAGAGTGGGCTTAAAAAGGCCAATCAGGGGAAAATAGCATCTGTGCGTCGGACGTCGCTGGGGGCGGGAATAGAACCCGGAAGGCAGCAGTCCTGCCCCCAACGTGTCTCGGTGAATAAAATCCAGCCACTTGTGTGTGCAATATCAATGGCGCTGCTAAGGAAAGAGGCACTGAGTGGAAGCTGGAACCCTTTTCCATACAGAGGGAAATTCAAACCAAGCCATCCTTACATAGATCCTTACTCATTAGTGACAAAGCAGCATCTGCTGAGGCCAGGGAGAAGGTAATCTGACTACCAAAATTTAAGAAAATGTAAAAGGAAAGATAAGGCAGAGATTAGGATGTTAAACCAAGGAATATTAATTTATAAGGTTTTACTAAAAAAAGTTTTTTTTAAAAAAGACACAATGGGGGGAATTTTAACCTAAAAAAGGGTGGGTTGGGGGCATGGGGGTACTTAGTATTAAAAGAAAATTGGAATCCAGAACTGAACCCTCCGCCAACCCGCCCACTTCCTGTTTAATGGAGACAGGACCCAGGGGGAGGGTGGCGGGCAGCCAACCTGCTGGCAGGAGGCGGGCCATCTATTTAAATATTATAATGAGGCTGGAAGCCTCTTCTTTAACCTCCATTTTGTGTTTAACTGTAGCTGGTCTGGTTTTGCACACTTCGTAAAGCTCGCCAGCTACAGCAAGGCGGGGACTGCTGCATCCAGGAGGCAAGTGCCTTTACACCAACACCTGGCTCCAGGGGCCCTGCCTAACCCACGCCCCACGATCGGAGATGTCCCCACGAGGCCTCTGTTCATCACCACCACCCCCCTCCGACCCCGATCCCATTCGGATTAAAAAAATACATTGATAGTTATTTTACTTGTGCAGCCAATATCCAATTGGTGCAAATCAGGCATTTTACCTCACCAACCAGGTTTCAGCCCTGCATTCCTGTTTCTTGCGTCAAGTACTGGCAAATGTTGTGGTGGTAGATTCAGATGAGAACAAATCAGCCTATGGCACTTGGCTGTGCACACACTGTCTCAACTTACTAGCACAAGACCACCAGCCAATATAAGGCAGGTTCAGTCAATGCTGTGTTGGCATGAAATGCGTTGGATTCTCCAGATTGTCTCCACTTCAGCTATTATATTTGAGCTGAGTCAATGCAACCCCCGCACTGAGGCAATCACCTTGGTCAAAGAAAAGCAGGAGATGTGGAGTCAGCTGCTGTAAAATATATTAAAAAGTGTACTCCAATACAGGCAGTTAAAAATTTAAGCCATTAATATTAATTTCTCCTACACCGAGATTTCCACCCCGCAGTTTTTATTTTAAGAATTGTCAGTGAAATGGGGGCACTCTATAGGATCTCGAATTTCATTTTTTTGGTTCTTCTGCAGTTACGCAGTGTCAATACATTATTAATAAATTGCCTAAATGGCTGCCACTGAATTTTCTCCCTGTTGCATGAATTGCCGCACAAGAAAGTCCCATCCGCAGATCTAAAGACGACAAGCTGAGGTTACCCGAACAGCAACATTGATTGCCACTTCTGACACGAGCAAAGGTTACATTGAACAGAATTGAGTTAGTGATCATTTAGCATGCCCACAATTATGGGGTTGTTCTCCAAAGAGGTCATTCAGCTACAAGTTTGGTCACAGTGGTTGAAAATACAATATTCTGACTAGATTAACTCTGTACTTCGAGTACATTCAGATTTGATAGAGTACACAGTTAGTTTGACTGGAAGTCTATTTGCCAAAATTGTTGGCAATAAGATTGGCAAAGAGAGAATATGAGAGTAGAATGGCAGTTAACATAAAAGGGAACCCAAAAATCTTCTACCAGCATGTAAACAGTAAGCGGGTAGCAAGAGGCGGGGTGGGGCCTATTAGGGACAAAGGTGGTGATATATCCTTAGAGGCGCAGGGCAAGGCTAGAATACTCAATGAGTACTTTGTATCGGTGTTTACTAAGGAGGTGGATGCTGACAAAATATCAGTAGAAGTGGAAAAAGGTAGAAGCAATGGAAGGGGTGAAAATTGATTGACAGTATGTACTAGAAAGGCTGGGTATGCTTAGAGTGGATAAGTTGCCTGGTCCAGATGGCTTGCATCCCAGATTGCTAAGGGAATTGAGGGAAGAGATAGCGGAAGGGCTTGCCATAATTTTCCAATCTCCCCTAGATGTGGGGGATGTGCCTGAGGATTGGAAAATGGCACATGTGACACCATTTTTCAAGAAAGGGTGCAAGGACAATCCTAGTAACTACAGGCCAGTCAGTTTAACATCAGTGGTGGGTAAAGTTTTAGAAACAATAATCAAGGAAAAAATTAATGGGCACTTGGAGAGCTTTAAGCTAATTAAGGAGAGCCAACACTGATTTGTAAAAGGCAGATCGTGTTTGACTAATCTAATTGCATGATCTTGGAAAGAGAGTGTGGTAAGCTATAATTTCAAATATTGCTTATTATACATACAATAGGACCACAATGCAGTTTTAAACCAGAGCCTGAGCTGGGAAGCCAAGACAGATTTCCCGCTAGGCTCAATCAGGTCGGAAGACAGAAGAGGCTTCATCAGACAAGTCTAAAACTTTCCGTTGTGGGGCCAGAGAAGCAGGAGTGCTCCTCTGAGTCCCACAAGGAAAGTCATGGCCCTATCCTGCTTTGAACTCTTCGCCCTCCCTCCCACGAGAGCTGCCCGAAACCCTCTTCCTGCCCATTCCAGGGGAGAAGTGGAGCAGCAACATTTAAAAATGAGGCCTTGGAGTTAAAATACCCCAGGCCTAAAAATTTAGGCATGAGTGCGCGCTTTGCACTTGCCCGTAACTCACTCTGGGTTATAATCCTGAACGCCAAGACCAGCTATACAGATAAAAATGGTCTTTTCTAGTCTTTTAGAACATTCCTAACTTTTCACCCTGTAGGAAGAGGCCGGTGTCGGGAGCAGCAGGAGAATACAGTGAGTATTTAAACTCACTTTCGCGGGTTTTTTCAGAGGCTTACCAATCTCGCAGACTGGTGGCGGTGTTCCAGAGCCACGTCACGATTCAAAGTGACGCAGGCAAGAGGAAGCAGCTGATTGGGTGAGTATGGCCAGGTGAGTATTTATACTACTCTATAGTTTGACAGTTAAGGTTAATAGTTTATAAAGTTTAGAAGGTCTTAATTTTTGTGGTTATAGTTTCTAAGGTCTCTGTTGTGTAGCGGGGAGTGCTAGTAAACAAGGGCCCTTGAGTATATCATTTAATTGTAGTGTAATTAGTGGTATTGATTTGATTTAATTTAAATTAATTAAAGGGTAAGTCATGGCAGCACAGCTCGGCCCCATGGCATTCTCCTCCTGCACTATGTGGGAAATCAGGGACACTTCCTGTGTCCCTGACGACGATGTGTGCAGGAAGTGCATCCAGCTGCAGCTACTGGCAGACCGCATTGCGGCGATGGAGCTGCGAATGGATACATACTGAAGCATTCGCGATGCTGAGGACGTCATGGATAGCACGTTTGATCAGTTGGTCACACCGCAGGTAAAGGCTGCACAGGCAGGAAGGGAATGGGTGACCGCCAGGCAGAGTAGTAAGCGCAGGCAGGTAGTGCAGGGCCCCCTGCGGCCATCACCCTCTCAAACAGATATACCGCTTTGGATATTGTTGAGGGAGATAGCTTATCGGGGGAAGGCAGCAGCCGCCAACTTCCTGGCACCATGGGTGGTTCTGCTGCACAGGACAGGAGGAAAAAGAGCAGGAGAGCTATAGTGATAGGGGGTTCTATTGTAAGGGGAATAGATAGGCGTTTCTGCGGCCGCAAACAAGACTCCAGGATGGTATGTTGCCTCCCTGGTGCAAGGGTCAAGGATGTCTCAGAGCGGCTGCAGGGCATTCTGGAGGGGGAGGGTGAACAGCCAGTTGTCGTGGTGCATATAGGTACCAACGATATAAGTAAAAACCGGGATGAGGACCTAAAAGCTGAATATAGGGAGTTAAGAGGTAAATTAAAAAAATAGGACCTCAAAAGGTAGTAATCTCAGGATTGATACCAGTGCCACGTGCTAGTCAGAGTAGAAATAGAAGGATATTTCAGATGAATACGTGGCTAGAAGAATGGTGCAAGGGGGAGGGATTCAAATTCCTGGGACATTGGAACCGGTTCTGGGGGAGGTGGGACCAGTACAAACTGGACGGTTTGCACCTGGGCAGGACCGGGACCGATGTCCTAGGGGGAGTGTTTGCTAGTGCTGTTGGGGAGGGTTTAAACTAAAAAAGCAGGGGGTTGGGAACCTGTGCAGGGAAACAGAGGAAAGGGAAGCAAGGATAGAAGCAAAAGACAGGAAGGAGAAAAAGCAAAAGTGGAAGGCAGGGAAATCAAGGGTGTAAATCAAACAAGGCCACAGTAAATAATAATTCTAAAAGGTCTAAGTGTTAAAAAAAAAACAAGCCTGAAGGCTGTGTGTCTTAATGCGAGGAACATTCGTAATAAGGTGGATGAATTAGCTGTGCAAATAGATGTAAACGGATATGATATAATTGGGATTATGGAGACATGGCTCCAGGGTGACCAAGGCTGGGAATTCAACATCCAAGGGTATTCAATATTCAGGAAAGAGAGGCATAAAGGAAAAGGAGGTGGGGTAGCATTGCTGGTTAAAAGAGGAGATTAACACAATTGTAAGGAAGGATATTAGCTCTGATGATGTGGAGTCTGTATGGCTGGAGCTGAGAAATACCAAGGGACAGAAAACGTTAGTGGGAGTTGTATACAGACCCCCAAATAGTAATGCTGAGGTTGAGGATGGCATTAAACGGGAAATTAGAGATGCGTGCAATAAGGGCACAGCAGTTATCATCTACATATAGATTGGGCTAACCAAATTAGTAACAATACTGTGGAGGAGGAATTCCTAGAGTGTATACGGGATGGTTTCCTGGACGAGGAACCAACTAGAGATCAGGCCATCTTAGACTGGGTATTATGTAATGAGAAAGGATTAATTAGCAATCTTGTTGTGTGAGGCCCCTTGGGGAGGAGCGGTCATAATATGATAGAATTCTTCATTAAGATGGAGAGTGAAGTAGTTGACTCAGAGACTAGGGTCCTGAATTTAAATAAAAGGAAACTACGATGGTATGAAGCGCGAGTTGGCTAGGATGGATTGGGGAATGTTACTTAAAGGGTTGACGGTTGTAGAGTTTCGCAATTATCGCGATTCAAAATAACATGAGAGAAGCAGATTCAATTGATCATTTTTATTAAACGAAATGCTGCCCTGATAATAAAGGACACAGAAGCCTGTAAAATGGCCACCGCGCATCGTGGCAGAAGCTTCCAGAGACACAGTGGGCAGACAAGATGGCGTCGAATATACATTCGGTATGAGATCGGATCATACTCGGTACACATTGAAAAGGCAGGATGCAACCCGTTTGCATCTTGAACAATAGCAATGATATAAGTGCTGGAATCGTTTCCTACGCACAGTAAGGATCATTGAACTGGGCCATCGAGAACCCATCTAGACACATCAATACACAAATACCCCCCCGGCTCAATAATGAGAGAGACATTGGTGGGTGATTAAGCCAGTATTCGAGGGGCCCCAAAACCAGTCGAGGAGACGATTCATACACATCCTGGCTGGCTCAACAATGGAGAAGGTATTAACGGATAGTTGTCCAGTTTCAGGTGTTACCGAAACCCGTTAAGAAGATAATCGCCCCATACTGGGAGTTTTGGGTGCCAAAATCACACAAAGAATAAACGTTTAGATTTGAGCGGGAGATAAGGCCGACAAAACAGTATAACTATAGAGGACAAATGTCCATCGGTCTCTTGACTCTCTCTCCCCCTTCCTGGACTCTTCCTTGACTCTTGGCTCGTGACTCTTAGCCGTGCTGGTCGGTTATTCGAGTGTTGGGTGGAGCTCAATCGGAACGAGCCGCCTCGACAGGGCAAGTAACAGGGTACACCATCCCGAGCGTCGGTAAACGGTGTCCGGACCCAGAGGCCCGAGCAACCAGAAGAAAGACGAGAAGAAATTCCACGTGCCGCCACGGTCAGTAAACCCCGACCGCGCCCGAATATATAACAACAGAATCCATCTTTGAATTCTACGGATTACTGCACGATCCGGTCTGAATCCATCGACCACTTCATGACATCAGGGAATCTGGCTTACCTTTCGCGGCAGCGAGAGTAAACAAGTGGGGTGCAGAAACCCTTACAACCACGTGACAGTCAGGCGCTGCAGCAAAACGAGCTGAGTGCCTCACTTTAAATTCCGAAGTGAGCCGAGTGGTGAGCATGTTTTCCGATCCTACAAATCCAGATGTAGTTTAGGTATATTGAGGGAGGGTGGTTTTTCTAAGGTTAATGTATAATGTGTTCCCCCTTTTACGATGTGTCGTGTGTTCCCCATTTCCATAGACCAAGTTTTATGAACATGTGTATACTTGTACTCTTTGATCTGCACCTATTACATGTATTTCATGATTTTAGACGCCATGCAATAAAGATATTCATTTCGTGCTATTCAACCGGGTCTATTTGAGTCTTTCCCTGCATTACTGCTCCTTGCATCTAAGTCCAGGTGTCAGAACCGTAAGGGCGAGTGGGTCGAACCACTCACAGGTGCTTATTGCAAAAGTCTGGCCGGAGACCAGAGCAAGCAATAGTATAGGCAACGAAAGCCTCACCTCGCACCAGTACCGTGACCCCTTACACGGTGGATAGGCAATGGCAAACATTTAAAGATCGCATGGATGAACTACAGAATTTGTTCATCCCTGTCTGACATAATAAAACAAAAAAGGTGACTCAACCGTGGCTAACAAGGGAAATTAGGGATAGCATAAGATCCAAGGAGAGGACATATAAATTGGTCAGAAAAAGCAGTAAACCTGAGGATAGGGAGCAGTTTAGGATTCAGCAAAGGAGGACAAAGGGATTAATTAAGAGGGGGGAAGTAGAGTATGAGAGTATGCTTGCAGGGAACATAAAAACTGACTGTAAAAGCTTCTATAGATATGTGAAGAGAAAAAGATTGGTGAAGTCAAGCGTAGGTCCCTTGCAGTCAGAATCAGGGGAATTTATAATGGGGAACAAAGAAATGGCAGGCCAATTAAATACATACTTTGGTTCTGTCTTCACAAAAGGAGGACACAAATAACCTCCCAGAGATGTCAAGGAACATAGGATCTAATGAGAGGGAGGAACTGAATGAAATCAGTATTTGTAGGCAAATGGTGTTAGGGAAATTGATGGGATTGAAGGCCGATAAATCCCCAGGGCCTGATAATCTACATCCTAGGGTACTTAAGGAAGTGGCCCTAGAAATAGTAGATGCATTGCTGGTCATCTTCCAAAATTCTATAGACTCTGGAACAGTTCCCATGGATTGGAGGGTAGCTAATGTAACCCCACTATTTAAAAAAGGTGGGAGAGAGAAAACGGGGAATTATAGACCGGTAAGCCTGACATCGGTAGTGGGGAAAATGCTAGAGTCCATTATAAAAGATTTAATAGCAGAGCACTTGGAAAACAGTGACAGGATCGGACAAAGTCAACATGGATTTACAAAAGGTAAATCATGCCTGACTAATCTACTGGAATTTTTTGAGGATGTAACTGGTAGAATAGATAAGGGAGAACCAGTGGATGTAGTGTATTTGGACTTTCAGAAGGCTTTCGATAAGGTCCCGCATAAGAGATTAGCATGCAAAGTTAAAGCACATGGGATTGGGGGTAAGGTACTGACTTGGATAGAGAACTGGTTGGCAGACAGGAAGCAAAGAGTTGGAATAAACGGGTCTTTTTCCGAGTGGCAGGCAGTGTCTAGTGGGGTACCGCAGGGATCGGTGCTAGGACCCCAACTATTCACAATATATATTAATGATCTAGACGAGGGAAGTAGATGTAATATCTCCAAGTTTGCAGACGACACAAAGCTGGGTGGGCATGTGTGCTGTGAGGAATTTCTTCACCGAGAGAGTGGTGAACCTGTGGAATTCTCTACCACAGAAGGCAGTTGAGGCCAATTCATTAAATATATTCAAGAAGGAGTTAGATATATTTCTTAAGGCTAAAGGGATCAAGCGATATGGGGAGAAAGCAGGGACAGGGTACTGAATTTGGATGATGAGCCATGATCTCATTAAATGGCGGAACAGGCTCGAGGGGCCGAATGGCCTACTCCTGCTCCCATCTTCTATGTTTCTATGGGAATACCTCAGGTCTATGCCTCAACCTTCCTACTTAGTGAACAGAAAAGGAAACAGTGGTGTATGAATTAGTCTTGGTCAGTAGCGCAAAATGGGCAATAGCGAACTGAATCCATGGAAAAGAAAAACAGGCAGAGTGTAAAACAGCCTGCCGATTCATTATTGCACACTTGGTGCTGCCACCGAAGCAAAATTGATACCAGAGTCTCTAAAACTGCCACAATCTATAATGCTTCCATCCTCTAAAGCTTTCTGCTCATTATAAAGAATGTCCAAACAGACTAGCTTATTTAGTGGTTGCAATGTTCTTTGCTCGGCAATGCTTGAAAGTTTTCTCCTTTTCTTCTATCTCATTGTTTTCACTAACTGCATTATAGAATTGGACTGGATGTGTTCTGCTGTGACCGTATACCCATTGAACTCACTGAAGAAGCAATTGTTTTCAATCAATATTCCCAATTTACTCCTAAATATAAGGAAACTAGATTAAATACCGTGAGAAAATGCTGCAAACAGCACTGAATGAAGTGCACATCACTGCAACAACAATACCACGTGACAAAAGGCTTCATAAATGTAACTGAATTCATCACGGACCAAACCAGAGCAGAAAGCTTGATGAGCTGCTGGTGTTTCATACAGTAATGTTGATTATGTGGTTACTTACTTGGACTAGTGACATCGGCAGTTCTTCTCAATTTTCCACTAGCTGTCCTTGTAATTCCTAAAACACAATGATAGAACATAATATTCACAATACGTTGATTTACTTATCTACCTGGTTATCCCCGATTTCTCTCCCCCTCAACACCCCCTCCCACCCCGAACACAGTTTATCGCCAAACATCTTCCTTCACGAGAGGAAAGTGAATGGGCTGCAGAGATCTCCACTACTAGAAATATCCATTCATTTCAAATGCATATAACAGTGGCGTCAAGATGACATCTTAAAATAAACCTTCGAACCAGATTACCAGGAAGAATGATTGAAAATTCTGCCAAATAATGATTTCTTTATTAAATTGAGAAATTTCAGAAGTTTATAGCGGAGGATGGCATTGGCAGGGCAACAGGTTGTACATCTACCTCCTCTCCCCTCCCTCCGTGGCAAGAACCGCTTGGTTTACAGAGCTGCACGGTGAGGGGAAAAAAAACATAATTGTCTATTTGCTTCATTTTTGTTGTTGCTGCGTTTTATTAAAAAATGTAAATACTACAATAGAAAAGGAAAATCTGTCAGTTTATATAACAGGTGCCCGACCCACAACACTGGTGTTACGCTCAAGTGGGGAGTCGCAAAATACCCCCAAGTGCTTAAAACAATGGGGGGGGGGGGGGGGGCGATTTTAACTCTACTCGCTGAGCAGAAACCTGGCAGGTGGGCAGTTAAAACATTTTTTTTTTATAAACGCGAGGGAGAAAATTCAACAGTTAGGGGTCTACGACAGCCTGATTCGTGGCTGGGACTTGGGCTTCTGAATGGCATCTCACCCCTTTCGTGCCAAGATAAAAGACGCAACACGGCGAGTTGTGAAACTTGGAGAAGAAAACCAGCCAAAGTAGTGGGTCACACAGGAGCCAAATGACATAAGAAAGAGTAAAGTGAAGGTCTTGCAGAGGGAGTGAAGTTTTAAATTGAAGTACAAGACCTCAAGGGGTGTCACCGGTTTACTCCTGATGCCATACGATGGACCACTCAAGTGTAACAGGTTAAATACATCACTGCATGGCTGGAGAGAGATAGAAGGGAAGGTTTTAGATTCTAGGGCATTAAGGCAAGTTCTGAGACAGGTGGACGTTTTCAGGATGGAAGGCTCCATCCAAACCAGATTGGTACCAGTGCTCTTGCAGAGAAGGTAGCGATGGTAGTGAGAAAATTTAAACCAATAAAAGGCAGAGGTAGGGATAACAAAAACAGATCAAGAGGGAAAAAATTAACTGATGAGTAAATGAAAGGAACTCTGAAGTCCTAAACCTCTTTGACCAAACTTTTGGTTACCACTCTTAATATCACCTCCTTTGGTTTGACTTCCATTTTTGACTGATTAAGTTTGTGAAGTCGCTTGGGATCTTTTTCTACATTACAGGTTGTTGTAGTCATCGTGGTCATCAATTACTTTGATTTCTAACTAGAGGTATACCTATAAACTGCTGTATTTGGTTATAGATGCAAGTACAGTTGCACAAGAAATACAGTTGGGAGGAAGCGTTGCTACTTGAATATCAAAGTGCCAGAGGAGTGAAGTGTGTCTTCCCTTCATATAATAAAACATAAAACCTGGGAACAACGTGTTCATTTCAGATAATAGGAAAATCAGGAAGTCCTTCTAAGCCAACCACCTCACTGGGACAATCACTTTTGAGCAGTCCCATTGATAGTTGATCAAGGGTGGTTTTAATATATAGCTAATCTAAATACCACAATAGCTATTTTAATATAAATACCAAAGCTGGACATTTGTTGTTTGCATAGTCTATTGCCAGCATACCCTCCCAAACTCTTCTTAGGTGGCTGTCCCTTTGAATATTCATTCTGTGGTTTTGATGCTACTTCAGTATCCTGGTAGCCTCTTGGAGGAGATCAGCAGGTGGGGACAATTTACTCTAACCAGGGTAGGGGAAGGGGAGTAAACAGTGCATTTCTCCTGCCATCTAATTAGGAAAAAGTCTTAACCTCAAATCTGATTTAAGATATTTTCTTGGCTGCTTGTTAAAAAAAAAAGTATAGAAAGGCCAGAAAACTGAATTAACAACTGCCAGTTTCATATTATATCCTGGTATCCTGCCAGTTTTAATGTCTGCCTCCAACCGTCACTGCCACTAAAAGAGCAGCAGCAACAGTCCATGACTTCTTTTCATGCTAATGATTTTTTGACCAATGGATTTTGGCAGAATAGAGGTGAGGGGCAGCAGGGGAAAAGAAGGAGGACGACGATATTCTTATATTTCATTTTCGGGAGGAAGGGAAGAGAGAAAAATTGCTACTAGAAGAACTATTACAGTAGCCATTACATTATGCAATTTTAAGAATGAAAATCAAAAACATAAAGCATTCTTAGTTACACGTTAAGAAAACAGTGGCTTGCAACCGGATATTTGATGTCTCGGGTTGCAATCTAAATGCGATGTCAGTCTGCCAAAGCCTGCAGTCAAAAACTGATCTGCTAAGTGACTGAAGCCTTCAGCTTCGCTCCCCGCACCCCCCCCCCCCCCCCCACACCCACATCTGGACTGCAGTTTAACCATTAATACTGTGATTCCCATTTTGTGTTTTCTTTAAAATCTAAAACTTCTATTTGGTTAAAAACCAAACAGAAAAAGTGCTGGCATGGTCAAACAGGGTTTGAAGAGAAATTTCACTCAACAGGATTGGCAGGCCAGTTGGAAAAAAATACTTCATGTTCGAAAACTCTTTAGTGAAGTCCATGTGGATTAAAAAGTATTTAATTTGCCACTGAATGGAGACCACAGAATTCAAAGGAAATACATTTTAACCAAAACCAAAATCATTCTTCTCATAAATCTCTTCTGCTGCAAAAACGTGGCAGGAATAGGTCAGTGAGTCACTGTGTGACTCACTCTTCAGCTGGGTTAGTTTTCTTAAAAAAAACACTTCAATCAAGTAGCACAAGGAAGGTCACGTGCAAGAATTTTTCCATTTACTGTGTTAAAATCCAATTACAGCTCCTCCAAACCAAATATTCTTTTCCCCATATTCAGAACAACACCAATGTTAGAACTCAAATTTGCGATTTTTTTTCAAATCTCCTTTCTTCATCTATCTGGCTTGATGCTTCCAGCCATGGGGCAGCTACACAACTTGATCCCAGGGTCACCAATGTCCCTGTAATCAGATACTGTCTCCTTTCTCTGATGCCGCCACCCCCCCCACCCCTATTCACACTTGACAAGGCTCAGATCAGGCAATGAGGGAGCTGCATTTCTAGTCTTTGCACTTTATGGCACAGATTTTTCTTCAACGTTTTGTTTTACTATATATAATTAATCCCACAGAAAATGAAAGCAGGAGGAGAGAAATTAAAAACAGTAAATGTCCTGAAGTTAGATTTGAGAGATATAGATATATAAATATAATAAATAATGAAGCATTTGAAGTTAGATTTTCAAAATCCTGCCCCATCAATTACACCTTACAGTAAACTGCAGAATGTGTTTGTGTAAAAATTAAGAAACCTTGAAACTCAAATGAATGACATATGTTGACCCAAACATCATATGTCTCTATTTAAAAAGTTGTGGATTTCTCTCGCATTTTCAGTGTCACAATTGTGTCATGCCTAAAAAAAACTTTAGTGTACGTATAATTCCAATCATCTTTCAGTCCACCCATTACAAAGTGGTGCTTCTGTTCCTTCAGACTCAGTCTCCCAGGAGGGCCATAGATAAGTTTACATTTAAATATTTATTTTTCATGTCCTGTATCCTTCAGACAAATTACTTTAATCTAACTTTATGCAAGAATTATTTCAGGTTGTTTCCCTGCTGCCACCTCCACAGGCCTCTCTGCTTCTGCCTGCTTACTCTCCCCAACCTGGTCTTCATCATAGCGAGGAGCACATTCTACACACTCACCCTTTCTACTCCTGATCTTCCACCTCCATGCTTGTGCACCAACCTACCTTCAGTCAATAGTATTCACTTGCTGTACTATCCCAGTTGTACCCTACACTCATGTTGATGGCAGTACTCCCTGGTATCCACCCTGAGTGTACGCTGTACCTGTCCTTTTTTCTTTACTGGTTTCCCAGCACTAACTTTTTTTCTTAAAATGCATGTTATAGTAGTTTGGGGGTTAAGGTGATGTGGAGAAATTGGTGGAAGTGAAGAGAAAGAGGGGAAAAGAAGAGAAGGAAATTATGTTGAGTAGGGAGGTGAGGGAATGGAAGGTGAAGAGGGAAATGGGCACTGTTAAGGGGTAGGGGAGGTGATGGGAGAGGGGTGGCGAGAAGGGGAAGAAATAGTAGAGACAAATGAGGGAAAGGGCAAGTAACAGTGGGGTGACAGGCAGTGGAGGGAATGACAGTAAGGTGGATAGAGGTATGAGCACCATCTCCTTCACATTCCTTTCGGTTTCCAGCCAAAAACTAGTCAGATCCTCTCCCCAAAAACCAAGATATAAAACTAGTCTTCAGCCATGGTCAGATTCCTTCCTGCACGGAGATCCAAAAGTTCCACAACTGATCAGCCCAAAGCAAACCCATGGCCCTGGCTGGATTGCGCCCTCAACTGAGGATCTTCTCATCTGGGCCGTGAAGCCATGGTCAGATCCCCTGGCATCCTGCACCCACAAGCAAAAAATGAGGCCTGTGGCCCAGTCCCCTACCACCTCACCCAAGGAAAGAGAAATAAAATGGAGGGGCAAGAGGAAGAACGGAACAGACAAGCAAGAGGCAGCCCCGTGATCCAATTTACTGTTCACCGTGCCACTGGTTCATGAAAATAGTTCAAAAATAATTTCAAACACCAAGCTCTTAAAAAAAACCAAAATAAATCAAAAAGGGGCCAGCAAGATTATACTACACATACAATACATTTTTTCTAGATCTTGTAGTCAAAACCATACTTTGCAAAAGATCAAGAGTCCAAAAATGTCTTTGTATTTTTAATAAAATAACTATAATGATTAACAACATAGAGCTCGATAGTCCTGACTCATGAATCTCGTGTAAGTTATCAGTCACGTTTCAGGACTCTCTAGACTGAAGAGTCAGTAAAATAACCAACAATTAAAAAAAAAACACACTACTTGTCTGGTCCAGAACACCTTCAGCAAGAGGACTGCTCCTGGACCCAGAAGAGTTAATATAATAAAGCCATCCTTTCTCTATGCCAAGAATACCTCAATGGCAGCATTTTTAACATGAATCTCAGCTGATAAAATAGACTGGAGATCATTACCAAAATCTACTGCTGGGAAACAGCCGAAACTGCCGAGAGTTTTTATTATGCGCTAGAATGATTTTATAAGCATGCAACCAGACCCCAAATTTCCCATTAAAACAAGAAAAAAAATTCTAAATACTGCAACAAGCTTGTTTAAGAGTTATCACTGTATAAAGTTTGAATAAATATTAAAATAACCTGGAATCTTCACACACTCAGAATTGGGAAGAGAGGTTTTTTTGCCCTGCCACTGTGTCAACTTCACTGAAATATAACTTTCTTGGATTTTCCAGGTACAGTCACTTCTTCATAGCTTTCAATACTTACCCAAAAGAAAGAACGTGTGCCTATACAGCACCTTCCACAATCTCGGTGTCCTTTTTGATAATTGGCCAGGACACCAAGAAAACTCCCTGCTCTTCAAAATAGTGAGAGGTCGCACAACACCAGGTTATAGTCCAACAGTTTTATTTGAAATCACAAGCTTTCGGAACTATCGCTCCTTCCTCAGGTGAAGTGGTCCCATGGGATCTTTTACACCCACCATTCCCTTAGTATTGCACATGAGCGTCAGCCTAGCTTATGGGCTCAAGTCTCTGGAGTGGCGCTATGAACTCACAATCTCCTGACTCGGGGGCGAGTGTGCTACCACTGAGGCAAGGTTGACACCAAACATGATCAGAAGACAGAAACTGCTGATGGTACCATTTACTTCACCCATGCCAAGTTAAGTTCATCCTTGAAACCAATCATTTCAGACATATCGGGCTGGATTTTGATACTGGGGTGGGTTGGGGTCGTGTCATCCACTTTTCGTGTTATCCACCCGACTGCAATTGGATGTGGGAGATTGATGCGATTTTCACCTAATTGGGCAATTGAGTTCCAGCATGTGGGAACCCATGAACCAATTAGTGTTTTCAGTCTGAAAGTCGCCTCTGATGATGTCATCATTGCTGCTGCATTGAAGGTCTGCAAAGACTGCCTGGCCTTTGCTGAGAGGGGACCTGGATGCAAAATGAGCAGCAGCAGCCCTAAGTCTGCTCCCAGATATTTTTGCACCACCACTCCCAGATATGTCTCATCCATCCATCACCACCACTCCCAGATATCTATCAGCCAGCCAGCCAGATGTGCTCCCGCCAGGTTTCACATTCATGGTTCAGAACAGGCGTGCTTCACGTAGAAAAAGGGTTAAAATCACAAAGGCCTTTCAAAATGGCATTATAGAGGCAATTTAGTGCTTGTTAAGGGCCTTAACAGCCTATCCCGCCTCTTAGAGGTGGGACGGAGTCAGGACCAGCAGACACAATTTAATGAAAATTGCATGGAGGTGGGATGGAGGCGGGCTTGTGCCCGCCCGCCAGTTTCCGCAATTTTAACCCCCCACACGCCTCCAAACCCACCTCCACGGGTCAATGAAAATCAGCCATCATGTTTAAACATTTGCAATTCTTTTTGCTCACTTCAATAGATGCTGAACTAATTATGCAAAGTGGACACAGGCAGGACGAGAGCTACCATCTTACATGATGTCCTAAAACTGGCATCAAGAGACAAATGTTTTATAATTATCAAAATGTCATGTATAAATTAGAAATCAAGTTTCCATTGCAAAAAAAAATCCTCTTAAAAGAAAATCAAAAACAAAATTTCAAATAAAATCCCAAACAGCATATTAAGTTACAATATATTAAGTTACTGCAGATTTATAAAAAATTATCTAGGTACTTGGCCTCAAAATAGCCCTGCAAGAGCATAGCCCTGGAGTTCCACTAAACCCACCATTCTTATTCTTCAACTTTCAAAAGTGTGTTTGTAAATGCCAGTATGCTATTTACCAGAGTTGTTTTTTTGTGATACAAGGTTACAGTCATACTTTCCAATTCTCTGGGCCTGTGCTATGCTAGACACTATTACAAGTCAGGAGGTGGCTGTGTATGTAAATCCCATTTAAGTTCTATATGCTATCTCAATACATTACTGAATGACTGGTACAGTGGACCACTAATCCAAGGCCTGTAAATATTTTAAGCCAACATAAATGAAAAGCATACAAGTCGCAAAAGCTTGTAATCTTTGGTATCATTGCCCGTACAAACAGACTTCATGTGTTAAGCAGCAGGATGGAAATTCTTGTGGGTGTATTGGTCCGGGAACTCAGTGGCCAAACCTTTAGGTCTCTAGGCTTTAAAAAAAAATTAAAGGGGCAACTGTCGCAATTGTGTGGAAGAAACTGGGAACTGCAGGACGTACGTGTAGTTCACAGGTCTTACGATCTATACAATGCTATTTTGTCAACATGCTTGTGTTTTTAAATTTTATTCTCTACTTTTTTTTGGCTTCCATGTTTCTGACTACGGTCATTGATGAGCCCCAACTCCAAGATCCAGAGAACGTTTGTGCCTTGGAAACAAATAGATTTTCAGATTATCTCAGCCTAAGGGTCTACCCTGTACTTGCCTAGTTTGTGTAATCTCTCCTCGTAATTTAGGAGTCCAGGTATCATTCTAGTAAATCTACACTGCACTCCCTCCAAGGCCAATATATCCTTCCTAAGGTGTGGACCCAGAACTGCTCTCAGTACTCCAGGTGTGGTCTGCAGCTTTGTACAGCTGTAGCATAACTTCTAATCCCTTGTATTCTATTCCTCTAGATATCAAGGCCAGCATTCCATTAGCCTTTTGATTATCTTTTGTACCTGTCCATGACATTTTAATGATGTACATGGACCCCCAAGTCTCTTTGGACCCCCACTACTTCTAGCTTTGCACCATTTAGAAAGTATCCTGTTCTATCCTATTTAGGCCCTAGGTGGATAGCTTCACACTTGCCTATATTGAAATCCATTTGCCACAGTTTTGCCCAGTTACTTAATCTAATATCTCTAATTTTATGCTTCCAGCTACATGGCTTACAATGTTGCCTATCTTTGTGTCTTTGATATGTGGCTCTCTATCCAGTTATCTAAGTCATTAATAAATAAAGTTAATAGTTGAGGCCCCAACACAGATCCCTGTGGGACGCCACTAAATACATCCTGCCAATTAGAATACCTGCCCATTATCCCGACTCTGTCTCTTGCTGCTGCGCCAATTTCCGAACCAGGTCAATAATTTGCCTTCAATTCCATGATTTTCAACAGTGTCTTATGAGGGGCTAATAATCGAATGCCTTCTGGAAGTCCATATAAGTAGAAGCATAGAAGATAGGAGCAGGAGTAGGCCATTCGGCCATTTAATGAGATCCTGGCTGATCATCCAAATTCAGCAACCTGTCCCTGCTTTCTCCCCATATCCCTTTAGCCTTAAAAAATATATCTATCTCCTTCTTGAATATATTTAATGAATTGGCCTCAACTGCCTTCTGTGGTAGAGAATTCCACAGGTTCACCACTCTCTGGGTGAAGAAATTCCTCCTCATCTCAGTCCTAAATGGCTTACCTCTTATCCTTAGACTGTGACCTCTGGTTCTGGACTCCCCCGCCATCGGGAACATCCTTCCTGCATCTAGTCTGTCTAGTCCTGTTAGAATTTTATAAGTTTCAATGAGATCCCCTCTCATTCTTCTAAACTCTAGCGAATATAAGCCCAATTGACCCAAAATCTCTTCATACGTCATTCCTGCCATCCCAGGTATCAGTCTGGTGAATCTTCGCTGCACTCCCTCCACAGCAAGAACATCTTCCTCAGATAAGGCGACCAAAACTGCACACAATACTCAAGGTGTGGTCTCACCAAGGCCTTCTACAACTGCAGCAAGACATCCTTGCTCCTGTACACGAATCCTCTCGCTATGAAGGCCAACATACCATTTGCCTTCTTAACTGCCTGCTGCACCTGCATGCTTACCTTCAGCAACTGGTGCACAAGGACTCCCAGATCTCGTTGCACTTCCCCTTTTACCAATCTATTGCCGTTCAGATAATAATCTGTCTTCCTGTTTTTGCCACCAAAGTGGATAACCTTGCATTTATCCACATTATACTGCATCTGCCATGCATCTGCCCAATCACCCAGCCTGTCCAAATCATACTGGAGTTTCTCTGCATCCTCCTCACAGCACACACGCCCACCCAGCTTTGTGTCGTCTGCAAACTTGGAGATGTTACATCTACTTCCCTCGTCTAGATCATTAATATATATTGTGAATAGTTGGGGTCCTAGCACCGATCCCTGCGGTACCCCACTAGTCACTGCCTGCCACTCGGAAAAAGACCCGTTTATTCCAACTCTTTGCTTCCTATCTGCCAACCAGTTCTCTATCCAAATCAGTACCTTACCCCCAATCCCATGTGCTTTAACTTTGCACGCTTATCTCTTATGCGGGACCTTATCGAAAGCCTTCTGAAAGTCCAAATACACCACATCCACTGGTTCTCCCTTATCTATTCTACCAGTTACATCCTCAAAAAATTCCAGTAGATTAGTCAAACATGATTTACCTTTTGTAAATCCATGTTGACTTTGTCCGATCCTGTCACTGTTTTCCAAGTGCTCTGCTATTACATCTTTTATAATGGACTCTAGCATTTTGCCCACTACCGATGTCAGGCTTACCGGTCTATAATTCCCCATTTTCTCTCTCCCACCTTTTTTAAATAGTGGGGTTACATTAGCTACCCTCCAATCCATGGGAACTGTTCCAGAGTCTATAGAATTTTGAAAAGATGACCAGCAATGCATCTACTATTTCTAGGGCCACTTCCTTAAGTACCCTAGGATGTAGATTATCAGGCCCTG
Organism: Squalus acanthias; assembly: GCA_030390025.1. Lineage (NCBI taxonomy): Eukaryota > Metazoa > Chordata > Chondrichthyes > Squaliformes > Squalidae > Squalus > Squalus acanthias. Next base: position 23,911,455 of record CM059447.1, read on the forward strand.
GGGATTTATTGGCCTTCAATCCCGTCAATTTCCCTAACACCATTTGCCTACAAATACTGATTTCATTCAATTCCCCCCTCTCATTAGAACCTATGTTCCCCGACATCTCTGGGAGTTTATTTGTGTCCTCCTTTGTGAAGACAGAACCAAAGTATGTATTTAATTGGTCTGCCATTTTTGTTCCCCATTATAAATTCCCCTGATTCTGACTGCAAGGGACCTACGCTTGACTTCACCAATCTTTTTCTCTTCACATATCTATAAAAGCTTTTACAGTCAGTTTTTATGTTCCCTGCAAGCTTACTCTTATATTCTATTTCCCCACCCCCCTCTTAATTAATCCCTTTGTCCTCTTTGCTGAATCCCAAACTGCTCCCAATCCTCAGGTTTGCTGCTTTTTCTGGCCAATTTATATGTCCTCTCCTTGGATCTTATGCTATCCCTAATTTCCCTTGTTAGCCACGGTTGAGTCACCCTTTTTGCTTTATTTTTATGCCAAACTGGGATAAACAAATTCTGTAGTTCATCCATGCGATCTTTAAATGTTTGCCATTGCCTATCCACCGCCAACCCTTTAAGTAACGCTCCCCAATCCATCCTAGCCAACTCGCGCCTCATACCATCGTAGTTTCCTTTATTTAAATTCAGGACCCTAGTCTCTGAGTCAACTACTTCACTCTCCATCTTAATGAAGAATTCTATCATATTATGATCGCTCCTCCCCAAGGGGCCTCGCACAACAAGATTGCTAATTAATCCTTTCTCATTACATAATACCCAGTCTAAGATGGCCTGATCTCTAGTTGGTTCCTCGACATATTGGTCCAGGAAACCATCCCGTATACACTCTAGGAATTCCTTCTTCACAGTATTGTTACTAATTTGGTTAGCCCAATCTATATGTAAATTAAAGTCACCCATGATAACTGCTGTGCCTTTATTGCACGCGTCTCTAATTTCCTGTTTAATGCCATCCCCAACCTCAGCGATACTGTTTGGGGGTCTGTATACAACTCCCACTAACGTTTTCTGCCCCTTGGTATTTCTCAGCTCTAGCCATACAGATTCCACATCATCAGAGCTAATATCCTTCCTTACTATTGTGTTAATCTCCTCTTTAACCAGCAATGCTACCCGACCTCCTTTTCCTTTTTATCTGTCCTTCCTGAATATTGAATACCCCATGATGTTGAATTCCCAGCCTTGGTCACCCTGGAGCCATGTCTCCTGTAATCCCAATTATATCATATCCGTTTGCATCTATTTGCGCAGCTAATTCATCCACCTTATTACGAATGCTCCTCGCATTAACACACAAAGCCTTCAGGCTTGTTTTTTTAACACTCTTCGTCCTTTTAGAATTATTTACTGTAGCCCTGTTTGATTTACACCCTTGATTTCTCTGCCTTCCACTTTTGCTTTTCTCCTTACTGTCTTTTGCTTCTATCCTTGCTTCCCTTTCCTCTGTCTCCTGCAGAGGTTCCCAACCCCCTGCCATTTTAGTTTAAACCCTCCCCAACAGCACTAGCAAACACTCCCCCTAGGACATCGGTCCCGGTCCTGCCCAGGTGCAAACCGTCCGGTTTGTACTGGTCCCACCTCCCCCAGAACCGGTTCCAATGTCCCAGGAATTTGAATCCCTCCCCTTGCACCATTCCTCTGAAATATCCTTCTATTTCTACTGACTAGCATGTCGCACTGGTAGCAATCCTGAGATTACTACCTTTGAGGTCCTATTTTTTAATTTACCTAACTCCCTATATTCAGCTTTTAGGACCGCATCCCGTTTTTTACCTATCGTTGGTACCTATATGCACCACGACAACTGGCTGTTCACCCTCCCCCTCCAGAATGCCCTGCAGCCGCTCGGAGACATCCTTGACCCTTGCACCAGGGAGGCAACATACCAACCTGGAGTCTCGTTTGCGGCCGCAGAAACGCCTATCTATTCCCCTTACAATAGAATCCCCTATCACTATCGCTCTCCCCTCCCGTCCTGTGCAGCAGAACCACCCATGGTGCCAGGAAGTTGGCTGCTGCTGCCTTCCCCCAATTAGCCATCTCCCTCAACAATATCCAAAATGGTATATCTGTTTGAGGGGGGGATGTCCACAGGGGACCCCTGTACTACCTGCATTCCCCTGTCCACTACTTTAGTCACCTCTTCAAAAAATTCAATCGCGTTCACCAGGCATGACCTACCCTTCACAAATCCATGCTGGCTCTCTGATCAGCTGAAAATTCTCAGGAGGTGTTCAGCTATTCTATCCTTAATTATAGACTCTATTCATTTCCCAACAACACAGAGGTTAGGCTAACTGATCTATAATTCTTTGGTTTCCCCCTCTCATCTTTCTTAAATAGTGGACTGACATGTGCAATTTGCCAATCTAAAGGAATGGTTGCTTCAAGAGAACTTTGAAAGATCATAGTTAAGGCATCTGCAAGGTTCTCATCTACTTCCTTCAAAACCCCAGGATGAAAGCCACGTGGTTTTACAGATGTGTCTCTCTTTTGTGCCATTATTTTCTTCATTACTATTAATTTGCTTACATTAATTATGGAGAGTCTCCGTCCCTGATTAAACATTAGTTTCCTTGGGATGTCCGGCATGCTATGCTCTTCCTCTACTGTAAATACGACACAAAAGTAATTATTTAACCTGTCTGCCATTTCCTTATTTTCATTTACATCACCATTATCAGTTTTTAAGGGGTTCATATTGCTCTTAACTATCCTCTTTTTCCTAACATAATTGTAAAAGTTGTGTTATTTTGATATCCCTGGTTTCTTTTCATAATCCATTTTTGTAGCTCTTACTGTCGGTTTTGTCACCCTTTGTATCTCTCCCATTCGCCAGGAACTTACCTACTTTTTGCATTCTTGTAGTTTTACGTTATCTTTTACCCCATGGCTTTTTTTTTGTGGCAAGTTAAGTGTTTATACAGCATCTCTGTTATATACAGAGCTCTTGCCTCTTAGAGGTATAAACTGGTTCTGTATCACGTTAAATTCTTTATTGAACACCTCCCACTGATCTGTTGTTTTACCCATTAACAGATTTGCTGTGGGCACACTCATCCTGTTGGTCTGCCTTTCCTAAATCTAGAATCTTGGTAGCAGTTTCACATTTCTCCCTTTCAAACAATGTTGAACTCGAGCATATTATGATCGCTATTAGATAAATGTTCACGCACAGTTAGATAGAATATGGCCCGCCTCCTTGTTGGTTCTAGGACATTGTTGCAGAAAATTGTCCTGAACACGCTCAAGAAATTCGCTACCTTTCTGACATGAGCTATTCTGCTTATCCCAATCACACTTAGAGTACTGCGTACAGTTCTGGTCGCCATATTATAAAAAGGATATTTAGAGGGACTGGAGAGGGTGCAGAGAAGATTTACAAGGATGATACCAGAAATGCGAGGGTATACATATCAGGAAAGGATGAACAGGCTGGGTCTCTTTTCTCTTGAAAAAAGGCTGAGGAGTGACCTAATAGAGGTCTTTAGAATTATGAAAGGTTTTGATAGAGTGGATAGAGAGAGAATGTTTCCACTTGTGGGGAAGAGCATAACCAGAGGCCATCAATATAAGATGGTCACCAAGAAATCCAATAGGGAATTTAGAAGAAACTTCTTTACCCAAAGAGTGGTGAGAATGTGGAACTCGCTGCCACAGGGAGTGGTTGAAGTGAATAGTATAGATGCATTTAGGGGGAGGCTGGACAAGCATGAGGGAGAAGGGAATAGAGGGTTATGCTGATAGATTTAGATGAGGAAAGACGGGAGGAGGCTCGAGTGGAACATAAACACCGGCATGGACTGGTTGGGTGGAATGACCTGTTTCTGTGCCGTATATCCGGTGTAATCCTACATTGAAATGTTTGAATGATAGGCTTCGTGATTTAACTCAGTAGATATATTATGGTTGAGTGAATTGAAAAGCCAGATTTCCCTCTACAATTTTAATAGAAAACTTTTAGCATTTAGCGTCTCCGCGCACCCCCCACCAACACCTTTGTTTTGTGTCTGTGGAAAGAAAGGATATTTCCACAGGCTTCGAGTCGCCCATGATCTAAAACCTGCACCCTTGTATGTGCTGCATGAATGAACATGCTGCGATTTAATAATTAACTTTCAGTTGTGGCATATCACTCACTGGAGAACAGGAGAGATGCCAACTGAACTCTCCTGTACTTCCCTAAAGGCAGTCAGATCACTGCTTACAGAACTATTTCGCCAAGATTTATTTACAGGTTAAATACACAGAAGCCAAAAACATGCAACAAGATACTGAATCAGTATAATACTTTAAAAAAAAAAATCTATAAATTTAGAATCAATTCACATACCCTTTTTGCAATATACATTATCTCAGGTTTGTGCCTTAGTAGATTTTCCAGATGCAATGTTAGAACCATAGAAATTTACAGCACAGAACAGGCCATTCGGCCCATCGTGTCTGTGCCAGCCGAAAAAGTGCTATCCAGCCTAATCCCACTTTCCAGCTCTTGGTCCGTAGCCTTGTAGGTTACGGCACTTCAAGTGCACATCCAAGTACTTTTTAAATACGATGAAGATTTCTGCCTCTACCACCCTTTCAGGCAGTGTGTTCCAGACCCCCATGTGTTCTATGTGAGCCATGGAAATTTCCCATTGATCCATGAAGTTTGGGTCTCTTATCAAGAACTAAAGTTAAACAACCATAATTATGAAGTATTTCAGGTTTTACCTTTCCTTTACATAAATAGATTGATGCCCAGAATGTCCATGGGGGCTCTTTCCCCATCGTCACTTCAGTGGAAACCTCGGTGAAATGGTATAAATGGCCATGTATGCTGTTTCTCTGGAGTTTCCACTGAAGTTAGTGCTAGATCAGGAGAACCTTCACAGAATTTATTTATTTATTTTTAAAAACAGTTGTTGCATTTTTTAGGAGCGAGTGAGATTCTCAACTCTTGCCACTTCCGTCAGACATTTCCCTTGATGGTTCAGGATTAAAATTATGCAATCCACCATCTTTCAATCCATAAAATGTTATTAAAAATAAACAAATGCTGCCTTCAAACAATGTCATGATGGATTTGATTTCCGGACAAAAGCCTTTAAACAAATACCGAAACTCCATTTGAGGATAGCTGGTTCCCATCAAGTATGCTGTTATCAGATACACTGCAACCAGTTATGTTCATTGGTCACGAGTGTCAGAGGAATGGAGTGCCCTCGAAACACAGCAGGCTCATGCAGTTTTTAACCAAATTGGATTTATCCCATACGATACGCCACAAAAAACACTATTTAAAAAAGGGAGATAGAACAAGTCCAGGGAACTATAGACCAGTTAGCTTATCAGTGGTAGGAAAGATAATGGAATTCTTATTCAAAGATGCAATAGAAAAAAAAAAAAATCTAGAAACTGAAAATATAATAGTCAGCATTGATTTCCAAAAGGGAAGGTCATGCTTGACCAACATTATTTAATTCTTTGAAGTAGTAACAAAAAGGGTCGTTAAGGGCAATGCAATAGACGTAACATATTGGATTTTCAAAAGGCCTTCGATAAGGTACCGCATAGTAGACTCACGACTAAGGCCAGAACATGTGGAGTCAGGGAACAAGTAGCAGAATGGATAGCAAGCTGGCTACAAAACAGAAAACAAACAGAGTAGGGATTGAAAGGTAGTTACCCAGATTGACAAAAGGTGGGAAGTGATGTTCCACAAGGATCGGTGCCGAGACCATGGTTACATAAACCTTTTAAAGTTAAATTGTTTTATTAGAAACTGTATTTACAATCACAACACAAACATTCTAAAATACTTCACGTATAACTAATTATCACAAATGTATGCACAATATGGTGACAATTTTGCGCATATCAAAATTCTGCAAACACTTGTGGTTGGCCAGGATACTGGGAAAACTGCCTGCTTTTTGAATGGGGCCTTGGTATTTATAGCCTCCATGAACAGGCTGATGGGCCTTAGCTTGTAGGATAGCACCTTGGTCAATGCAGCACTCCTTCAATCGTATGCTGGTGTCAGCCTAGATTAGGTGCTCAACCTTGGTGTGGGGCAGGAACGCTCAGTCTTTTGCCTCAGGGAGGAATAACTGCTGCTAACATTAGCTAAGCTGACACTAAAAAGGCATCAAATAAAGTTAATAAAATTATGTATTTCTCCATCTGTAAATTGGATGCTCAATGAGACAAGAGTTTTTTTTTAAACTGTAAAACATATCTAGTTCAATCTGAGCTATCGCAATATGCAACACATTTAAATTGTTTATTTTTGACGCATATTTATCCTTCAATTTTCCTATGTTTTTCTTGCTTTCAGGTCCCAATGGGATAAAAGTCTCCTATGGTGGAAGAAACAGATACAATATTAGCTTGATGGCCTCTACATTTAGTTCTATTATCAGCCACCAGCAAGAACAAGTCAGATTTCCAGCAGCCGCAGTGTTTTGTTTTTGTATTAGTGTTTAATTCACTGCCACTTTCTTCTAGGAATGCCCACCTTGAAGAAGTTCTGCTCTTCTCTCCGACGGGATTTCCGTTTGTCTCTTTTACCTTGTTCATCTTCATTGCTTTCGGTTTCCCTTCTCGTGTATGATCAGGTATCTACCAAAACTTGCTTTCACAGCCACATATCTTTCCTCAGCAACTGTCTCCGGCTCCGACTTACTCCACGTGAATTCCAACTGAAATGCCACCCTTCATATGTTTCGGATCCACCCAGGATTACAGATATCTCCAAGATATTCAGCGTTCCTCGAACCACTGTGCTCACCGCATCCCGAGTTCCACGCTCAACGCCATGCGCCGCCACATGGTCGACCTCTCTCTTCAGCAGCACCGACGCACTATCTCAAAGCTGTCCTGGTCCACAGTTCCATTTCATCCTTCGCCTCATCTGGCGATTTAACAAATAACTTTTTTTCTTCCTTTCAGGTGTCAAGGATGGTAAGCTTCAACAACTCTTGGACACCAACACCCCTCCAGAACCTTCTTCCCCTTCACTCTCCTCTGACCCCATCCCTTCTTCCAATCTCACCTCCTGCCGTGTTTTCACTACCCTCTCTGACCCCGAACGATCAGTCCTCAGCAAAGGCCTGAGCTTCATCCCCTTACGCCCCTACCTCAAAGAATTTCGAACTCGGCACGACGCTGAGCTCTTTTTCCATCGCCTATATCTCTGTGCCCACTTCTTTGGCCAGGAGTCTTCCCTCCGCACGACAGATCCTTTCTCCAGTTTTCAGGATTCTCGTTCTACCTGGATCCCTCCCTCTGGCCTCTTAACTTCTCTAGATCTTTTCATACCTTTCTTTTGTTCTTTCCTCTCCTCCCCCCTCTCCCTGCCCCTACACTTGCTTAAAAATCTGTTACATCTCCGACTTTTTCCAACTCTGACGAAGGGTCATCGACCTGAAACATCAACTGTTTCTCTCTCTATAGATGCTGCCTGACCTGCTGAGTATTTTCAGCATTTTCTGCTTTTTATTTCAGATTTCCAGCATCCACAGTATTTTGTTTTTGTATAAAAGTCAAGACAACAGTCTGTCTGATTTTCCCTTCCTCCTTTCAGAGGTACAAGTCCTTTATTCAGCATCAACTCTGATCAAATCAGCAACTCAGCTGATTTAAACTTATGTTTGTACATTTTTGAAATTTAAATACTGCATTGTGTCCAGACCACTTGGCCTCCAAGATACATGTTGTTGATACTCTAAGAATGGTTAGAAGAACACTGTACAATGCAATTTGTATAGTGTGTGGATCATGCATCATTACGTTATGATAAAAAGGGCAAGGTACAAATTACTTCAGAAATCCAAATTACTTCAATATCAAGATTCCACATGATAAAACTGAAGTTATTCTCAGAAATTCCTATTCTTCAGTTTATATATAAAATGGACTACTGAACAAAATTCAGGCCACAGAGCAACTACTGTGGTAACACCCCAAAAAAAAACCTTTCCTAATGCAACTTTAAAACAGGATTATAACCATTTACAAGTGGAATTTTCAATATTGAATTCATCAAATCTTAATTAGGAGAATTTCAGTACAGGGAGATATTTTTTAATGGCCATTTCAAGAGGGAACCCATTGTTTGACTAAAGCATTGTATGTAGAAATAAGATTAGCATTTTTTCCCCAATAGTCAAACACTTCCTGATTGAATTTAGTTCTAGTGAATCCTAGAACTTGTCCAGTAACTCAGAACTCATCATTTACATTTTTATATTGGCCTAGGCATTGGAATATTTGAGAGAGAAACTAGGTCTGTTGAATTTATTAAGATTTCCTTTGGCATACTTTAGTGCCTGTAAGCAAATTGAAATAGGTCTCAAAGCATAGCTTATCAATGACAGATTTAAACTGAGAAGTCGCACAACACCAGGTTATAGTCCAACAGTTTTATTTGAAATCACAAGCTTTCGGAGCTTACGTGGCCCCTGCCTCAGGTGAAGTAAATAAATACAGACTCGACAAAGCATATATAGATAGAGAACAATGCATGTGTAACTTACAAAGGCAGACGACTACATTTAAATCATCCTGACTGAGATTTAAACTGGTTCTATGAATTGCATTTAAATAAAATAACGGGATTCTGAGCCATAAAAAAGGGAGAATAGACAACTGAAGGGGTTAAAAGTTAGATTAGCGGCTTAACTGACTAGCTGGCTGATGTAATAAAGGAGAAGTCTGGCAGTACAAAGACAGTTGCTTACAGTTGGAAAAAGCATATTACACGATGATTGGGGGAGTGAAGGAAGGCGAAGAGGCCATGCATTGAACAATGGGCCACCAATGTGATTTGCGAAGATGTGATTAAGTGTACGTAAATTGGATAAGAGCTAAAGAGTAGAACAATGGCAGATGTTTATCTCATTTGCCGTTTCCACAAGATGTGTTTTGTGGAGATGTGATTAAGTGTACGTGACTTGGACAATTAATTGGCCAAGTCCTGAAGATGTGAAGGAAACAAGATGTAAGATTGTATATAAGCCAACTGCTCGAATGTAAAAATTAGACTCCTGTCTCAGCTCAGATTGAGAGGGCCTCTCCCTGCACGTGCTTGAATAAAGATCGCTGGAACCAGTACTCCATCTGCTTTGGGGCAGAGAGAAATCCCACAACAGATCCAACTTTAGTTAAATCAAATCTCATCTTTGTTGGAGTTGTTTATATTTACAAGTTCCTTTTATCTCTGGTCTGATATTGCAAGAATTAATTCAGAGTGTGACAGTTTGGAGGGATCCATTTTGAAAGCCTGGACAAAGAAAATATACAAAATAACCAATTGGGTGTTCCATGTTCTTCAGATTCCCTCTTAATGGGTCATCAAATGTTATTGGCCCGAAAATTAAACCTAATACGCGAGAGTACGCACTGTGTACTCTCGCGTATTAGATCCCGAATTGCCGGTTTCCTGCATGCACTGCGCATGCGCGGGAAACCGGCACTTCGTGAATTGAAAAGGGGGCGGTTCCTAAGTGAACCGCGTGCGCACTACAGGCTGTGCGCACGCAGTGCACTTAGTTTTTTTTTCAGCTTTGAACGCGCAGGTAAGTGGTGAAGATTTTACACACAAAGAAAGCAGGCGTAGGACCCCCTTTTAACAAGGTAAGTAGTTAATTAAGTGTTATTTAAAAAAAATTTCAACAGGTTTAAATTTTTTTTAGAGACTTTAAAGAAAGGTAAGTTTATTTTTATAACTTTTAAAAAGATTTTAAATTTTTTCAAAAATTTAATTTTTTGTTTAAAGTGGTTAATTTATTTAACTATACTTATTTTATTAATGTGATGGCTTTTTTAAAATTTAATTGAGGTTTAGCTGTTCTTTTGGGGGTTTGTAGTATTCATAGCTTTGACAGCTCTTGCCGTCAAAACTATGAATGAAAGATGGTGTGCTGCCATTGGCTCTAACTGAATCACGTGATCCCAGAGCTCGCACGAACTAATTGCGCCTCTGGGTCACGCAAGCACTGCACGGTTCCAACAGAGAGCCTTTGAAACTAAAGTTCGTGGGGGCCCGGAGCAAAAAGGTCGGCACGGAGTGCGATATCGTGGGGAATCCTTACCCCCGCGGGAACCATCCATGTTTAATTTCTGGGCCATTATGTTTACTGTAGAGAAAGGCAGTGGAAAGGAACAAACTAATCATGTTCTAATGCATTGTAACACAATCTCCTTTTATGATGTATTTTATCTTGTGCTATTTCAAGTTCTAATGATAACAGAAAAATGGCACTGCACTAACTACTATGGCATATGCATGAGCAGTAGGGTGATCGGGCCTGTAAATATTTTCAGCTGAAAACCTCCAAGCAATTTCTCTTTAATTCTGGATATTTTTAACTCATAGGAATTTTTTTTTTTTTTAACAATAGCTTCAGCTCAACTTTATAAGACAACTACTGAGTTCTGATGTTGGGCATTGCAGACTATAATGAAGATATATTGTAGGTTATAATTAAAAATTGGGCATTATAACTAATCAGTGAGAATACCATATTGTTTTAATTTATTCATTATTTGAGTGGAACAATCGCACGAGTTCAGCATATATCCAGATTTGTTCATCATAGACCAAGGAAATTCCTGTGCAGCATATCTGCTTCTACACCATTGAGAACAGTGTTCTGGTTAGTCTGATCAGGGCTTTCATTTGCTATCCTATGTATTTGGTGCATTCTCTCAAATACACAAGCGCTACGGGGGAAGATTGACCACAAGCCAGTGGTCAGCCAGTGTCGAAGAATTGATAGCAAGGAAGTACATGCAGTGGATTCTACTTAAACCCAAGTCACTCTTTATTAAAGAGTGTACATGACCTTAAAAACATCTGAAAATCCAACTAATCTTTCTCAAATTACATTGATCCAGTTGTACACTAAATGCTAGCTGTATAGTCAAGAAATGCAATCGGGGTTTGGTTTCAGTTACTGACAAATCGTTATGCAGAACAAGGCTTTGTAATAGAGAATCCTTTCAGGCTGTGCATGACCCCAAAAAAGAGCAAAGTCACCACAACTAAATAGCAAAAAACTTAATAGCGCCAGTCACTGGAATGGTGTCTTTTATTTGAAAAGTTGGAACTGTAACTCAGTTTCTAGCATACAAAAATGAAAAGACTGCGCACCAGGAAAGGGGAGATTATTTGAGGTCTGTTCTGTCCGTATTTAAGTGTGGCCCGACTACAGTATTGCCACCAATACCTATTCATGGTTTACAAAATTAAGATAACCGGAAGCAATATAGTTTTCATAACCCTTCTGACCAACTGCATGCAAAGCTTTTTACTGCCACTCAACAGCTTCCAACTGAGAAACACTTTCACTCCTATCATTTTCTTTTAATTCAAGACCTGCGCAACAGCTATGGATGTTCAAATGGCATACGCCAAGTTTTCTGGTATATAAAGCAGTTAGGTCAAGCGGCCGATACATGATTTCTATCCAAATTCATGTAGACAAAATATCCAATTAAAACCTTCGCGTCCAGCACCCCTCCTCAAGAGATGCTGCACATCAGAAGCGTTACAACTCCAAAGCAACTCACATGCAGCCATCAAAAATTCTGTTGAGTTGATCAAATATTTGAATGATTAAACGTAAATGACTCAAAAAAGTAGTATTAAAGAAAAAAAAATAACCAGCAGAAAACCAAGGAAACAAATCAATCACTTTAACCTCCAAAATTGAGCAAGTTGCCAAATAATTTCACTAATTTTCATCTGCTACTTTTGCTAGAAACATTTGCAGAAGTATAAACATTAAAAAACCATTACATTTACCAATAAAATTAGTTCCGTTAGAAATGCCTGCCACAAGTTTTCCCACAGACAGGCCTACCATTTTGTGTGGAGCCCAGGATTTGATTTAGAAATGTGACCTAGGGCTGGGTGCAGGCATTTCCAGCGACAATGAACAAATTAAGTGTGCGTGTGCACTCACGTTTGTCTGCATGCACATGCTGGATCACGAGTTGCATTCACTCTGTCCCTGTTGAACTACAATACAACAACTTTCATTCATATACTGCCTTTAACATAGTAAAATATCCCAAGGTGCTTCACAGGAGTGTGAATCAGACAGAAATCAATACCAAGCCAAAAGGAGGAGACGACATTAAGAAAGTGACCAAAATCTTGGTCAAAGAGGTTGGTTTTAAGGAGCATCTTAAAAAAAGTGGAGGAGAGTTGAGAGAGAAAATTCCAGAGCTTAGGGCCGAGACGGCTGAATGCATGGCCACCAATGGTGGGGTGAAGGAAGAGGCAAGAGGTTCCGAGACAGAGACTGAAAGACACCAACCCATTTGCTGTTACCCCCATTGGTGGTAATGCATTTGCACTTGCTTTACGGCCTGGCATAAACAAATTAGTTCTGCAGGAAATTTAGGTGCAAGTTTCAGTTGCTCAGATCGGCGCAGAAACCAGCATAAAATGTGGCATAATTTCTGCACAAGTGTGATCCAGGAAATTCAAATTCATTTGCAATCAAGAAGTTCAATTCTGCTCAATAGAGCAGCAAATTTCAATAATTTCAACCAATATCTGACTGGGTACCTTAACAAGTTAAGAGGCGGACAACTGGAATGCCTGGCAGTAAACACGTACTTCCCACCAGAACACTGGCCAAAAATGCCTTAATAATGGGCTGTTTGACAATCTGCCTCAAATTTTGAAAATATTTGGCTTCCATTCACAAGCCTTTGAGAAACCAGAGATGTTTTGCCTCCATGCCAGTTTTCCCGAAAACACATTTTGTTGTTACGTGGTTTAAAATGATATTTTTTCCTGTAGCCATGGAGAGCTTGCAATTAACAAGTTTTGTACAACTCGAGGTCATTAGTATGCTTTGTAAATAGTGATGTACACCAGCCACATTAAGAGTCATGGGATTGAGTTCAAACAGAAAACACAAGCCTGCAGTTAAATCTACCCCAGAATACTTATAGGAAAAAGTGTACAAAATAAGCAGGGACAAAGCAGTTGTTTGTTTGCCTCATTAGCACAGTGCGGTGAGTATTTGTTTTATCTTGAACTGCATTTACATACATTAGTTATATATGCAATGTGACTACACTTCATAAAGTACTTTATTAGCGGCGAAACACTTTGGAACAATGCTATATAAAATTAGCTCTTTCTTCCTCTTATTGTGATATAAATGGGATGATCATAGATATACTGAGGAAACGTTTTATAGAAATATCTAGAGTTAAGATGGAGGCTGCCTTTTCCTATTAAACTTCAAAATTCGACCAGTGCACAATTGTCTGCAAATTGCAGGCAGGCTCCTTGATCCGTAGATTAGCCAGGATGTAGGAATAGGAGTAGGCCATTTTGCCCCGCGAGCCTGTTCCACCATTCAATTCAATCATAGCTGATCTGTATCTTTATCCAAAAGCAAAATACTGCGGATGCTGGAAATCTGAAATAAACACAGAAAATGCTGGAAATACTCAGCAGGTCAGGCAGCATCTGTAGAGAGAGAAACAGAGTTAACGTTTCAGGTCTGTGACCCTTCGTCTGACGAAGGGTCATCGACCTGAAACGTTAACTCTGTTCCTCTCTCCACAGATGCTGCCTGACCTGCTGAGCATTTCCAGCATTTTCTGTATCTTTATCCACCTTGGTTCCGTAACCCTCAATACCCTTGGTATTAAAATCTATCAACTCAGTTTTGAAATTTTCAATTGACCTAGCTCCTAAGCTTTTGGGCAGGAGAGATTCCCAGATTTCCACTAACCTTTGTGCATAGTGCTTTCTGACATCACCCCATAGCAGCCGAGCTCCAATTTTAAGGTTACGCCCTCGTGTTCTGGACACCCCAACCAGAGAAATAGGGTAGATAGAGAGAAACTGTCAAATCCTTTAATCACCTTAAACACCTCAATTAGTTCACTCCTTAATCTTAGGACTTTAGGTGCTAGTCAATGTATGCATCCTTTGAAGGACAATGGATATTTTGTTTGTAGATGCCACCATGCCACCGTGTAGAAAAGGTTTGAATTCCTGGCAAGTGTCAAAAGTAGGCAAGATGTGTGCTGTAAAATGGCTAAATGCAAGGAGGGATTTTCACTCTAGTAGAAATGCAGCACACTACACAGTTCAAAGTATCAATAAGGCTTAGATAACAGCTGGCCTAGCATGGAATGCAAACATTTGAACCAGAAAGAAAAGGTGACAACTCGGGCCTTTGGGCTTGGACTATATATATTGCAGACTTTTCTCCATAGGGCTATGCTCCCAGCGGGAATTGAGCCGCTCAGGCAATGCATCTTGGGAAACCACAGGTGTGTAGCCTGTCATTTTCCATCATTGACAGAAAATCATGCCAGCGATTTCCCTACCTGCTCCCCTGCAGGCACCACTCCCAACTGGGAGTGCGGAATGGCACAAATATCTTCAATTCAAATCAGTTTCTGATTTTGGATTCTCCGCAATCAGAGAATGAGGGGAAATTCGGGCAGTTAGACCTACTGCCACCTCACCGCCACTCCTTCCCCACTCGCCATATGTAAATAGCAGCAGGCAGGATTGGGGGTGGTGGGGAAGAAGGGTCCAGATTTCCCACTTACCTCCCTGTGTTAACACTGCTTCCAGGGCTACCATTGGCAATGTGTTGGTAGGACCTGAGGAATAGTGGTACTAGCTCAGGAGGTACCCACCCTGGGAGGAGAAGGGCTTTTTACTGTCTCTTCTCCTCCCTCCATTACATTCCCAGCACTTACTTTCTGTTGGGCCCCAGTCTTTGCTTTCAGCGAGAGATCTATTTCAATCTTTGGGGCGCTTTTGCCCATTTAACGCCATTACCACCGCTGGCAACACTGGCAAAATGTCCATCAGGCTTCCTCTTGGATGTGATCAATCATGCCAGGAGCCCGCCATGCATGAGATGACCCCTCTCCCCAGCCCAGGAAACGGGGTCAGAGTTCCAGCAAGCTGGACCGACGGACAGAAGTCCTGTATTGCCAGAACATTGCTGCAGGGAGGAAAATATCAGCCTTGGACTTCAGGGGTTGAACCAAGATTTCAGGGGTTGAACCAAGATTTCAGGGGTTGAACCAAGAATTGCATCGCCCACGTACAACCTTGTGCTTTTCCAAGGGCTTTAATGCTCATTGCTCACCATCAGCAATCAGAAAGCCCTGTTCCTAGATGCCTGCACTTACATTTCCTACCTCTCCTGATTATCACTATGCCTTACCAGAAGGCAGGGCAGGCTTCCACTTGGAGTGCGATCAGATCACATTAATGGCACAGGACAGGAAAGCTTGGTGCTGCTGTCACCTGTTACTGTCTGCTACCAGGGCAAGGGTGGAGGAAGATGCAGGAAAAGCTGCATTTATGTGGTCCAATGTAGCATGCATTCAGTGCTATATTGGCAGATCATGTGCCAAGAGTCACCAAGCTTCAGCGACTTGCTCACGCTTTTCTGCAAAGATGACAGATAAGCTTTCCCCTAAAAAACGTATATTAAAAAAAAAAAGGGTACACATCCGATGTCCGTACTTGTCGAGTGAGATAAAGATGTACCCATATTCTCTTGCTGTCTATGGTGCTATGCATTTGATCTGCTCTATTTCCACAGTGGCCTACTGACTATCCAGCTAATTCACCAGATTTCTCTCATGGTTTAGGCAGCCACAGGAGGAGTTTCAACGTAAGCACTGCCAGCAGGGAACTCAACGGAAAGTTAATTTCCACAGCCTGCAGGTGAGGCTCCTTGCCGACAACTCAGAAACTTAGTCCAATTTCTACAGTAGTCAAGGGGTATACATCAGACATGCAAAATCGTAATAGTGGTCCTTGGGGGTGGGGGAAGAACTCATGGTCATTTTTAGATCCACCCAATGTCCCTAGAGAACTGGATCTATACATTGATAAGTTGAGATATCCATGGTGGCTTAAGTACTCAGCTTCAAGGTCAGAAATGCGTCAACGTTTAGTTCAAAACTGACCTGAACCGTCATCTCTTATAGTACTCACTCATAGGTAAACCTTTAAAAATGTCATTTTAATTTTAAACATGGTAACACAGTAAATTTAATCCAACAAAACATCAAGAAAAGTATATTTTGCTAGGACAAGCTTTCATCTCAACTGTGTGAAGATCATTTTACAGAAAGTATTGGGATTAAATTAAACATTTACCACAGCTTTAGTTGTGTTATTGTTTATGCATTTAACTTGAGAAGACCCATGTGTTATTTTCCTTAAATATACACAAAGGAAGGGGTTTGTTTGCTTCTGAAAAATCCTTTGAATTGTGTAGCAACTGTCAAGAACACAGTAAATATCAGTATCCCAGGTGATTCAGCAAGAGAGTTTTGGTAGTTTAGCCATTTAAGCAGAATGTCTTTTAAGGGAATACCAATAGAAACCCTGTGTAATCCAAGAGGAAAGAGACCAAAAGGGATATCTCCGTGCAGATAGGGAGACATAATAGAATATTGTTACAATGTGCAGCACGAGGCTTTAACGTATACAGAAGATGCTGCCCTATGTTAGAGGAACAGGAAGAGGATGAGGACTATGGGTGGGGGCGGAGAAGGGAAGGGACAGAAGAGATAAAAGATTGAACTTTAATGTACAAATGATGCTCTTCAATAAGTTTCTACCCTTAATTTGAGAATTTATCAGAAAATACTGACAAACATCCTCTCTGAATAGAAACATCAACAGAAAAGAGTTATGAGAAACAGTTGAAAACAAGGTTTGTATCATTTTAGTTAGGAAAAATTACCATTGGTAAGCTTCTGCTAGGAATTGAGATAGAAGGGGTGGAGGGGCGGGTGAAAGTGAGGAGGTGTACTTCAACTTGGGAGAAGGCGAGGATTCTAATTCCATGTAAAAATGAGCCAAAAAAGTGATGCCCTCACACCTCCTGCTTTATCTTCCTCCCACAATGTTAGGCAGACTCCCATGAGGAAAGGCATTCAGAAGAAGTAGGTTTGCTGTGCATCTAGCTTCACTGAAGAGGATCTCAAGGAGGGCAATTACAGAGGCCCTGGAAGCCAAAAAGGGAGGAGTGCGACCCCCACCCACTTCCCAAGTAAGCAGGAAAAATCTTGGGGCTTGGGGCCTTCTGGCAGTTATTTTTGGCCCTGCTGCTGAAGGCAATACCACTGCTGTATTTCTGTCCCCACTGGAGGTGCCAAGGCCCTGCCAGGTAGCTGGGACACACTGGGCCTAGCTTAAAAATCTGAACCAGAAAACATGGTTGAATTAAGTTGGGCCAGATGGAGTGCACTTCACACAGATGGGAAGGGGGCCCAAAAGGAAAAAAAGAGAAAAATCAGCCCCAACAATCAAATGGTTCCAGTAAGAAACCATTTCTGTAGTGCTGGATGATGGTCTCTTTTCCCACATTATAGAAGTTTCTTTGAAAAAAAGATAACAAATATTTAATTTTTAGATAAATGAAATTTTTTAGGCCAATTTTAAAGCTCCCAATCATCCTACATTGATGCTAACCCAATAATAAAAGGATTAAAATAAATAAATGGACCCAGTAGATTAATCGCTGTCCAAACCTAAAATATTGCAACTGAATTGTGCAAATAAAGAATGAGACCGGAGCTTTGCCTGACACTAATAAGCACTCCCAGGCTGGGTGCATTGCTGAGCTCTGTAGGGGGTGCAACAATTATTCAGCTCAACAGAGAGTGAACACACGTTCCACAACCTTTTTTTTTAGAAATAAAATGAATAGGGGTTTATTTTTCAAAAATAGCCTTGCAATATTAAAATCCCACATATTCAGCAGCAGAATTGTTCTTGTGCAAGGTTGCAGTCCTAAAGCAAAACAATGTCATTAGTTATAGCAAAGCTGACAATTTTATACGAACAGTGGTTTCCACGATTTGTAAAAAAAAGGCAAGGGACAGCAATACACAGATAAAGGCTGAATCAGTCACAGGGAAGACACTGAAGAGATACCCAGGAAAGATGATTTATCAAGGAAAAGCTTGTTGTAGGTAATTAATGGTTTAATTAGTGAGGTTTATTGGTGATATTCTGTACAGGTTAACTCCTGCATATGAAGTATAGAGAAAGACAAACAATATAAATTTATAATTTGTAGATAAAAAGACTTGCATTTATATGGCGCCTTTCAACCACCACCGGATGTCTCAAAGTGCTTTACAGCCAATGAAGTACTTTTGAAGTGTAGTCACTGTTGTAATGAGGGAAATGCGGCAGACAATTTGTGCACAGCAAGCAATGTGATGAATGATCAGATAATCTGTTTTTGCTATGTGGAGAAGAACATAAGAAATAGGAGGAGTAGGCCATTCAAGCCTGCTCTGCCATTCAATGAGATCATGGCTGATCTTCTGCCTCAACTCCATTCACCGGCCCTATCGCCATGTCCCTTGATGCCCTTACTAGTCAGAAATCTATCGACTTCTGTTTTGAATATACCCAATGACTGAGCCTCCACAGCCCTCTGGGGTAGAGAATTCCAAAGATTCACCACCCTCTGTGTGAAGAAATTTCTTCTCATCTCAGTCCTGAATGGCCTACCTTTTGTCCTGAGGCTGTAGCCCCTGGTTCTAGACTCTCCAGCCAAGGGAAACATTCTCCCAGCATCCACCCTATCAAGCCCTGTAATAATTTTGTATGCTTCAATTCGATCAATTGAGGGATAAATATTGGCCAGGACACCAGGGGATAACTCCCCTGCTCTTCTTCAAAATAGTGCCTTGGGATCCACCCGAGTGGGCAGACGGGGCCTCGGTTTAACGTCTTATCCGAAAGACGGCACCTCCGACAGTGCAGCACTCCCTCAGTACTGCACTGGAGTGTCAGCCTAGCTTTATGTGCTCAACTCCCTGGAGTGGGACTTTGAACCCACAACCTTCTGACTCAGAGGCGAGTGTGCTACCCACTGAGCCACAGCTGACGTTCAAACAATTGTTCCCAAACATTCTGCAAACTTTAAAACTGGAGTGTTATTTTATCGATAGGAATCCAACTGTTCAATAACCAAGTGCTAAAGGTCTATTAAAATAGGGAGCTTTTTTTCCCCCCCAACTCAAACTTTCCATTATATTTCATTCATGATTAGAGATCATATCTCACACCCATTGAAAACTGGGAGTTTTCAGCATCATTCGCCGAAGATAACAAAAGATCGAGGAATTTCATGCGCAAATTACATTCAGCGCAAATAAGAGTTTCCGCGATCTTTAGCCCTAATTTAAAAATATCGCACTAGAAGCCAGCCCCGCCCACAAAACTGGCCACGCCCCCAGATCACTCATCAGAACCTTTTAAACGCTTAGTAAATTTAATTTAACATTCAAGAAACTGACTACTGTACACCAATGAAACTAGTAAATGATTCTGTAAAGTTTTGTTAAAGTCATTTTCAGTTGTTTAAAATCAGGTTACTTACAGGTGGTGGATTAGACACTTCAGAAATCTGTGATAAAGCCATTTTCAGCAGTATTAGGAAAACCAGGTTACCACTCAAATATAGCGAATTATTTTAATGCAAGAAAAAATAAAATACGTTCTAAAACGCTGCCCGATTGCACTGGTTCATGTAAGATTTTGGGCGAAAAATTGAGTCGCGCCCCCTTTGGGGCGCTAACTTTGCCTGGGGCGCTACCAGAAAAATTAGTGTCTCCGTGACCGAAATTGAGTGGTAGCGTCCTGCCTCCCTCTTGGGGCGCTGCGAGGGAATATCGCGGTGCTACATGCAGGCCTTCCTCCCGTTCTTAAACAGGGAAGGGGCCTTCCCGGTGGAGGAGGTTGGGGGTTTGGGAGGTGTGACCAGGAAGCCTTGGGTTACTGCTGTGCATCTTGTAGATGATACACACTGCAGCCACGGTATGCCAAGGATGGAGGGAGTAAATGTTTAAGGTGGTGGATGGGGTGCCAATCAAGTGGACTGCTTTGTCCTGGATGGTGTTGAGCTTCTAGTGTTGTTGGAGCTGCACTCATCCAGGCAAGTGGAGAGTATTCCATCACACTCCTGACTTGTGCCTTGCAAGTGGTGGATAGGCTTCGGGGAATCAGGAGGTGAATCACTTGCCACAGAATACCCAGTCTCTGACCTGCTCTTCTGGCCACAGTATTTGTGTGACTGGTCCAGCCATTGTTCAAAAAAAAAAAGACAAAGGAATTCCATACAAATGCACCAGTTATGAAAGTCAGTGTGATTGCAACTTCAAGTAAAACTATATTCTTATACTGGGTTTTAAGATAATTTATGTGGAGAAAATATTTTTTATGCTGCCAAGATATTTTATAAAATTGGTATTTGACAATCATTGAATATCTATCTTTATTTTCTCCACATGAATCATCTTTCCCTATTAATATACCTATGTGAAGCACATTAGGATGCCTTCCTACTTTAAAAAGGCACTATAGAAATGCAAGTTTGTCACTGAACTGCCTTTAGAAAATTAATACATTTACGTCATACCTTGGTGAATTTAAATAAAAGTGCAATGAAAGGCAGCTGATGGGAAAGGTCAAAAATAAGAGCAGGAAAACAGAGAGTCTTCCTGCTTGCCCGGGGAGGTGGATGGGAGTGGCACTTCTGGCCTCCATAGCCTTCCTAATTGCCCTCTGCAACCATTACTTCCTAGCACAGTAGCTCGCAGTTCAATGGAGTGTAGTGACGTGGGTTCATGCCCATGATTCGCCACATGCAAGCTTTTAATGTGAACTGAAGTTTTAATCCTCAGGAGTGGCACCTAGTGAAGGAGAGTGGTAAAATCTACAGATTTTAGATACTTGGAGAGCCCCACCCTCCACCTCTTGATGACTATGTAAAATCTGCAGCTTCGACTACCCAGCGTTATGTAATTGAGCACGTGTCGTGGGAAGTAGTCAACAAGGATACAAAAAAGGAAGTGCAAGAATGGGGGTAAAATTCAACTTCAGCAGGAACAGAAAGTGAGTGGTAGTAGATGGTCCACCCATTATACATCCTCCTCTCCTGAAGACAATTCCTCTTACTGGGGTACAGCACCATAAGCAGCAGAAGCCTTCCACCACCTCACCAAAGTGGACATCCTTTCTCAGAGAGCCTAGACAGTGTTCGGTGGCAAGCTCTTTGACTATGGGTGGCATCACAGCTCTCCTACCAGATTCACTTTCCAGTAGGAGCTGGAGATAGACAGCAATCAGAAATAGAAAGTGTGGCATTCCGCCCCCACATTTTCCTAACTGAGGAATGCTAATGCCAATTGTGAGCTTTACTATCTTCAGTTCATAAAACAGCTGGACTACATAAAAATTGGGTTCAAGATTAACTTTTGACACTCTGAAATCCAAGCCACATATACAAACAAAAGACATACTGTGTCTTTAACACTGTCTTCTCGCAGAAGGCAGAAATTCTCAGATACTGAATGTGCATGTTGGATAATAGGAAGACCCTGTCAACTGTATCCCGAATTCCTGGCATTGAGTCTAAAAGATAAATAAATATTGCACCAAACCTAACTTACGTTAGGTAAAACTATACAGGGAAACTATCTGTGGAATACAAGAGGACTTGTCTGATCAGGCTCATCTCAACAGTTCTGTAACATCACAGTGTTAAAAGAGAGCAGATAATTGAGAGCGCTCGAGTCGGAGTCTGCAGCACAGTCAATGAGTTTGGAAAACGTCAAACTATGAGTATTAATGGAGTCTGGTCTCAAGAGACTACATTTTACCCTTGTTAACACACTCCCAGACTTTTGACACTTTATACTGCAAGTACAATTCAAATTATTGAGATATTACAGGATTTTCAAATGGAAGAAAACTTAAGAGCTTTGTGTCACAGAAAGGGCAACATTGTCAACACTCAAAAGACTGTTGTGACAATGTATACATTATATATTCTGTCTTTCACATGCCATGTATTGCAAACTGAAACCAGACATGAAGAGGTTGCTGAGGAATTTCGATGTATGGGATGAAACCCTCCAAGTCATACATTTTTAGCCGGCTGCCAACAGTCTCAAATGCATAGCTCAAACCGAAAAAAAATTGTTGATGTAGCACCAGACAGCAAATGTACTTTACTGCAAAACAAGTCATAATCAAGCAAGTCTGTCTGACAAACATTTCAGGATATAGGAGCCAATAGGTTGCTTGGAATACCTTTAAAGTTATACAAGGAAAATAAGTTCGATATATTTCAACTTGACCCCCCATTTGATATGCAAGAAAAGAATGAGGCAAAGAACATTTATATATGTGGTATTACGACCAGCATATCTTGCGACACGCAGTCAAATCCTTGTTACTTATCTAAAGCGTGCAAGATTACAAAATGTATATATTGCTTTTTAAAGATGGTTTTAAAAATTGGGATCTTGAAGTTTTATGCACAATTTAACAAAAAGAGGACTTTTAAAAATTTGGATCTTAAGTAAAGCAAAGGGTAGAACTGCAGAGAGGTTTATTTATTGAAGGGGAGGGGGTGGTGGAAACAAGGTAAAATAGTAATATGATGGAACTATGAAAACCAGTTGCCTTTCTAGCAAAGTGAACAAAAGTAGTAACATTCTGAAAGGGTTACAACTTCTTGGGAACAAATTTTAAGAACCTAAAAATGTGTGTGTCAATATTGGAATATCCAAAGGTGCAGCAGAATATGTAATCATTTTGGACAGCCCCAAGAAGCCCAGCTAACTTGTAGATTTGTCTTGGAAGCATATAGTGCATATATGAAATATAAAAAAAACAACTAACAGCATGACACAGGTAATATCAACTTTTAAAAACACTTAAAAAGCTTTTACAATGTAGATCAGAAACATAGCCACATCGTCTTATTCTAAAAGAGCTGATTTAATTAAGAGAAACAGAAAGCGGGGAATGCGTTTCATGTTACACACATATATATCCAGAAAACTGTCTGGAATGTATTAACGTTTATAAAAAAAACCTGATTGTTACTGTACAAGCAGTGTACAGCTCCAGTCCTGCCCAGACAAATACAAAAAACAACACAGGATAGAAGGACAGAGAATGTACTGCCTTAGGAAAACAAAGTATAACAAATCTGTACAACTCTACCACCAATGAGCACTATTAGCTACTACAGTACTGAAGTGACATCTTGCTTCCTTTATTTACTTAACAAAACAAATTTACGGTCGTGGAAGTATACATTTTGGCTCAGATCAAGGTCCTGCAATACAGCTGCTGCTTAGTCGTTCAAAGCAGTTCCACGCACAAGCTGGGATGGGCATGGTAATGTTAACAGACTTTACAATTAGTCATCAGAGGCCAAACGGAAAGCTGATATGAATGTTTAGTCATTCCCTATTTTAGTTAAAATTTTACAGACTTTTTCGTCTAATCATTTTATATGGGAGGTACAACCTACTGCAGTGTTTATGGAGCCCAAGAAAATTAACTGCTTCACTTTTTAATTCTTTACAAACATACAAAACCATGAAGAACTTCCTTGCCACTAATTCTTGTTGCCAGGAAAATGATTAAAACCTTACTTCAGTAGTTTTTCCCCAATTGGAACAACTCTCCTACCAAAATATCCAGTACATGAAGACTAACACAGCCTCTTGAAAGACTCACCTGAAAAAGAAGTTTTCTTCATGGCTGGTTTCTAAGTTGCATATAAAAAAGACACTCTTCAGGATCAGGTTAGGTTACTTCCACAGTGCTCAGTAATCAAAAAAAAAAAGGACAATTTCACAGGAAGCTGACTTAGTTTCACAGACTTTCATTCAAAGAACCAGTAAGTTGAGCTCCCTTGCACACAGTCCAACTGCTCATGAAACACTCCCATTAATTAGTACACACCTTTCCTAATCAGATGAACTTAGACATCTTTGGCCTTGCCCAACTAATCAAAAGCAGCAGGGAAATCACAAACTCATTTGTTCTCAAGCATGTTTTTTTTAAACTCTTAGTAATAACTATAGGTTTATTACAACACAAGTTGGAAGATCTACGGATTAGTTTGATACCATTTTATGTTGTTCAAAAAGAAAAATCAACATGATTGTTCGGTGTGTAAAAAAAACACCCTCCCTACCCTGTCTACATGGTGCAGCTCATTTAGTACAGTTGCATGGACTGTAGGATAAATTCACTGTTCAAAGTACATTGCAGCTCCCATCTGAAACTGCAAGATAATAGTTCAAACCTTTTCACATTAAGATCAAACAGAGGTACTGAAAGAGATTCCACTCATAGTCCATCCAGTATTGTAAGACTTTCACTCCTCACATTTAAAGTAAATAGCATAACGAATGAGACACCAACTACTGCATTCCAGATATCATCCTCATGGGGATTTCTAATGGCACTTACTTCAGCACTATTAATGGCTCAACTTCTAGAATCCCATTTGTTCTACACAAATAAAAATTAAGCTCAGACTCTTTACATGTGATACAACTAGCATTTTATTTGTGCTTTGCCTATGCCTATTACAACAGACAAGAGGCAGGTGTTCAAGGTAATTTTTCCTTTTCCACTGGGTCCTAAAGCCAATCTGATTTAGCTGCTTCTGTGCAATGAACTATTACAGGAGCAAAACTAAATAGCTTCCCTCCAAATCATACCAAAGCCTTTTCACCTGCGTATTCTGCTCTTTATTTAGTTTAAGATAACTGAATGCGGTCCCAGGAATATTTTGGTGGCTCGCTCATCTGAGGGAAAAGCTTTAAAATAAAGGCTGCCAAATGGGTTTGCAAATTTCACAGTTTTAGAGGAAATCAGCCCAATGCGACTTTTAAATGTTTTCCGAGCATTGGCTCATTTAAAGCATTTTTGAATTTACAATTTCTACAACTACACCCACCACTTTTATTTTGGTTGTTCCTTCTAATGTATCTTACATAACTCAGGCTCGATGGGCCCTATGGCCTACTCCTGCTCCTATTTCTTATGTAATCATCAAATAATATCTTAAATACTAAACTGAATTGCATTAAAGATTTTTTTTACCTTGTTACCCCCCAAGGTTATTATAAGGCCTGCTCCCAAATATTGCCTTTTAAGTTTGTCTGTAGATTACATTTTGTGTGTTTCTTTTGGAATAAAGACTGATTTTTCAATGGTTGTTGACCTCTAATTTCATTAAGAGGATGGGTGTCCTCAGATTGAACTCAGGAAGTGATAGGAGAGATGAACTGAACTAAGCCAGGGAGCTTATCAGACCCCACCAAGAACAAACTTCCAATCAGTCTTTCAATATTGCTAATTTAGGACCTCCTGCTTCCACACACACACCACTGCTCACAATAGGCCCAAAAGGGGGTCCAAACTTTATAATACTTGGTCAGGCTTAATGGTCGAATGTAGATTGCATTTTCAGTTGTAGTTACTTTCTAGAGGTTTCTTATGCCTTGTATCCTGGATTGGAATGTTTAATTCCTTCATGTGGATGGTTTGGATGCAGCAAACAGATGTCCTGCAAGGTGACAGTCACTTCTGGAGAATGGCCCTTTTCAATGGGAAAGCCCAACCAGTGCTGGCTGTCACTGCATGAATCTCCATTCCCAACGTGCCATTGGTTTCAGTACATGAGTGAAGTTCCAATCAGACTACATGTTTGGCTACACAAGGGGATGAGTGTGTGAAGAGTGTTGAGTCTCAACAAGGTATTATATAACTGGTAGAGTCTTGAGAACCATACCTCTGTGAGTCAGGTCCAGGTAGTATACGTATGTGTTAAATATTACACCATACTCCATTGTTGGGTTTCAGTCAGAAACATAAGAACATAAGAAATAGGAGCAGGAGTAGGCCAATCGGCCCCTCGAGCCTGCTCCGCCATTCAATAAGATCATGGCTGATCTGATCCTAACCGCCAATCTACTATCTATCACAGAACCATCTCCTGCATCTAACAGAATTGCACACACGAAATAGGAGCAGAATCAGGCTACACAGTCCCTGGGCCCGCTCCACTACCCACAGGGCCATGACCGATCCGAACCTAGACTCATGTCCAAATTCCTGCCCGCTCCCCGTAACCCTTAATGCCCTTTACTTCTAGGAAACTGTCTATTTCTGTTTTAAATTTAATTAATGTTGTAGCTTCTACAGCTTTTTGTGGCAGCATATTCCATGGACCTACCACCCTCTGAGTGAAGTAGTTCCTCCTCATCTCAGTTTTGAAAGAGCAGCCCCTTATTCTAAGACTATGTCCCCTAGTTCTCGTCTCACCCGTCATCGGGAACATCCTCCCCGCATCCACCCGATCCAACCCCTTCACAATCTTATATGTTTCAATAAGATCGCCTCTCATTCTTCTGAACTCCAATGAGTAGAGTCCCAATCTACCCAACCTCTCCTCATATGACCACCCCCTCATCCCCGGGATTAACCGAGTGAACCTTTTTTGCACTGCCTCGAGAGCAAGGATGTCTTTCCTTAAGTAAGGACACCAAAACTGTATGCAGTATTCCAGGTGCGGTCTCACCAATACCTTGTACAACTGAAGCAATACCTCCCTATTTTTATATTCTATCCCCCTAGCAATGAAAGCCAACATTCCATTTGCCTTCTTAATCACTTGCTGCACCTGCATACTAACCTTTTGAGTTTCGTGCACCAGGACCCCCAGATCCCTTTGCACTTCAGTACTCTCCAGTTTCTTGCCATTAAGATAATAAATTGCTCTAGGATTTTTCCTGCCAAAGTGCATCACCTCACACTTTCCAGTGTTGTATTCCATCTGCCAAATCTCTGCCCACTTACTTAGCCTGTCTATGTCCCCTTGCAGGTTTTTTATGTCCTCCTCACTCACTACTTTCCCTCCCATCTTTGTATCATCTGCAGATCTTTTCTCATCCCATATGTGCCTTCCTCTGAACTCCCTCTCCCCTAAACTCTAAATCAACTCTAAGGGTGGAATTTGCCATCCACTCCTCCAGGTGCAGTTGCTAATCCATGATGGGTGCGGCTTGCATGAGCTTTTGAAAAGATTTTGCAACTATTTAAAGAGGTCTGCTCTGGCCAGGATTTGCACTTCTTGTAATTATTCAAATGAGTAGAGCTCCATCTGATGAAGCAAATCTTTCAGGCTGCTCAACTCCCCTCATCACGAATGGATACGCTGCACAACATCTCATCAACCAGCAGCTCTGTTGAATAAAGATAATAGCCCGGATTTTGCAGTCCGTGGTGTAGGGACAGCATTCGCCGCGGACCTCGAAGGAAGCTGCCTACAAAGCTTTAGCGGGTTCTCTGGCGTCAATTTCCCCAATTCCAATGTCCGTTTCAATCTGGCGCAGTCTAACCACCACCCCTTGACATTCAATGGCATTACCATTGCCGAATCCCCCACCATCAATATCCTGGGGGGTCACAATTGACCAGAAACTTAACTGGACCAGCCACATAAATACTGTAGCGACAAGAGCAGGTCAGAGGCTGGATATTGTGCACTGAGTGTCTCACCTCCTGACTCCCCAAAGCCTTTCCACCATCTACAAGGCACAAATCAGGAGTGTGATGGAATACTCTCCACTTGCCTGGATGAGTGCAGCTCCAACAACACTCAAGAAGCTCGACACCATCCAAGACAAAACAGCCCACTTGATTAGCACCCCATCCACCACCAGCATACTGTGGCTGCAGTATGTACCATCTACAAGATATGCTGCAGCAACTCGCCAAGGCTTCTTCGACAGCACCTCCCAAACCCGTGACCTCTACCATCTAGAAGGACAAGGGCAGCAGGCGCATCAGAACACCACCACCTCCAGGTTCCCTCCAAATCACACACCATCCTGACTTAGAAGTATATCACCATTCTTTCATCATCACTGGGTCAAAATCCTGGAACTCCCCCCTTAATAACACTGTGGGAGTACCTTCACCATATGGACTGCAGTGGTTCAAGAAGAAGGCTCACCACCACCTTCTCAAGAACAACTAGGGATGGGCAATAAATGCTGGCCTTGCCAGCGACACCCACATCCCAGGAACAGTGATGTCATCAAGTAGGCTGAGCAGCCAATCAGATTGAAGAATTCTTATAGGCAGCAATCAGGAAGTAAAAAGCACTGATTGTCATTCACTTTTAATTCAGTTTACAGAAAACAAAATAAAGATTGGGATATACACATGGGATTAAGGTAGAAGCTGAAATATAAACAAGCTTAAAAAAAATTTTTTTTTAAATTATTTTAAAAATCTATGGAATTTTTATCATGAAATGGAAGGAATGACACTCCACTCTTATAATAGTTTTTCAGGGCCAGAGATGTTGTTCAGTAGTAATTATGACTTAGTATACCGTTAAAAACTCAGTTACACCTCATTCAACAAAGCTTAACTTTACAATAGTTTTTACAGCATGACTAGTGTGTAAAAAGTTGAAGTTCATGTCAATTCAGTGACTGTGTTGATTGGATCTACAAAGACTGCAACAGCGCACCCTGTGGAGGAGCAATGTATCACTGACAGCAACTTCCGGTTTCCACGTTTAACTGCGCATGTGCAGAAGCCAGAGATTGCTGGCAGTTTTACACAATAATGACAGTGAGCTCTGACAGTTTCGCTGTCATTACAAACGCAAATTCCGGGCCACTGGCCCGGATTTTGCGGTCAGCGGCGAACGAACGGTGCGAGCCTTTCATTACACTTACACTTGCCCAGACTTTCTGTGGGCTTTTGCACTGGAATGTGCAGTTGCTGGAGTGCCAAAAGAGCGCAGTGCCCTCTAGAGGGCAGCTGGGACCTGTGTGAACAGGGCAAGCAACGGTGTGTCTCCTTAAACAATCAGATTGAAGATTCCTTACTGAAACATGAAGTATAAGTTAGAATATTTAATTCAATGCTAAATCATGCACAGAAAGTGAAATAAAGAGAGGGAAAGAAAGATGGGATTAAGAGAGAGATAAAAGAGACAGAAAGAAAAAGTAAAAAAAAACATTTTTTATTTGAATTGTTATCTTTTTAAAATCTCCAACAATAATTAAAATCAAAAGGAATGAGACACCACACTTCTAAAAGTCAATTTTTAGTGCCAGGGAGGTTGTTTGGCAGTAATTAAGACTTACCACACTGTTAAAAATTCACTTACACTTGAATAAAGCCAAAGTGGCCATCAACTGGTCCAGGCAGCGGGCGGTCGAGGGGGTCGTTCGGCCCGACTGCCTGCCTCTCTTCCGCGGCCATGTTTGTGCCCGGGTGGCCCTGGAGATGGAGCACGCGGTGTCCGCCGGCACGCTCGAGGCCTTCCGTGACCGGTGGGCACCGGTGGGCACCGCAGTGACTGGAGTGCATCATCACCCCTGGCCAACCAAATTTTCATTTAATTTGTTAAGTTTCTTTTAAGGTATTTTACAGTTACAGTTTATTTGTTTATGGGTTGCTCAAAAGAGTACACTTGAATAAACAAGCCCTAACTTTTTCTAGCATGTTTAGTGGGTAAGTGCAGCAAATTCACGGCCTTCCGTGTGTTTGAATGCCGAGTCTCTCAGTGAGGTACCAATGAACGCAGATTCTGGAGGAGCAGGGCAACTTGGACAGCTACTTCCTGATTTCCGCGTTTAACTGCGCACCTGCGGAGGCCGGAAGTTGCTGTCCGATTTACTCCATAATAATGGTGAGCGCTGATAACCTCACCTTTATTTCTACCGCAAAGTCCGGGCCATTAAAACTTCTTTTAGTGCGAGACTTCTATACTCTCTTGGACCACAGCCATATCTGGAAACTCACCCAGGAATCTTCCCAAGTGTCGAAGGCTTCTACTAACTGCCCCAATCCTAGTAAAATCTTAAATCTGGCCAGACCCACTCCCCATTCTTACTTTGGGTAATATTTACTGAGCTTAATACAGAGCTAACTTCCCTTCCATTAAGATTTTACTACTTTTTTTATGGAGGGTTCTGGAAACGACCTCTCTGGCACTGTAATCAACAGCAGATGAAAGTGGAGGTGGCACAGAACATTCACTTTAATTACTACTCATTTATCAAAAGGCGCCTTTCCCATAATCCAGATTGAATGAAACTCACAAAGCAGTCCAAGACAGTTAGTACCATAGGCCTGAACTCGTTTATATTTAAACTCACTTTCATTTCATTAGGATGGGAAGGTATTTGAAGATATTTTCTTCCCTCTCTTTGAATGATCATTTGGTGAAACACCATCCCAGGGATGGGACCTGCTCCATGCTTCCATCAATGTCACTTTGGAACCATCCAAGAATTTTATGAAGCACCAGAGCCTCAAAATTTGGGAATGAGTAAAATAAATGATTCGTGTCTTACTGTTTGAGATTTGTAGTGACTTATAATGTAGTGTTTTGTTTTAAAAATTCTTGTGTTTCACTATCATTTTTTGCTTAACTTTGCTAAATTTGCATGGCAACTACCTAACCTGGTATCCTTTAACCAGAAAGTATTTCCAAATACACCTAACCATTTAGAATAGTCAGATTACATTTGATCCACATTGATCCACTCTCTAGAATTTTGAAACTTTAGCTTTTTGTTCAAAACTTTGTTGAAATCAAAAGAAAGTTTCCTCAGCGTGAGCTGCACTATTCCTCATTCTGTGAATAATTTCATGCTTCAAATATATTGGATAGGGTCAGCAACCTGGGCCGAATCATTGACGATGCCTGTGTCCTTAGCAGTTGCAAGGAGAAAGGGTTCCTGTTGACACTGACCTGTCACTAGGTACCCTGAAAGGGAAGTCTCCTTCATGGCAGGAATGCCTCTTTGCCAAAGCCCCTCACATGAGGACCTTGGTTATGTAGTTGGAGTTGGTGATGAGTAAGCCTGGTATATGGCATTGGACTTGTATATCTAAATCACCAGGTGACTGGCGCAACACAAGTAGGCCTTTGTGGTTCTTTAAACCATGCTGAAGGCAGATATCCATTGTATATCTGTTGAGGAAGCTCCAAGATGTTGGATGGCAGCTGGTGGAAGTTGGGTATGAGAATGTGTGCTCATATATCCTGGAATTGGTGTCTACCATGACTGGGGTGCAGAGAACCAAACAGCAACTGTTGAAGTTCCACACCTCTAACTGGTGGAATGAGCTATGATGTGTGTCTAGTTGGGATTACATGGATGGTGACAATGCACTCACACATTTTATAGTGAGTTGTGCTGCTCATTACACCATTGGTGAGGAGCTCTTAGTACCTGATGTCCACCTAGCAAGATGTTCTATCTGTGCTTGTCAGATATCTAAAAAACAACTAGTGACCATCCTTCTTGGAGGTGTGGGGGGGAGGGGGGGGGCGCGGGCGGCGCGGGTGGTCGGCGGGTGTCTGGGATCAAAGCGGCCCCAGATAACATGCTTGGTGATGGAAGTTTGGAACCAAGTCAACCCTCTATGGTAATGTGATACCTGAGCTGGTCAAGTCCACAGTAGGACAGAGAGCTGTTGATGAATGACCAGTCAACCAAACTCATTAATAGAACCTGGAGGGGTAGACCTGCTACTGGGAGCTGGGGATCTTCCCACTTAGCTTCAGGTAACACTGTAGGTCAACGTTCTAATGGGTAGGGTGCTTTTAGCTAGACAAGCAATGGGAAGCTTACCAGTGATCGGCTCTGGTAAGCTGCATGGTTTTAACTGGTTAATCTCTAGCACTACCCTTGTGCACATCCCTAAATCCCTAAGCTTTGCGTGTTTCAGCCTGCACCCAAACTCTATGGACATAAGTAAGTGGGATGCGTCTCTATAAGGGAGAGAGTGCACTCCATATTAAAAAATGTAAACCCATGGATGTAGGTTTCTTGGTAGCTTCAATTGGAGACTTTAAACCATGTTGATGGGGTGTCT
The DNA here is from genome assembly GCA_030390025.1 of Squalus acanthias. NCBI lineage: Eukaryota > Metazoa > Chordata > Chondrichthyes > Squaliformes > Squalidae > Squalus > Squalus acanthias. Next base: position 23,943,232 of record CM059447.1, read on the forward strand.
GTGTGTACCAGACTGACTGAGAAAAATGTCTCTCTCCTTTTGAAAGAACTGAAAGAAATAGTCCAATCTGCTGGTGGCCACTGAAATAATATTGGAGGAAGCCTGGGTAGCAGACTGACTGAAAAAAATGTCTCTCTCCTTTGGCCAACCACCCTGTTGGCTGCTGATGCCGCATGGTGCAGAAGCGCAGGGCAGCGAGAAGAGGAGAATATTACTCTCACAAAGAAAATAAAGAAATGGTGGACCAACTGAAAAAAATAGGCTGAAACATCATGTGCTGTATGATGGATGGGTGGGGATTGGTGGGGTGGGAGGGGGGTCATAGATTATCCTCAGTTTGACCACCTGCAAAAATGGGTGATGCCAGGGCCGATAATTAAAGAAAATACGGTGTGGAGACTTTCTCTGCCCAAAAAAGTGCCACCTGTCCGCCCCTACTGGGAGTGGTCATCTTTGACTGCTGCCTCCTCAGCCTTTCATGTGCAAATGATGGTAGGTTGGTGAATTTTGCTGCACAGCCCAAATTTCCTTCCCCTACCAGCAGCCAACACCTCAGGGAAAGAGGCCTGGTTATATGGAAGACCAGAGGCATCCATACACAAAAGCCCCAAAGACCCAAAGCAACCGGAAGACGATTTTTTTTTCACAGTTTTTTAAAGTTAAATCTGGCAGGCTGGTCCTTGGGTGGCAACAGGGCCTTCCCTTCTTCCTCTGCTTTACGGAGGAAGAAAACAAGGATCAGATGGACAACTGCCAGGCTGAACAGGTAATGTGGGCTGCCTCTGGCCTCTGCCCACTGGTACCCACACCTTCCCTGTCTCACATGTCCACTTATGGCCATTTCACCATGACTACTCAGCAATGATTCAGAAGGCTGTGCCTCTCTAATGAAGCAGTCACTGAATCGTACCATGTGCCAGACAGCTGCATGCATAACTCATAAAGGAGGCCTTCAGCTGCCTAAGATCTGAGCTCACTGCCAAATGAATCCTGCCATTGTGGTCCCCTTTTGGCAATAAACTTAATTCAATTGTCTGCTGACATGTAGTTCCCCTACAGAACTACCATGGCTCACATTTGGAAATCATTCTGCTGCTCCTTCTTCATGCAGGAATTCCCCCACCTTTGGCTCAAGTAATTCTATACATATCCTGTCAGTGACAAAAATATCTCACTGAAAACAAATCTGACACATTCCTGCTGCTTAAGGCCACATGCCTCCCCTTAGTGCCTATCTTTGTTGCCCTTGCATTCTTAACATCCTACTTCTCCTACAGTGGCAGGAAGTTTTGAGGTGGTTGGATGATGAGTTGCAGCAGGAGCCTTGGAGGATTAAGGTGGTATTTCCTTTTCTTTAGTTGTGGGCCATGTCGCTTTAAGAAGAAAGTAGAGTGAGTGAAGGTACTCGGTGTACCATTATATGAAATACAAACCAGGTTTCAGAAGACATTCCATAATTAGGGGGCAAGAAAAAGTGCTGGCAATAGCTAACATGTGAGTCTTCCACTGCTTCCCTATATGTTCAGCTGTGAGAAAAGGAAGACTTGCAGAGAAGAAAGGTGGAGTGAATTGCAGTATTTCATACAAATTGCAGTAGGTGTTCGATGCCATGAGGACAAGGTGGCTGCACTTGGGGAAGCTGATTATTACAATTATTTTGTTACAAGTTAAGAGTACTTTTTGGTGAGATCAGTTAACTTATGCCAGCATTGAGATTTTACTGGAGATGCCTTTTCATTCGGGCCAAAAGCGAGGTCCTCATTTGTCGGATTACCGACAGTAACGCCTTAACTGAAGAGTCTTTAAATGTGTGGTCTCGGTGCCCTGAGGAAGCACCAGCCTCAGACATTGCACTGAGCCACATTGTTCAAGATGCAAAATGGCAGCCTTGGCCCTTTCAGCTGCTGTAAGAGCACTGGATGTCTCCCCTCCCCTCTCCCAGAGGTGGACACCCTGTAGAGGAGGATACTAGTCTCAAGAACCCACCATATATAGGTAATTTAAAAAAAAAAATTGTTTATGGGGTCAGGGCATCGCTGGCAAGGCTAGCATTTATTGCCCATCCCTAGTTGCCCTTGAGAAGGTGGTGGTGAGCCACCTTCTTGAACCGCTGCAGTCCATGTGGTGATGGTACTCCCACAGTGCTATTAGGTAGGGAGTTCCAGGATTTTGACCCAGCGACAATGAAGGATTAGCGATATACTTCTAAGTCAGGATGGTGTGTGACTTGGAGGGGAACTTGGAGGTGGTGGTGTTCCCATGCGCCTGCTGCCCTTGTCCTTCTAGGTGGAAGAGGTCGCGGGTTTGGGAAGTGCTGCCGAAGAAGCCTTGGTGAGTTGCTGCAGTGCATCTTGTAGATGGTACACACTGCAGCCACGGTACGCCGGTGGTGGAGGGAGTGAATGTTTAAGGTGGTGAATGGGGTGCCAATCAAGCGGGCTGCTTTGTCCTGGATAGTGTCGAGCTTCTTGAGTGTTGTTGGAGCTGCACTCATCCAGGCAAGTGGAGAGTATTCCATCACACTCCTTACTTGTGCCTTGTCGATCGTGGAAAGGCTTTGGGGAGTCAGGAGGTGAGACACTCGCCGCAGAATACCTAGCCTCTGACCTGCTCTTGTTGTCACAGTATTTTTGTGGCTGGTCCAGTTAAGTTTCTGGTTAATGGTGACCCCCCCAGGATGTTGATAGTGGAGCATTCGGCGATGGTAATGCCATTGAATGTCAAGGGGAGGTGGTTAGACTCTCGCTTGTTGGAGATAGTCATTGCCTGGCACTTCTGTGGCGCGAATGTTACCTGCCACTTATCAGCCCAATGAAGATGCATTGAGGAAAATTGGACTGAATGTTGGTGGTGAAACATTTAATTGTATCGCGCCTCCCAGCTCCACGATCTCTACCACCAAGAAGGACAAGAACAGCATGATCATGGGAATAACATCCAAGCCACACACGATCCTTGGCTGTATAGTGCCATTCCTTCATTGTTGTTGGGTCGCCATCCTAGAATTCGCTACCGAACACCGGTGTGGGAGCACCATCAGGGCTGCAGCGATTCAAGGAGAAACCCCAGCACCACTTTCTCAGGACAACTAGAGATGGGCAAGATTGCTGAAGTCCTGAGCACAAAAGTTCAATGCTGGCAGGAAATCCACTGATGAGGAAAATCTAGCTCACAATAATGTGGGTTCCAAGCTTGAAACTTTGCAGAAAATAATGTTTCTTCCAAATTTTGTGCACAGGATAACTGAAAAAATGATCTGACATCATCACACTGCTATTCAGAAATGTGTTATTTTTTACATGAAATATGAGTTTTACCAATCCACAGTCTGCATTGCTTTCTCCCGTAGCATTTATATAGCGCCCTCATGTGGTTTATTTTCAATTTAGATGAGACTAGAATCATAAGGTTATGCACCAAAACCCAAATAAGTCATATTTACTTCGTCCTAATTAAGCTTTTGTTATTTATTTTAAAAATAGATTTACAAAAAGGTTACACTTGAAGCCAGATAAACTCATTTATATAGAAATAGAATTAAAGATGGGGGTGATTATAAGACTGTGATCTAAACAAAGCATTTAGGTGTAGACATAAATCACAAGGCCTATAACTTGAGTGATTTATGGATACCATCTGAATCATGATATTAGGTTAGAATGTTTCAATCAGTTATTTATAATAATTGATCAACATCTTTATTTAAATTATGTAATTCGCTAGGCCTACTCTCTTTCCCTTTAGTCTAATAGATGGAAGCAGGTTTTGTGTTGCAAACATCTGTTTGACATATACTTTTTGCATGTTAAGATTCTCGTACCAGTGAGTAAAACTGACATCTTGATAATAATGATGACGAGAGCTAGCAGATGTGAACATTTATTTTTGATAGTATACATTTTTGCAGCTTTTTTTAAGCATTTGCCATTATACTAACCTTGCTGGAGTGGATGAAGTACATTAGATAACACCACTTTACTCACCATGCTAACTACACACTGCCCACCATCTACAAGGCACAAGTAAGGACTGTGATGAAATTCTCTCCACTTGCCTGGATGAGCGCAGCCCCAACAACACTCAAGAAGCTCGACACCATCCAGGACAAAGCAGCCCGCTTGATCGGCACCCCATCCACCACCTTAAACATTCACTCCCTCCACCACCGACGTACCGTGGCTGCAGTGTGTACCATCTACAAGATGCACTGCAGCAACTCACCAAGGCTTCTTCGGCAGCACTTCCCAAACCCGCGACCTCTTCCACCTAGAAGGACAAGGGCAGCAGGCGCATGGGAACACCACCACCTCCAAGTTCCCCTTCAAGTCACACATCATCCTGACTTAGAAGTATATCGCCGATCCTTCATCGTCGCTGGGTCAAAATCCTGGAACTCCCTACCTAACAGCACTGTGGGAGTACCTTCACCACAGGGACTGCAGCGGTTCAAGAAGGCGGCTCACCACCACCTTCTCAAGGGCAATTAGGGATGGGCAATAAGGATGGATGACGCCCACATCCCATAAACGAATTAAAAAAACACTGGGCACACCAACTGACTGTAAAACACAGATCACCACTGCACATGCCTATGGCAAGAGGACTTGCAACAATCCAGAGCATCAGTACAAGCAACTGGTACCACTTGCACTTTATATTCACTTGCCTGTGCACTGCCAACCAGTGGTTAGATTCATACCATTGCACATGAATTCATTTCTGGGCCACTGCCATAAGGGCTGATGCTGATATATGGGGACCATTATCTTTGGTGGGTCTTGGTGGAGGTGATGCAGTAAAAGTAAGCTGGGTGTCACCAGGTCTCTGCTACAATTTTCACACCAAATTACACTATAAGGTGGTCATGGATGATTGCGGAGAACAATATGGCGTGCTCACAGAAGGGCACAGGAGTGCTTGTGAAGCAATTACTGTTTAAAGAGAAATCAATTCCATTCAGTAACAGGCAAATTCCACGACCAGTGCAGCTTGCAACAAAAGGTTTATTTTCTTAGTTTCTCTCTTGAAATTTCTCTACTACTCTCCTTATTGCACCTGGAAGATAACGGACATGCGGATAATTCCATTTGAAGAATGATGATTAATCACCCTAACAGTGAGTAATTTGGCATTACCCTTTCCATACCACAGATTACTTTCACAAAGCAGCATCTCTTTACAAGGATAGGCAAGACTTGTAAGTTTAAGTTCCACGATAGTAGCTCACAATCCTGCCAAACGACATGTCCTTCTTTGCAGTCGAGCATTGAAGGCCAGCAAGGAAAATAGCACAGAATTAAGACGGATTTAATACGAAAAGGCATGCCATCAAAATGGCAGAGACAAATTTTGAACTGAGTACCACAAGAGAAGTGAAAGATGATAATAAAAAGATTTTTAGTTGTATTAAGAGAAAACGAAAACTGAGGGATGGAGTGAGGGCCGCTGAAAGTGAGGTGAGGACATGACAATTGATGCTGCACAGGCTGCAAAAGTGCTAAATAGGTTTTGTGCCTCAATCTTTACCAAGGAGGAGAGAGGTAACTTATTTGATCTGGAAAGGAAACTAGAGGGTGCTGCAGAAGAATATTGTAACAATTTTCACATTGCTACCAGCATGGTCGCCGAACAGCTGTGCAACCATGAGGTAAAGAAGTCTCAGGGGCCGGATAAGATGCCTCGAAGGATTCTTAAGGAAATAAGGGAGGAAATTGCAAGGACGTTTTCACAAATCTTCCAGAAATCACTGTATATTGGAGAGGTGCCCGGGGAAAGGTCATTTTTGCTACTTTTATTCAAAATAATGCACAATAAGAATTAATAATGTCCCAAAGACCACTCAGAATCCTACTGTGGTCAGACAGCTGCAACTTTTTCTCGTCTTTATAGATTTCTTTAATATCCCATTAATATTACAGAAGGTTGCCCTCCTACTGACCGTCCCCAATTTAGACTGAGGGGCAGATTTAGCAACAGCTGATAACTGTGTACTCCCAAGATTCATTCCTGTTCAGTTGCTTCAAAGTCACAAATGTCATTTTAAAGCAACTGTGCACTGGCAAATCAATGTCTGAGCAGGTGATGTCAAGTTGACAGAGAGCTTGTACAGGTCACCAATGACTAAAGTGCATTGTTGGCCTGAATGTATGTGCTGAGAGGTCAGCCCAGTATAACCATAACTAAAATGACAGACATCATTCAATTGCTACCACTGGTCGCTGTACAGCACGACTAACAGACTAGTGGGGAATGGGTACTGCCCAGTGTATTACTAAGTTATACGGGCTAAAAGGTCCTAGATTAGATCCCCAGTCTGTGTCTAGTTAGCTGATCTCACTGAGGAAGCTTTAGGAACAGAACAATTCTCCTGTGTCCTGGGCTAAGGAAGGGAGAAAAGCTTGGCTTTCTGCTCCTAAATGCAATCAGTGACCACTGCTAAAAAGTGCATGCATGGATGATAGATGAAAAAGGATTAGGCTTGGCTTTCTAGGTTTATACATGAAGAATGCCCTAGTTAGGTTACATGCACTAACAGACCTAAATCCAACAAGAGTTTTTGCCTTCAAAAGGGATGGGTACTGTGGGAAAAACTACCAGTATACATAAACAATGAAAGAAAAGGGAAATCGTTTTGGCCAAACCATAAGTTTGGAGAGATTCCAGTTACAGTATAGTCTAAATGAAAATGTTGCCATGAATACAAAAGAATGACCAAGTAAAACAGTGGTCCAAGGTTTTGGTAACCCTTTCACTTCACTGGCTGTTTTAGTTTTCCAGAGGGCAATATGCATTTATGATCATACATTGGGCCAGATTTTCCTGTCAAAATAGCAGTGAGGCTAATGGCGCTTGCTGTTATTTATGCATAAACGCTGCAGCAGCTTCAGGCTAAGAGCAGATGCGCGGTTAAATGCCAATAGCCAAAAGTTGCTGTCTAAGTTGCGCTGCTCCGCCATTAGCTTCTCGAAAATGACACTTTGTTGTCTGCCTCACCACTGACCTGCGTTGAATGTTGTGAAGTTGTTGCATTTGTGTGGTAGATATTTAGAGATAGCAATTACAAAAGTAAATACCCTTTTAATGACGTGTTAATTACTGTCAATCAACCTCTCTGGCACCGAAAATTAACTAGTCTGGAGTTTCATTCCTTAAGGTTGTGAATTGTTTTAGGAGATTTTAAAAATGTCAAATTTTAAATTAAAAATTCGATTTTTCTTACTATACCTTTCTGTCTCTTTTCTCTCTCTCTCAATCCAATCCTTTCTTTCCCTCTCCTTATTTCTCTTTCGCTACCAGATTTGACATTGAATTCACCCACTCTAATTCACCCTCCTTCTCAATCCTTGCGCTGTTAATTTCCCAATCCTTAAATCTCATTGGTTAAGGAGATACCCTGTTGGTTGCCCTGCTCACTCAGGTCCCAGATGTCCTCTTCCTCTCGCTGCAAGTTATCAGCTCGCACTTTCAGCAACTTAGTGGGCAAAAATGTTTTGAACTGAAGGGTGCAAGGGCAAGTCTAAATAACAGCAGACATCATTCCATGCCCTGCTACACAAAATCTGGTGCAATAATAACAGACTGGAGACGATCAGCTGGTCCTCCATCACGATCCAACTGAGTATATTGACTGCCATTGCCCCACCACCACCACCAGCCACGCAAGCTCTTGGGAGAGGCAAAGAAACTAGAGGAAAAAACTCGAGGCCAATTCATGGAAACATAATACATAGATACATAGAAGATAGGAGCAGGAGTAGGCCATCCGGCCCTTCGAGCCTGCTCCGCCATTTAATGTGATCATGGCTGATCCTCCAATTCAGTATCCCGTCCCCGCCTTCTCTCCGTAACCCTTAACCCCTTTTGCCTGTAGAAATATATCTAATTCCCTCTTAAATATATTTAATGAGCTGGCGTACACTGCCCTCTGTGGCAATGAGTTCCACAGGTTCACCACTCTCTGAGTGAAGAAATTTCCCCTCATTTCTGTCCTAAATGGTTTAGCCCTTATCCTTAAATTATGTCCTCTAGTTCTGTTCTCACCCGCCAAGGGAAACATTCCTTCTGCATCTAGTCTGTCTAGACCTGTCAGAATTTTATACACTTCTATGAGGTCCCCTCTCAATCTTCTAAACTCCAGTGTGTACATCCCTAAACTACATAGTCTCTCCTCATAGGTCAATCCCGCCATTCCTGGTATCAGCCTGGTGAATCGCCGCTGCACCCCCTCCATGGCAAGAACATCTTTCCTCAGATGAGGCGACCAAAACTGTACACAGTACTCGAGGTGTGGTCTCACCAGTGCCCTGTACAGCTGCAGCAAGGTATCCCTGTTCCTGTATTCCAACCCTTTTGCTATGAAGGCCAGCATACCGTTTGCCTTCTTGACCGCCTGTTGCACCTGCATGCTCGCCTTCAGTGACTGGTGTACAAGAACACCCAGGTCTCTCTGTACTTCCCCCTCTCCCAATTTATTGCCATTTAAATAATAATTTGCCCTCCCGTTCCTGCACCCAAGGTGGATAACTTCGCACTTGTCCACATTATAGTGCATCTGCCATTTATCCGCCCAATCACCCAGTCTGTCCAAATCGCTCTGGAGCTTCCTGATCTCCTCCTCTGAGCCCACCCCCCCTCCTAGTTTGGTGTCGTCTGCAAATTTGGAAATGCTGCATCCGACTCCCTGATCCAGGTCATTAATGTAAATTGTGAACAGCTGGGGACCCAGGACAGATCCCTGTGGTACCCGGCTTGTTACTGCCTGCCATTCAGAAAATGAGCCGTTTATTCCAACTCTCTGTTTTCTATCTGACAGCCAGTTCTCTATCCACGTCAATACTTGCCCCTTTATCCCATGAGCTTCAATTTTCCATGCTAATCTTTTATGTGGGACCTTATCGAAGGCCTTTTGGAAGTCCAGGTACACCACATCCACTGACTCTCCCTCATCTATTTTACCAGTTACTCCCTCAAAAAATTCCAATAGGTTAGTCAAGCACGATTTACCCTTTGTAAATCCATGTTGACTCTGTCCTATCCTGTCCCCATTTGCTAAGTGCTAGGAAGTTCCTCTCCAATCCCCAACGCCAATTAAAACAAATTCCAGGAGACCACCAGGACCATGAGACACATTTCCCAATACCTCGCTTACCTCCTGTATGGTGTGAAAACATCCCAAAGTGCTTCAGAGAAAAGAATTTAAATTAACACTCACACTGATCGAGAGGGCAAAGAATGAATTGGTAGTCAAAACCTACAGATAATGGCAGCTAGCTAAGTAACACATCATGAAGAAGAAATTATCGACTAGATCCAACTTAAATAACATGCACTAATTCAAATTAATTGGATTTTTATTATTACTTCCCATTCAGGAATAATATTTTCTCTATGGCCAACCGCATTGGTTTAGTTAATTATCACTGAACTGGAACTGAAACCAATCAGCATTACACTGTGATTTTAATGGGTTTGCAATGTCTTGATGGACAGCCTGCATCAGCTTAAAAAAAAAATAGAATCTGATCTGCAGCAGAACATTTCTGGAAATCTGTTGGCAGATCCCAGTGCGACACAAGTGCCTTTTGCTGTGGGTTGCAGACAGAGAAACTGCTTCGCCAACTCGGCGTCTCACAGTCTAAACAGCAGCTTGTAATTTCTTTTTCAAGTGCCAGATCGTCTTAAGATGACTTGGCCAACTATCTGGGACCACAGCAAAAGGCAATCCTGCCAAGTGGCAGCATGCACATGAAACGGAGGTCTGTACGTTTCTGGTCACGTTCAATTTGCTCACAGATGCTAGCAGCTGCTCAGACACACTGCTCGCTGCACTGAATACCACTATTAAAGCAACTGAAAGAAAACAGTGCTGGCACTGTAACCACCGCCTGAATAGCAAGTACAGTACAATATGGAAGGAAATCAAATTAAAGCTACATTCCAAAACTTCCCAGGCATTGATGTCACTTACTGTAACTGTCCAGACAGAAAATATGTATTGAAAAGTCGTTGACAATAGTACTGGCCCAGATTAGCAACATCAAGTTTTCTTGAGTAGGACACAAGCCTCACTATATCGGAACATAGGGAGCCATTTTACGATGAGCTCAGTTACAATAAAATAAAGTTTGAAACATCCCATTGTAGTTACTTTCATTCAGATGCTTTCCAATTGAACAAAACTCCTTTTAAATTATGTTTTGATCTTATAGATATAGTTTGTAACATTCAACTTTATAACTTCTCATGTTCTCAATGAAAGATGTTTAACTTGTAGATTTGCCAACAGTTATGGAGAAATGCCCACCTCCCCCAGAACAATCAGTTTGGTTAGTTTTCAGTTATATGCCCGCATTCAACAAGACCTGGACGACCTTCAGGCTTAGGCTGATAAGTGGCAGGTAACATTCGCGCCACAGAAGTGCCAGGCAATGACTATCTCCAACAAGCGAGAGTTTAACCACCACCCCTTGACATTCAATGGCTTTACCATTGCCAAATCCCCACTATCAACATCCTGGGGGGTCACCATTAACCAGAAACTTAAATGGACCAGCCACATAAATACTGTGGCAACAAGAGCAGGGCAGAGGCTAGGTTTTCTGCAGCGAGTGTCTCACCTCCTGACTCCCCAAAGCCTTTCCACCATCTACAAGGCACAAGTCAGGAGTGTGATGGAATACTCTCCACTTGCCTGGATGAGTGCAGTTCCAACAACACTCAAGAAGCTCGACACCATCCAGGACAAAGCAGCCCACTTGATTGGCACCCCATCCACCACCTTAAACATTCACTCCCTCCACCACCGGCGTACCGTGGCTGCAGTGTGTACCATCTGCAAGATGCACAGCAGCAACTCACCAAGGCTTCTTCAGCAGCACCTCCCAAACCCGCGACCTCTTCCACCTAGAAGGACAAGGGCAGCAGACGCATGGGAACACCACCACCTCCAAGTTCCCATCCAAGTCACACACCATCCTAACTTAGAAGTATATCGCCGATCCTTCATCGTCGCTTGGTCAAAATCCTGGAACTCCCTACCTAACAGCACTGGGAGTACCTTCACCACACAGACTGCCGCGATTCAAGAAGGCGGCTCACCACCACCTTCTCAAGGGCAACTAGGGATGGGCAATAAATGTTGGCCTTCCCAGCGACGCCCAGATCCCATAAACGAATGAAAAAAAATATACTGCAGTGCAGAGAAATTGCAACATTACTGCTGTTTGTGCAACAGCACTCGTGCAAAATGGCTGTAGTCTTTGCCTAGATAACAACAGCAACTGCACTGCAAAAGTAATTAATTTGGTGAAAAACTTTAAGACATTTCAACATGATAAGGTGCTACATAAATGGAAACATTTGTTTGCCTCCACCCACCCACCTAAGTCCCGCTTCCGATATAAATCGGGGCTAGAATTTAAAAAAAAATTAGGAATGCATATATTTATTGAAATAGTTGCAAAGAAGTCCCTTGCCTAAATAAAGTTCCCTATATTAGATACTATTCACCATCCAAATTTCTACACTTATACTTCTCATTCTGGAGTAATCAATAATTTAGTAAATATGAAGGATCTTGGAAAGGTGATTTTAATCACTACATATTTGGTCCATTTTCATATCTCATGCCATTATACTAGGAAGAGAAATCAGTCTTGACTTGAGGTTAATGCATTCTAAAGATCAGTATTATTTGAGAAATAGCAAATGATAAAACGTGGATATATATTTTTAATTATATCACAAGTGCTTGTTCGGCATTGGCAAAATTAAGAGCAAAAATGATTGTTGGTCTAATAACCCCTGTCAGATACACCACACATCCTAAAATTCATTATTATTAGGTCACTAAGCATTTTTACAATTATGCTTTATTAATTTGTTCATAAGCAACCCCATTTGAAGCTAAAAATGACACTTGTGCCAAATGCAGGAATAAGAGATGAACAGGGGGAATGACTGAAATTCTTATGATATCCTGAAGGAGTCTATCTAGGGCTTTATATTAACTGCCTTATACCCCTAATCTTCCAGGGTACTGAGATACTCCCTACAATAACTTCCTTTTTTTGCCACAAATCCATCTCACAATTTGGTCCTGAGTTTTGCACCTAAGGAATGCAATGGAGAGCCAAAGGAAACATGTATAGGAGATCCACATCATGAAGGAGAACTGTTTGGAGACATGTCTTATATGGCACAAGCTTAATAGCTGGGGTTGGGCCTTTTGTGGTGTGTGGGCATTCCAAAGATTGTAGGTTTTTAAAATTTGTGAGGTAATTACTGAAGAACATTTCCACAAATATAACTTTATTATAGGTTTCTCTGTTGGAACGACTGTAATTTATAGATCTAGTGATTTTTTTAATTAACCATGATTTTTATTCTGGAAGGTGTGATAACAGCAGTATGACATCTGGTCATGTGGTGTAGCTTATGATATGGTGCAACTTGTCAAAAAAGTTCAGTGAAAAATTGCATCACACACAGCAGCCACAACCACCATATGAAAACGGTCTGATTTTCTCTTCTTGTTTACATTGTAAAACTCGATAAAGGCATCATCATCTCAATTATGCAAATGCTTCACTAAAGCTCATTGAACTATTGAGAGATTCTAGGTGAGTAACCAGGTTTATCGAGTTGTACTGGATGCCAACAGCAATCTTTATTAATAAATCACGCAGTTTCACAACAGTCCTACTGGATCTGATCCTTCTCTGGGCTTTTGGGTACAATTGCCTGGAATTTTTACATTTATTTATTCATTCATGGGACGTGAACGTCACTGGCAAGGCCAGCATTTATTGCCCATCTCTAATTGCCCTTGAGAAGGTGGTGAACTGCCTTCTTGAACCGCTGCAATCCGTGTGGTGAAGGTACTCCCACAGTGCTGTTAGCTCGGGAGTTGCAGGATTTTGACCCAGCAACGATGAAAGAACGGCAATATATTTCCAAGTCAGGATAGTATGTGACTTGGTGGGGAACTTGGAGGTGGTGATGTTCTCATGCGCCTGCTGCCCTTGTCCTTCTAGTGGTAGAGGTCGTGCGTTTGGGAGGTGCTGTCGAAGAAGCCTTGGCAAGTTGCTGTAGTGCATCTTGTAGGTGCTGCACACTGCAGTCATGTTGAGCCGGGGTGGAGGGAGTGAATTTTTAAGGTGGTGGATGGGGAGCCGATCAAGCGGTCTGCATTGTCCTGGATGGTGGCGAGCTTCTTGAGTGTTGTCGGATCTGCACTCATCCAGGCAAGTGGTGAGTATTCCATCACACTCCTGACTTGTGCCTTGTAGGTGGTGGAAAGGCATTGGGAATTCAGGAGGTGAGTCTTTCTTCATAGAATAGCCAGCCTCTGACCTGCCCTTGTACACAATATTTATGTGGCTGGTCCAGTTAAGTTTCTGGTGACCCCCCCAGGATGTTAATGTTGGGAGATTCGATGATGGTAATGTCACTGAATGTCAAGGGGAGATGGTTAGACTCTCACTTGTTGGAGATGGTCATTGCCTAGCACTTTTGTTGCTCGAATATTACTTACCACTTATCAGCCCAAGCCTGGATGTTGTCCAGGTCTTGCTGCATGTGGGTACGGACTAATCTGAGGGTTCCACGAAGGTTCTCCCAATCCTTTGCCATAACTTTGTTGGAAGTTCAGCAGAAGCTTTAGAAAAACTGCATAAATGGCCATTCACAACATTTCTCTGGAGTTTCCACTGATCTTCCGTTGACGTTATGACAGGAGATCGGGAGAATCCTAATGGAAATTCTACCCCATTATGTCTAACCGCTGCAGGGCTGCAATAAACAAAACAAATAGAATGTTGAACTATATAACCAGAACTGTAGAGTACATATCAGAAGAAGTCTTGCTGAAACTGTATACTGCTCTGGTCAAACCAACCTTGAGTATTGTTTACAATTCCGGTCTCTGAAAGGAAGATGATCAAGTGCTGAATTCAGTACATGGCATCCCGAGTGTTAGAGGTCTGAGTTATGAAGAGAAGCTTGGGCTTTTTAATCTTGAAAGGAGGTGTCTGGGAGGTGATCTTATTGGGATATCTGTGATAATAACTGGTATGGAAAAGGTAATTGGAATATTTCTTCAAACTAAATTATGAGAGTAGGACAAAGGGACAAGATTCAAACTAGAAATATATAATTTTTGTGCTGATATATCAGGAAGATCTTCACACAAAGAGCTATTGATACATGGACTAGACCCAGATAAAGTAGTGGAGGCAAAAACCCTAGAATTATTTAACAAACAACTGGATGCAGCAATGGGATGGAAGCTTGTACTTCTGGATGGATGAACTAAGGAACTGAATGGCCTTCTTATACCTTAATTATCTTGCTTGATTTGTGCAAGAAAGTTGGTCAACAGGTTTCCCATTTGACGGATGAGAAAAGGGCTGCAAAATTTAGGGCTGAGAAATCTAATATATGAAACTAGTTTTGTAATATGGACACATTTTAAACTAACACCTGTAATTAAGTGTGCTCCCAATATTTGGCCTTCATTGATCCTTATCTAATGGATTTGGGAGAATCATGCAGAAACATTCGATCCACAAGAACAGTACATTACATCTGTGTTACCATTACGTATTTCCTATGAATAAAAGCATCATTATTCTTTTCATAGTGGTCAATAGTAACCAGCAACACTTGCATCAAACTGTGCAAGAAGGCTCAGCTAATGTCTGAGGCTAGCTCAGAGACGCTTCTCAGGGCTGGTCTCAACCCCAATGACTCGTCCTTCCGAGAAGGGATGGACAATTTGCAAGCAACACAGGTAGTTTCACTGTGACTAAAGGACCACAAACTTCAATAACTGTTTTTTATGGGGGATCCCAGCTCTGGTCCATCTACCCTATTTTCTATAAGAAGTTGTGCTGAGCTGTCGATGATAAAAGGTGATCAGGAGCTGTAAAGTTTTTGTACATAGCTTGGATACAACACAGCAGACTAATTAATCAAGTTTGTGCACAAAATTCAACTTTGCTGGACTGACAATCCACCTGAATAGACAATCATTAAGATTACAATTATGCAGCCACATACATTGCCAGTTGTTATTGTTAAGTCTTCCTGCTACTTGGACACCAAGGGGCCTAATTTATCAGTAATGTCAAAAATAGAGTTGAGTTCGCCCATAGTGCAGGAACACCTGAATCAGAAACTCAGAGAGTGCACTGTGGTAAATTTTTGATAAACCCAGCACCACACTGCAATAATCTAACTTTGTACAACACGGTGGCATAGTGGTTAGCACTGGTGCCTCACAGCGCCAGAGACCCGGGTTCGAATCTGACCTCGGGTGACTGTCTGTGTGGAGTTTACACATTCTCCCCATGTCTGCGTGGGTTTCCTCCGGGTGCTCCGGTTTCCTCCCACAGTCCAAAAATGTGCGGGTTAGGTTGATTTGGCTATGATAAATTGACCCTTAGTGTTAGGGGGGGGGGATTAAATATGTGGGGTTATGGGGATAGGATGGGATATGTTAGGGGGAATTAAATACGTGGGGTTACGGGGCTAGGGTGGGATATGTGTACTGTGGGGATTAAAGCAGGGACAGGGTACTGGATTTGAATGATCAGCCATGATCGTATTGAATGGTGGAGCAGGCTCGACGGGCCGAATGGCCTACTCCTGCTCCTAGATTCTATGTTTCTATGTTTCTACTCTTCAGTAGTGACAGGCACAAACTCATGCTGGCACAAGTGGAGTAATTGGCAGCACCGACTATACCTGGGTGTCCTTATATATGGTATGAGCTAAACCCTTAACTAGAGCATCTCTTACATTATAATATAATGAGCTGAATTTTCCTCTGCTTTGTCACCTGACATCCTGCCCTGACCCACCTCTGGCAGTGAAACCGCCCCAGAGGAACATCCAGTCCTGTATTTGAGAGGCCTCTATCGTTCAATACAGTAAGGCATGCACTGTATTTCCCTCGTCAATAGCCTCACACTTTCCCCAGCCCCCCCGCTATCCTAAAATGGCAATCCGGATGCCATGTATATTTGCATATTCCTTTTAAAATTGCTGGTGTCGAGACTTTGATCCTTTACATCAATTAAAAAAAAATCCTATACGCATTTGCACAGAGGTTTACAGCACCAATTTTATATGATGATAAAACTCATCGTGTATCAAAAAAGCAGATACCTGATACTAAACTCAATGTTCCTTGTCCGCAGAGCTTTGGTACTTCACTTTGGCACCCCACCCACCTGCCCCTTCAACCACCATCTGCCCCACCTGTGACAGAGACTGTAGGTCCCGCATTGGACTCATCAGTCACCAGCAAACTCATTTTTAATGTGGAAGCAAGTCATCCTCGGTTCCGAGGGATTGCCTAAGAAGAAGACTTCACTACCCTGTACTCCAGACACACAGTATTAAATATCTGCGCATATTCCAATTGTAAACATCAGGTGCCGTAGATCACATTACCGAGATTTGATTCAAAAAGATAGCAATCTCTGAATGGGAGCATTCTTTAGCTAGCAAGCATTTTATTTGTGTAGCTCTGTCGATAAAATCTCATCTGTGGGTAAGATGATTCTGGGTTTGAGCTGCACGCCAGCAGTTTTAGCTCCCAAGCTCAGCTGACACTCCAGTGCAGTACTACCTCAGTACCGAAGGAGTGCTACTTTGTTGGAGATAGCATTCCTTGGATGAGAGGTTAAACTGCCCAGTCTGGGTTAGCAGCTGAGGTGGGCATTAAAGATCCCATGGAACTATTTGAAGAAGAGCATGGTGTTCTTCCAGTGTGCTGTCTAACATTCATCCTTTAACCAACATCAGCAAAAATAACTGGCCATTTGTTCAATCGCTATTTGTGGGACTTTGCTGGTTCAGAATAGTTGCTGCATTTATCCACATAACATCAGACAATGCATTTTAAAAGTAATTCACTGTGTGATGTTATTTGATACATGGAACTGTCTGGGAGGCTCCATTTTATGCTGAATAGGAAGATATTCAGCAGGAAGGTTTTTAAAACAGCAGTACTCTTTAAAATCACCAATATCAATCCAATTTGGAAAAGTAATATTTGTAAGAATATTTATAATCAAACATATTGATATATTTTTCATAGTTTGTGGAGATGATATTCGCATTTCACATTAAAGTCAATGGAAATATTTTCCTTTGAAAAGTAATTAGTAAACAATAATCCAAAAATTCAGACATGCAACTCATCCCACGTGATAGGCTAATTAGCATTCATAGTTCAGTTCAACCTCCAATGAATATACAAGGCAACTGCCAGCATTTCAACCAATCAGATCAGCAGGAGGGCAGCACTGTAGGTTGTTTGAACCAATCAGAAAGTTGGAGGGTGAGCGTGGCGGCTGTTTGACCCAATCATGTCAGTCTAAAGGCTGACAGCTGTTAGGATCAGTCAGATTGGTTGGAAGTGAAGGTTGTCAAAACCAATCACAGTTTACCTTCTTCCACTGTTCATTGCACTTCAGGTATCAATTTTTTAATTTGGTTTGTGAGTCGCAGCTACACGTTTGTTTAGTTAGCGTTTGTCCATATAACAAATAGCGTGCTAAATTACGGCTTTTTACAACTTTTAATTTCCTTCAAACAGACTTTCTGGCATATGCCCAGCTGTTGCCTTATGTGAAGGTTTATTTTCTTCAAGAACGGTTGCAGCCATCTTTTGAATAAGGAGGATGTTCCCTGTTGTGAAGGCATTAATTGGCTTTAATTGCGCTTTACCATTGCTGCACTTGTAGGATTGTCAAGAGTCTGGAAACAAAATCGGGAGTGTTGCTGGAGCTAGATGAGCTTTATTTTTTTTTTAAATGACACAGAGTTACACTCAGATTTACATTAGGCTCTGAAATTCTAGAAAATACACCACATGAAGTGTCAAAAATCAGCATTTTCTGAAGAATGGGGGATGGTCTAAACACACCTCGAAAATAAATCTTACTCCTTCAGTAAGCACAACCCTCTCCATTAATGTCTCAGTTCACTCGCACTTCAAATTCCGCTTTTGTGTACTGCAATGGACAGGAAATCACTGGCACTGTGCCCACAATTTTGTTCTGACACACCCTGGTGGCGGGTGAGGGAATTTTACCACTGGCTTGAACTCAGAAAATCGACCCCTTCATTTTAGTTCAGCACTGAAGTTGGGCGATTGAGGACTCAGTAGCTACCAAGCCGAACAGAAAATACGAAATCAAGATTATGGGCTATCTGTGCTTTGTTCTTAAACTGCAACTTTCAGCCTATAAAAGCTCAGTGTATTTATATTTACTGATCTGAGCCGAACCTTCTATGAACCACAAAAGGAGCTGTGTTCGCAAACTTGTTCAGTACAATAACTGATTTTAAGATTAAACAGATTTTTTATGCATAAATACTACTTTGCTACATTTGTAAATACAAGCTAATAAAAAAAATCCTGTAGCCAAAATTAAATACAGAAGATAGCTTTTTGTAATTTAATGCTTTTAATCCAACTTTGGTTTTTTTTTCTTGGTGAAATTGTTTTTAATTTCTTTTGTAAAGGATAAATAAAACATACGACTAGGTCTTATACAGTCAAAGGAAATAGAACATAAAAAAATGTCAGACAATCTTTTCTCTTTACAGATGCTGTCAGATTTGATTCATATTTTGACCAGTTTCTACTTTCCAGACCTCCAGAATTTGCAAATGGTCCTTCAAATCTTAACTGCATAGGGCAAGTGAATAGTTATTTAGGATGCTTCAAAATAGAATAACATTAGTTACTAACATAAATAAAATGCTCAACCAGCATGATTTCTTGGCTTCTTTGCTGGAAGTCAGTTATAGCATTACATTTCCTTCCCCTGCTCATGGCAGGAAATTACAGGAAGTACACCAACAGAAATATACTTGTTCCAGATGAAGCAGCCCTAAATATTTTATACTGGTCCTCATTAACATTAGCTTCGAACTTTTATCTTGCTAAAACAGCAGCACACCCAATAATACATAGCAGTTACTCATGCAGAAAGCCTCTTCTACTTACTGCCACCACTCCAGTAGTCATCAACCAAAGGGAATGATACAGGATGGGACTAAATATCTACATGTCCGTACTTGAGAATGTCATTTAAAATGAGGAACTTTAGCCCAATGCACTCTATAGAAACCAAGCAATTTCTAATATCTAACTCCTCTGCCACCAGTGCACTGTGCTTGCAGTATTTATCATCCACAGGATGCACATCCGCACCTCATCAAGCTGACATCGACATCCCTGCAACCTCTATTACCAAGAAGGACATGAACAGCAATATCACAGGAATGCCAACATCTCTAAGTTCGCTTCCAAGTCGTATACCATCCTGACTTGACGTATAACACTCTTTCCTCAGCATCATCGGATCAAGATCCTGAAATTTCCAACTGAACACCATGGGCATGTCATCACTGCAACGACTGCAGCGGTTCGAGAAGGAGGAGCGTGAGAATCAACTGAGTAGCATAGTGTCCATTTGTTGGAGTATGGGAAATCAAGAGCAGGAAAGAGAGCACGGATGAAAAAAATAGGATTAAAGGGAGAGTAGTAATAGATGAAAGGAGATTGATGACCAAGAGAGTCTGGGGAAGAGTGCAGGGAGACATGCTAAGTTGAGTGCGTGAGATTTGGAACCAGGAGAGACACATGTGTAAAAGTGGTTGAGGTTGGGAGGCAGAACCAGGTCAGGGTCACATCAGGAAGTGTGCTCGCAGACAGTTCTAAGTGTAGGGAAGAGAGTGAGGCAGATACTCCTGCGCATCCCCGATTTTCATCACTCCACCATTGGCGACCTTCTGCTGTCTAGGCACTAAGCTCTGGAATTCGCTCCCTAAACCTCTCCACCTCTCTAGTTCTCTCACCTCCTTTAAGACGTTCCTTAAAGCCTACTTCTTTGGTCAAGATTTTAGTCACCTGTTCTAATATCCCTTATGTGGCTTGGGGTCAAATTCTGTTTGATAATCGCTCCTGTGAAGTGCCTTGGGACATTTTACTACATTAAAGGCGCTATATAAATACAGGTTATTGTTGAGTGTCAGAAAGCCTGAGTCCTGAGTGTTGTGGAAGCACAGAGAAATATAGCACTGTGTCAAGAGCTGCTCGGTAGAAGAGAGAAAATATCTGCTGAGGGTCCCGGGTAACATTGCAGTATGTGGTTCTTGACCTGTAGATATTTAGGAATGCTATTAGCCATAGGAAAAGCGAGTAACTCTTTAGGTTATAACATGATGAGGTCCTTTATAATGCTACTACCTGTTAAGCTGGCCCCACTCCTGTCTGTCTGCTGGAGGTACTGGTACCTGTTACTTTCATATTGAATTTCAAAGGCCTGCGATGAGATGAATATTACAGCAGTTTAAAGGATACAGGCTTTATTTGTAATTTCAGGTAAATTAAAGTTAAGGACAAAAGGCTATAGCACACGGATCCAATAAATGATTATTTTATTAAATAGATCTCCCCTTTCCCAAACTGCCTGTTCCACACATGGGCTGCGAATTTCCCAGCGGCGTCGGGATGGTGGCGGCAGAGCTGGTTTCCGGGTTCCAGACCCAATCCCGGCTGCAGCCGCTCTGTCAAAGGGATTTTCCCTTGATTGGCCTTGTTAAGCCCGCCCTGTGGGCTTCCCGGCCAATTAACAGGAAGCAGGTCTGATGATGTCATTTGATGATGCGTCATCAGCCGGTTTCCTTAAAGGGACCACGGCCACATTGAGTTTGACAGTTGTTCTGTCAGTGTTTGACAGCATTGAGGTGCTGCAAACACTGACAAGCACTGCACAAAGGTGGACGCTTGCACCTGGGCTCTCCAATGACTCCCTCCATATGCTTATGGAGGGAGTCACAGGATGCAGGGAGGTTCTCTTCCCTTCCAAGGGCGGAAGAGACCTCCCCAGGACATCAACGCAGCCTGGTTACACATTGCACAGGAGGGCAAAAGCAGGGATGTTGTCAGGAGTCCCTGGCTGCAGTGGCGCCAACCTTTCAATGATCTCAGTGGATCATGAAACATTACTTCAAAGCTACACTCAAACTCACCCTGCTGTGCCAATCAACACATCCCCATCACTCTGTCTTCCATACCCTTCTCCTGCACATCCTTACTCACACCAACTTACCTTGCACCTCCACCCATCCCTCTCTATCTACTTTATCACTTCCCCATCTCACTAGCCACCCCTCACACTCACCCTCATCCTACTACAAGCATACCACCTAACAACATAAAAGGGTAGGCACTTGAGAGGTTTAGCCAATGTCCATGTGAAGGTTCTGGTAATGTGTTGTCATACAGTGAAATCTATATTTTCAACACAGCCTCTTATTGGACAGATCTGTGCTCACCTTGAGAAGTGTCTTACTGAGTTCCAGTGACTGTTGAGACATAACTTCCCCGCCCCCCGCTATAGTGATGAGTGTGAATGGAATGGCTTGGACATTAAAGGGATGCTTCACAGTGCTGGTGTGGGATGGTGTCAACCTGGCGCATCATGTGACAGCCAGGGTTTACAGCGTCAAGTGAAGAAAATCTGGCCATGGTGATGCCATCGCTGGCCTCCTGGGCAGCAATGTTGTCAGGGCTGATGCCCTGTGCCCTGTGCAGCATCAGGTGATGGCGGAGAAGGTTGGTGATGTTGTTGGTGATGTTGGTGTGCCTGGTGATGTTGGTGTTGGGGCTGATTGTGGAAGGATTTGGAGGACCAAGGTCTGATTTTTTCAAGGGCACCGATGTTGCTGCAATAGATGGCAGCTGCAGGTGAGATGACAGAAGCGATCTGTCAATGGTGAGAGAGGTTGTTCCAATGAGGTGGCACTGGACATACAGTTGCCTCTAAACACTTGCAAGCTAAAGAAATCTCTATATGTATAAAAAATGCAGTAACCAACATTTTCTGCACTCTGAAACTGACCATCTGCAACATGGCATCCTTGACACCACTTCTGCAGCTGTTAGTTTATCAGATACATCAGAGCAGACTCAACTCATGCCAGGGTGAGCTGGCGTGTTCCCTGAGCAGTGGGTAATCTGTGGGAGAGAACGTAAAATGGGAAGGGAGCCTCAAAATAATATGAAATTGGCTCTTAACAAGCCATTTAATGAGCTCAATTGTACCCTCCCCCCCCCCCGCCGCTTGGTGTCGGGTCAGTTCTGCGCTGACAGACCCAACACCTGGGAGACTCGTTGTGGAGGCGGGTTAACAGCGGCTTTCCTACCCGCTGTCAATCTTTGCTATTTTGACAGCGGAACCGCCTCCAAACCCGCCCTCTCAGCGCCGGCAAAATTGCGGCCATAGTATTTCCTGTTATCTCACCACACTGAGGAAATTTGCTCAAGCTCTCCTCATGCCTTTTAAAGAAACCACAACCATGGTGAGGTTTACTGAGTGAATGGTAAAGCCAAAATTGATACCAACCGGCGCTACGAAAGGTTATAGGGGCTAGGTCAAAGGTTACACAGGGAAGAGGAGTGAGTAGCCCTTCCACTTGAGCTGTTAACAAGAAAGGAGAAAGGTGGGAAGAGATTTAAAGGCATAATTCTTAGAATTGTGGTTTTTGTTATTATGTTGTGTATCTTTTCTCTTAATCTTAAACATGACTATTTATCTGATTTTCTTTGTTCTTTTCACTTGTGAAAAATTCAATTAAAAATGAGAAATTGTGATTTTGGTAAATTCAGTGTCAAAGGTTAGTTTAAAAATGACAACATATGTGGATATAAAATAGGAACTTTTTGAGTAAGTCCATACAGAAAAAAAGTGTGATCTACAATATTATGAATATAAATTTATTTCAGGAAAAGAGTACAAAATTCAGGACTAAAACTTGGATTCTGTTTAATATTTCCATTCTGATCATTTTCCTCTTCTCAACTTCATTTGAACAGCACAAGTTTTTAAAAACCGAACAATATTTTATCGATTTGAGCTAACTTAGCGCAATTTAAATGTATTCCAACAGAGGGAGCTATTTGGATGCAGATGAGGGGATTGAACGATAAGCCTCTAGGCAGCTACCGAAGAAATTTGCTTGTCCCTCTCCTGAGCTACCAACACTTGTTTCTCTCCACAGAGGGAGAATGAATCATTCCTCCCTCCCTCCGTCCCTCCCTCCCTCCAGAAGTACAATAAGAGAAGCCTCACAGTCAATCCAGCACCCTCCTCCTATTCCCACACCACTGTTCCTCATACCCACAACTGTTTCCCTGTTCCTCCACCTACTGCTTGTAACCATGGCGCTGCCCTCTCTCCAGCTCCCTCCAAGGCAGAAAGCAGGAGGAGCCCAGAATCTTGTTTGGGGGTGCTGATGCCAGCCCAGGCTGGTAGGTCAGCATGAACAGGTTGACAGGGGAAGGCACAAAGTAAAGGAGAGGAGCAAAGACATGCAAATTTTAACTCCTAGCCGGCAAGACTGGATTCCAACACTTTGAAATATATAACTGATCAAATTTTGAGTTACATTGCATTCAGCATTTTGAAAGACGGAGCAATCAAGGTGACACTTTTTCCATACAAGAGAGAAATAAAAATGCTGACACAAAGGAAGCTCAACATACTGGCATCCTCTTTTTTGGCATTTTACTTCTTATGCAGAGATTCAGATTGAGAATTTTGGTTTACGCAGTGCTTCTTTGATCTATTCCTGTAACAGACTGAAAACTGCAATACAGAATTGAAACTCACCCTCAGGAAATTCTCCAGACCTCAAGAAGTGCACTGAAATGAGTTTGCTAAAACCAAACTCACATGATTTATCACACAATTTTGTTTATCTTGTGCTGCAGTACCATAACTCTACTAACTTTAATAATGCACTAAAGTTATGATACCCGGACTCCAAGGGTTAAATTACGAGGAGAGATTACACAAATTAGGGTTGTACTCCCTAGAATTTAGACAGTTAAGGGGTGATTTGTTTGAAGTTTTCAAGATATTAAGTGGAACAGATAGAGTAGATTGAGAGAAACTATTTCTGCTGGTTGGGGAGTCTAGGGGGCATAGTCTAAAAAATTAGAGCCAGGCCTTTCAGAAGTGAAATTAGGAAACACTTCTACACACAAAGGGTGGTAGAAGTTTGGAACTCTCTTCCGCAAACGGCAATTGATGCTGGGTCAATTGTTAATTTTAAATCGGAGATTAATAGGTTTTTATTAACCAAAGGTATTAAGTGATATGGGGCAAAGGCGGGTATATGGAGTTAGGTTGCAGATCAGCCATGATCACATTGAATGGCGGAACAGCTAAATGGCCTACTCCTGTTCCTATGTTCCTAGGACAGATGCATTATTGGACTGGAGATTGAAAATCCCATGATATTTGCCTATATCTTGTTGAACTAGGTAAACACATTTTGGGCTGGCAATTTGACAGCAAACTGGCTGTTCCCATCATCTCCATTGTGGTTTGATTTTTCAGCAGCTTTGACAGACACAACACCCTCTAATATGTTCTCAGTACTTCCAATGGATGTTCAGTTTGTGTGGTGCATCAACTGAGGTTGTTCAAGAATGAAGGTACATCCTGCCACTCCTTTCAGGTGAAGCAGCGATTTACTTGTACTTCTTTCTATTTAGTTTACTGTATTCAGTGCTCACGATGTGGTCTCCTCTACATTGGTGAGCCTAAATGCAGATTGGGTGACCGCTTTGCGGAACACCTCCGTTCAGTCTGTAAGCGTGACCCTGAGCTTCCGGTCGCCTGTCACTTTAATTCTCCGCTCCACTCTCACTCTGACCTCTCCGTCCTCGGCCTCCTACACTGTTCCAACAAAGCTCAACATAAGCTCGAGGTACAGCACCTCATCTTTCGATTAGGCACTTTACAGCCTTCCGGACTCAACAATGAGTTCAACAATTTCAGATCATAACCTCTGCCCCCATTTTTTCAGACGGCAGCTGTTAGTAATGATTCTATCAAAGCTTGAGGTACTGTGGAGTACTTTTGTGTGCTTTTATATCTTAGCACAGAATTATAGATCTATGCCTAGAAATTGGAGGTGTTAGCGCTGGCCTTTAAGGCCCGTTTTGGTAAAATAAATGGCGGCCGCCTCACTTCTGCCCACTTCCAGTGGGTCCCGTGGTGGTCGCCATTTTCAGCAGGTCAACTGCGCTGCCGTTGCCTGCGCTCGCCGAAAGTATTTTAATTAGCAGGAGCGTGACGTCTATCGGCGTGCCACGCTGAATTGACGCACGTTCATCTATTTTGGAGCTCGCCGCTCCTCTTACCGCTCTCTCCAATGCACGCCGGTGCGTGCAGCCGTTGACAGCGCAGAGAGGCGGGAGAAAGCAGGGGTGAGCTAGAACCTATACAGTAAACAGCTGCTGGGATATGTAATTGGAGTGAAAACTGCTTCCACTGAGATGCATCAAATCTTCCCCCCGGTCAGTCAAACCGTATAGGAGGTAAATACTTTAAAAATAAACTGTACTGTACTGCAGTTGTAATAATCTCAGGAAAATCAAAGCTGCATTTCCTTGAATTTTATACATTTGGGGTTGTCTATTTTAGGAACTGATAAGATGATATGCAAAGTTTGGAAGTCTACTTTTGAAAGGCTTGACAGCATATTCTCACCAAGAGTTCTTCAAAAGTCTGCTGTTGTTAAACATTTAATTGAACTGTCTTCTGCACAATTTACACCAGTAAATTCTTGACCAAGAGTTCATGTTCCCCTTAGAATCATAGAATGGTTACAGCACAGAAGGAGGCCATTTGGCCCATCGAGCCCGTGCCGGCTCTCTGCAAGAGCACTTCAGCTAGTCCCACTCCCCCGCCCTTTCACCGTAGCCCTGCAAAATTTTTTTCCCTCAGGTATGTTTCCAATTCCCTTTTGAAAGCCATGATTGAATCTGCCTCCACCGCCCTTTCAGGCAGTGAATTCCAGATCATAACCACTCGCTGCATAAAAAAGTTTTCCCTCATGTCGCCTTTGGTTCTTCTGCCAATCACCTTAAATCTGTGTCCTGTGGTTCTCGACCCTTCCGCCAATGGGAACAGTTTCTCTCTATCTACTCTGTCTAGACCTCTCATGATTTTGAACACCTCTATCAAATCTCCTCTCAACCTTCTCTTCTCGAAGGAGAACAACCCCAGCTTCTCCAGTCAATCCACGTAACTGAAGTCCCTCATCCCTGAAACCATTCTTGTAAATCTTTTCTGCACCCTCTTGAAGGCCTTCACAGCCTTCCTAAAGTGCGGTGCCCAGAATTGGACACAATATTCCAGTTGAGGCCGGATCAGTGTTTTACAAAGGTTCATCATAACTTCCTTGCTTTTGTACTCTGTGCCTCTATTTATGAAGCCCAGGATCCCGTATGCTTTTTTAACCGCTTTCTCAACCTGCCCTGCCACCTTCAATGATTTATGTACATATACCCCCATGTTTCTCTGTTCATGCACCCCCTTTAGAATTGTACCCTTTAGTTTATATTGCCTCTCCTCGTTCTTCCTACCAAAATGTATCACTTCGCACTTTTCTGCTTTAAATTTCATCTGCCACATCTGCCCATTTCACCAGCCTCTCTATGTCTTTTTGAAATCCATCACTATCCTCCTCACTGTTCACTGTACTTCCAAGTTTTGTGTCATCTGCAAATTTTGAAATTGTGCCCTGTACACCCACATCCAAGTCGTTGATATATATCAAGTAAATCAATGATCCTAGTACCAACCCCTGAGGAACACCACTGTGTACCTTCCTCCCATCCAAAAAACAACTGTTCACTGTTCTGTTTCCTGTCACTTAGTCAATTTTGTATCAATGCTGCCACTGTCCCTTTTATTCCATGGGCTTCAACTTTGCTGGCAAGCCTATTATGTGGCACTTTATAAAACGCCTTTTGGAAGTCTATGTACACCACATCAACCGCATTGCCCTCATCAACCCTCTCTGTTACCTCATCAAAAAACTCAACCAAGTTTTTTAAAATTTATTTCCATTGTTGTCTCATGCAACAGTTTAAGGACGTCTGTGCCTCAGTTTTTATGTGGTGTTTCCAGGAGTCCCTCCAGATCTGAGCCTGTGCTTTAAGAGCTACTCACCAGGGAGTGAATTCCCTATGCGATATGCAAGCTAGTGCACAGTCACTGCTAGCTGCAAGAAGGTGCATCCCCAGCCCCCTCCCCCTCTAGCACCATGGTGGAGCACAAACCTCCACACGGCAACCATCTGGGTGAAAGATCTATGGACCTTTGGCAGCTAGCGAAGGTGGGAGTACCAGGCAGTCTGGCACCCATTAGTGGATCCCAAACAAGACCTAGGCAAATGTCCGCGCAAGTAAGAGGGGAACCATGGACAAACAAATGCCTTGTGATGTGCAACAACGCACAATGCTCCAACCCTACAAGGGCCATCGGCGGATTCAATAGCAAAACCCATGAGCCGTCACCAAATGCTCCGACACAGCACAGTGCCTGAGAACGCCGTACCAATCCTTCAGACGCGACCTTTGGCCTCCTGCTGAAGTTAGCACCGGAACGAGTGCGTTGCACAAGAGATTCTCTGCTCTGCTCATGTAAATTAGCAGGCAGCATTAATTTAGCCTTGGCCCGCGCTGTTACCAGCAGGTATCCTGCCTACTCAAGTTTCTAGGCCCTAACATCTGGATATTAACTTCTCCCATATTATTCATTTGATACCTTATGTACTACTAGTCCTTCTACAGTAACTGTACACATGGGTGAGATGGGAGGTAAAAGGGGCAAGATAGGAAAGGAGAGGGAAGTGAGGGAGAAGAGGGAAAGGGAATGGAGAAAAAGAGGCAAGGGAGGAGATGAGAATGGTGAGGGAGCAAAGTTCTGGAAGTTAGGGAGTAAGCTGGAGGGATAAAGAGTGAGTGGGGAATGGGGAATGGGGGCAGAGAACGGTGAAAGGCTAAGGGGCTAGGAAGAAGGTACAAGGGGCAAGGATGATGGGGCAAAGGGGATGAGAGGGAAAGGTGGGATGGGGAGGGGGAGAGCAGATAAGGGAAGAAGGATAAAGGGGGAAAAGTGGGAGTGGATAATTGTAGTAAAGAAATACATTTAGAATAACATAGAAGATGATGCCAAAGGCAATGAATTCCCCAGCTCTCCTGTAAAGTGCTTCAGTCACCTGATGAATGCTTTCCTGTACTGCTTCATGGGTGATATCAGTGAGTTCCCCTGCAGCTGCCTGAACTAAACCAGTGCCATAATAGTTATGTGCAGCCATCACCTTCATAGCCACAGAGAGAGCAGAGTGGGCAGATGACCATGGCTGCAGGTCCTCATACTGTGGGTAGCAGAGTTGCCCTATTGCACACTCTTCTTACACACATCTCCTCACTAAGGACCTCGTATGACCTGTGCTGCCTGTATAGTCTATGGTGGGGTAATATCTGGTGGTGTCCATCCTCCTTAAATGATGTCTGAATCTCTTTTCCGCCATCCTGCGCTGCTCCCACTTCTCTTCTATGATAATGCTAAACACCCATAGGGAATGTCATATCTGCTCCTGACAAAGCCTCACTGTGGGTGGGAATGAAAGATTAACATTTCCCAGTCCCTCCACACTTTCAGAAGCAGTGAGAAGTAAGTCCAGGTCTGTGTAGTAAGCACGGTAAAAAAAAACAGCTGCAAAAAGCCATTTCCAGCTGCAGAACTGAAACTCTCCAAACTCTTCAGGCTCAGAAACCTCTCACTTATTCCTGTCTCAGGAGAATCTGGCAACAACTGCATCTTATAATTCTCAGTCTAACTTATTCTGAGTCTTTTGTAAGTGTAAAAACAGGAAGCTCAGAGTTGCAGCAGCACTGATCCTGATTATGATATATTTATACGAGGTCACTTGGGACTCAGCAAGCAGATCATGGGAAGGGCCATCATGGGAAGGGCTGTGCCGGAGACATAGCCAGGATCTCCTAGTTGGCAACCCACAAATGCAAATGACAGGTGAGTGCTGGCTTGTTTGCCAGGGCTGGTAATTATGTGAACTTCGCCTGTGATGACGCTAGTCAAAATGAGCGGGCGCTCGGGTTTGCATGTCTGGCTGGCTTCCCACAGGTGCAAGGTTTCATCGACTCCACACATGCAGCAATCCGAGCAATCCCAGGTCAACCAGGAGTATTCGTCAACCGCAAGGGCTTCCGCTCCATCAATGTGCAGCTGGTGTGCAACCACAAAAAGATATTTCTGCAGGTGTGTGAAAGATTTCTGGGGAGCTGCCATGATGGTTTTGTCCTGCGGCAGTCCAAGCTCCCTGACATCTTCGAACGTGCAAGCAGACCTAAGGGGTGGCTACTAGGAGACAAGGGATACCCACTTCAAACTTGGCTGATGACACCCGTCAGAAACCCGACCAATGAAGCCCAATAATGCTACAATGAATGCCATATGACCATCAGATGTGTGATCGAACAAACCATCGGCATGCTGAATATGTGCTTCAGGTGCCTAGACAGATCTGGAGGCGCTCTCCAGTATGCACCAGCCAGGGTCTCCTTAATGGTCGTGGTGTGCTGCGCTCTACACAACATTGTGCAGCAGAGAGGTTTGGACCTATAGGAGGAACAAGGCGCAGACTGCAGATTCTCTTCAGACTATTCAGTCCAATGGGCTGAATGGCCTCATTCTGTGCTGTAAATTTCTAGGAGGAGGAGGAGTAGGAAAGTTATGAAGGCAATGCACCACCTGCTGCTCATATTGCTGCCTGGGATGCCAAGGATGCCCTTGTTAATGCAAGATTCACTTAGGTTGCACCAGCGGAACCATGTCTGAAGGATATGCAAGGGCCACTCTTCCCGCCCCCGACCCCCAAATGCCACTGACCCAACACAGTCCTGCAAACAACCATCCTTTGTACATCCATTGGTCCCCGTCAATTTGTGTCTTCCCATTCATCATCAAACAACTTAAAAAGTGACTTCCCACCCAGCAACCGAGAATGGGCAAGATGGGAAAGTGGTGCAAAAGAATAATATTTACGTGCTTTAACTAAACAACTGAAACTTAACAACATTACATTTTATCTTACACCCATGTTCATATCCTTGTGCAAATACAAAGCTTTCCTCTTCCTTTTCCTTATGCTCCTACATGGTGCAACCCCTGTGACTTGAGCAGAGGTAGAGGCAGACCGCTCAGATCCCTGCTCTAACTACTGAGATGCTCTTGGCCGACAACCTCTGGGTTTCGGAGCTCGCGAGGGTCCTGCCAAAGACTGCTCCACCTGCACTTGTGCAGCGGCAGACTCGGCCATCGAGACACGAGGCAGCGTGTCAGCTACTGACTGGGGTGGGGGGGGGGGGTGGGTGAGGGGAAGGCAGGGCAATGGGTGAAAAGTGGAAGCCCTTTGAGTGGAGTCCATACTTCCATGTCCCCTTTCGCCATCATCCCTCTTATGGCCCAATTGCATTTCACTGCTACCACTACGCTGGAGAGCACTTTGGTGCAGATCAGTGTGGCACTGTACGGCCAAGGCTAAGGTAGCTGTCATCTAGTTAATGTGGCAGACATGCTGTCATCCAGAGTCTGCACGGCCATGCTCAAGGTGTGCATTGACTCTTTTTATTGAAGCATTTAATGTTCCATGGAGCTAGCCACTCTATCCATGGAAGAACACATCATTGCAATGCTCAGCAACATCGACCCATTCACGCTTGAGGCGGACTCCTCCATTCTCTCGGCAATCATGGTCAGTGTGCTTGGATGGCCTGTTTGTGCATCGCACATTCTCTGCACTTGTGAGGTGGCAAATCTGTGGATGCTCACCTCCTGTTCTCTCCCTCTCTCATGTTCAGTGCTCTCTTCTCCAGCAACAAGGGAAAGAACAGACCTATGAGTGAGTGTAATGGTATTTGTTCACCTGATGGAAGGAGTGCATTTGGTGAGGGTGACTATCAGGCATGTAATTGCATGAGGATGAGGGTGAGTGGCAGTGGTGGATGGATAGATGGGGATGGGAAGTTCATAGAAAGAGAAGGATGGGTGCGTGTGCAAGGTGTGAGGAGTGCTGTGATGGAGTAGGCTTGAGAAGGCAAAGTGAGGGGCTGGGGTAATGCTTACAGCAGGATGTAGGTGAATGTGCAATTTTACTCACCTTTCCTGTCCTGCTGCTCACCTCCTGGGCCACCTCCAGCCGTGCCTTCTTGGTCTCACTAGCAGGAATTCTTCCTCCCACTGCTGAGGAAGAGTATCTCTGTCCGGCTCCTTCCAGCCCCCAGCAGTACATCAGTATTGGGCAGTAGGGAAAAAAACAGCTTTATCACACACTTGTGTGAAAGGTGGAATTTCAGCCTCCACTGCAGTGGATCTGGTGCAGGTCTCAGCTGATACTGTGGTTTGTGTGAGATGGACTTGACGTGTTCGTGTTTGTGAACAGGATCTGCAGATCGTGAGATATCTCATGTCACTTAGGACATAAAACCAGCACCACGCGAGATGACCACTTTGTGGGTGCAATGATTAGATCTTTAAAACATTATTTCGAGTACTTCTAAAATATGCACTTGGCAAAAGAATGCCAAAAACATGCAAATCAAATTACAAACTGAAGCCACGGAATGTCATTGCCTTTGTTTGTTCCCTTGATGGTGTAAAACAAAATTGGGAATTATGATGCCAGAACTTGTATATTTTTCTGCTTAACTCAAAACTCTGAATCAGTATATGAGACTCATATTTGGCTGCATATCTTGGAGTCCTCTGTGGTTCTTCACTGGAGTCCAGCTTTCAAAATTAACATCATCATGCTGGACAGGCAGAGGCAGTGAAAAGGATTTAAGCTTTTAAGACATCATTAAACTCAGGGTTACAACCAAATTGCATGTTCATTCCTTACTGCTTAAAATCTTGCATTTCAACCATATTGCTTATGATGAGCCATCAGATCGTATTTCTTGGTGATAAACTACTGTGCAATCAACAATGTCCCACGCAGTAAAATGTCCCAAGGAGCGTCACAGGAGCGTCACCAGACAAAATGTGACACTGAGCCACATAAGGGGGGATATTAGGACAGGTAACCAAAAGCTTGGTCAAAGAGGTAGGTTTTAAGGAGAATCTTAAAGGACAAGAGAAAGAGAGGCGGAGAGCTTTAGGAAGGGAATTCCAGAGCTTAGGGTCTGGGCAGCTGAAGACACGGCCACCAATGGTTGAACAATGAAAATCAGAGATTCGCAAGAGGCCATTCAGGGGTGATGTCAGAAAACACTTCTTCACATAAAGGGTAGTGGAAATCTGGAACTCTCTTCCCCCAAAAAGCTGTTGAGGCTAGGTCAATTGAAAATTCCAAAACTGACATTGATAGATTTTTGTCAGGCAAAGGTATTAAGGGTTACAGGAGCAAGGCGGCTAGATCCGGTTAAGATATGGATCAGCCATGATCTAATTGAATGGCGGAAGAGGTTTGAGAGGCTGAATGGCCTACTCGTATTCCTTTGTTCCTATGGTCTAAAACACCAGGGTTTTAGCACTGTGCATTTATCATGGGTTTAAATGACCTCGAACAGATAAAACTATTTTTCACTTGTATCTCATGGGTGATTATACCTTGTTCGTGGCATAGATATATAGAGATCTAGGGATATAAGTAGTGAACTCTGTTTCCTGTTTTGGAATTCTGGGCCAAGCAGATAGACTTAAAAGGCCTTTAAGTGCTTTGAGTCTGCACACTCAGTCTGAGTGAAGTCCACCAAGGCTGGTGCTATAGCTATGGTTTAACTGCCATGAAAAGCCCACACTACTATAACCCAGTTAAGTTGTTGAAGAACTCCACCATTTATCTGTGAAACACTCTTATTTCTCTGAGTTGCACTGAGCCTGGTTCTTACGTTGCAGGAACTCTGAGGTGTACTGTACAACTGCCCAGCTTGGTCTGTGAAGCGGATTTGTTTCTCCATGTATGGTATGATTATCAGATTAATCTGTGGACAATTAGAAGTCTGCACCATTGATGTTCTTTATCATAACAAACACAAGCAATCAAAATGTCCTCTGGAATTGCCAGATGCCTGTAGACCTTTATGCAGGAACTCTCAATACTTGACAGAAATGTTTGTCAACATGATCTTTCAAGGGCTCGTTTGATAAAGGAAAGGTCTTGAATGAAACTCAGAAAGATCCTTTCCTGATTAGGAACTTCATTAAATAATTTGTGCTTTGACTGTGCACCAAAATTACACATTCTTGTTAAAGATCACTCTGACAAAAGCTGAAATCTTATTGGGAGGCTTATTATACACATTTTAAAAAGCATTGCTCGCAACTCAGAAGCGGATGTTCGTTTCCTAAATTTAAAACAATGGACCAGAGGTAGTCCGTTTATGGGAATCCACAAAGATTCTTTTGATCAAGTATTAGCCCTGAAATTGCAGTGTCTGTGATGGCGTACTCCCCGCGAAATGCCCGCAAGATCTGAATTTCGGCATGCACTTGCACATTAGCGAAACCCGGAACCTGTGGCCTGTCAACGTGCGTGTTGACAGGCCATCCGCGGGGGCTCCGAAAAGCAACAAGGCTTAAATAAAACATTTAAAAATCCAAAATGAAGCGCATACTCTTTATTAAATGAATTCATGCAAATATTGGCCTGGATTACAATCTTAACGATGCTTAAAATGTTCAAAAAATTGCATTTTCATTGAGGTTGGTGCAATGAAGGAACTTAAGAATAAAATTGCAATTCTGTACATTGTGTAATTATTTGGGGATTCCATTGCATATCATTAGGGGATTCCCTTCGTAAATGACTGCAATGGAATCCTCCTTTGTCATTGGAGGACCTGGCCCACATGATCCCAGGGACGCTTGCGCACCGCCTGCGTCCCTGGGATCCGTGGGCCGTTATGCTGCCCTCCGCCTCGCGGCCTGAGACCGCAACTTTTCGCAGCCTGGGCGCCAGCAGGTAGTTTCGTAATTGTTTCACGGGTCGCAGGCGCACTCCGGAGGTACGCCTCCGACCGCAATTTCAAGGCAATTATTTAAGATAAGGTGCATGAAGTTGAGGTATTAGGATGCAGTTAGATAGACCTGTGCACAATTGCTACAATAAAGTTCCTTACCTGAAATTTCATGAACTTAAAGGGCCAATGCACGCATTATTGTATTCGTAAAGAGTTCACAGACTTGCTACATCTTGAACTTGTAACGTTGTAAATATTTGTGAGGGGCAGTTGAGTCTACAGTCATTTGATTAGACGATGTGCATTTTTCATAAAATATTGTAATTGTAGAGAAATATTGACAGGGTCTATGCTATTTTCACTTGTCAGAATATTATTGTTACTTTGATATGTAATTTAACTAAGCTTGATTGACAGCCTACCGTCAAAGGCAAACATGATTTTTAACATGACTACAGCATACTTCTGCATTTCATTCCCAAACTGAGCTCAGCAGAAAGAATTGTGCATCATTAGCAGATGTTATGTATACCACAGGATGACATCAAGAAACCAAAAGACATTGCTACAGCAGAGTTTATTTAATTGTTTGTGTCATCAAAATTCTGGAAAACACACAGGGGCTTTAAGATGAAAATTCCATATATGGCAAAATTGCCTAAATGTTAAATGTTTAAAGATTTGTTAATATATGAATAAATACTGCAATCATTTCTAGCCAATACCACTCTAGACCTGAGAGTTAAATTCCTCTAATTAGTATACAATTTACCCAGTTGGGTCAGACACGGACCACATTAGCTTCTGCAAGGGTGGAATTGGTAAAAAGTGCACTTCTAGTTGTTGTTTTTAAACAATCTTCTGTTGTTCAGTTGAGTAGTAAAGAATTCAGCCTTATGGTTATAATCACTTTATTTTTCCTACTTTAACATAAAAAACAATCTAAATGTGGAGTATAATTTCTTCAGAGTCTAATGCAGTTGACAAGCAGAGTTTTGTCAGCAGTTCTGTGTGTAGGCATGCAGTCAAAAAGGTAGCTCTCTTTTTTTCTCTCAACTTAACACTAAAGCTTCTTTTTTATACGCTATTCTCTTTATCAAACTGGAAGTGGCCTTGCCTTATTTGATAGTTTCAGGTCAACGCACTGTCGTTCAGCCGATTTGTATGCACACAAGTTTACATTTATTGTACATCAACATCCCCTTGTGTAGGTTGCAGTGGTATGTGGTGGGATGTTTATAGTATGGCAGTACTATAAACATCCCAAGACCTTACTTCAATCTTGGACACTGGCTGTTGCTCAGTGAAATCTGTATCTCTCTCTCACTCTCTTCCTCTCTCCAATGATGCCAACCACCTTTTTTTGCTCTATATTGAATGGACACTTTTCAGAAGCCGAATTAACCAAGTTCCATATGACAATACGGGTGTGAGGGAAAAGGCTCATCTACCTTATCTTTTCTCTTGCAGGATGAAATAGCATCACGACGTGTTAAACCGTGCTATGCCAATCCTTCATCACGTGAAATTAGTGCTGCCAGCTCACTATCATGAGTCAGACGTGCAGCCAGCACTATCCTCATGACTTATTGGCTGTGTGCCTGTTCTGGGGCGGGCGGGAAGTCGGGCTTTACTGACACCACTCAAGCTCAGCCAGCACCTCTTAAGGAGAGATGCACTTTGGCTGCAGACAGCAGTGAAACATTCTCAAAGGGCTAAAATGGCTGAAAGAGCTATAGAGAGGGCACCCAGGTTCTCAGATGCAGCTTTGAGGCCCTGGTCCAGGCCGTCAACAGGAGGAGGGAGGTCCTATTTTCTCTTGGGGGCAGAAAGGACGGTGGTGATAAGGATTGCGGAGCTGTTGGTGCATTGGGGATGGGAGGAATAGTTCATGTGAAGCGCTCTTGGATGAGTGACAATTTGATGCTAATGCACTTTCTCTTCTCCGTGCTGCTCTTTCTCCTCCTCATCCTCCTGCATTTCTTGCAGCCCAGTAGTGGCTGGTCCCTGATTATCGTGAAATTGTGCAGCATATGACCACACATCTGGATACACGGTTAGGACTGTACTGAAAAGCTCCTCCCTTTTTGAGGCAGCAAAAGCGTTGCTTCAGTACGCCGATGGTCTGCTCACTGATGTTTCTGGTGGCAGCATGGCTCTCATTGTAGGCCACGTCTGCAGCAGTGTCCAGGTTCCTGACAGGAGTCATGAGCCATGTTTGGAGGGGGGATACCCTTGTCACCCAGAAGCAAGCCTGTGACCCAACAGCCTGGTTGGAATAAAGACAGCACAGAGGATTGGCACAAGAATAAATCATGACCGCTGCTTGGAAACCAGGCACAGACCTGAATAGATGCGTTGCTCTTAGTCACAAACAACATGGACGTTAAGTAAAGTGGATTTCCTTTCTATTCAGACAAATGCCAGGACGGTGATGGTGAACATGCAAGGGTGCAGTCTATGGCACCTTGGACCCTGGAGAGGTGACGACTAGTGCCCTTGCATGGTGCCTTCAAATACTACAATCAAGAGCAGTTTCCTATGTTGGGTATGTTGGTCCACTAGCAACCAGCTTTCTTATCTAGGTTAAGGACCAGCTCTTGACCTAGGAGTTATCATAGTCTTAGGGACTTCAGCATTCTCTGTCTTTTAGGTTCTTTTATTTCACATGCTGGGACAAGATTCAACCCCCACCCTTTTCTCCACATTTGCTCTCTGGCTAAAATGCTGGAGCAAAGCGAGCTGGGATACCGTGACTATTTTCTTAGCTTTAAACCATTTTCACAAAATATTCAAACAGCAGTGGAGAAGGTGCTTTAAAAGTGGAACATTTAACAGAAAAACAACTTGACAATATTTTAACACAATTATTTCTTCCAAATCTAACAGATTAGAATAAATGTAATTTAAAACGCAAAGTAGTATTGAAACATTAAACATACTGCATATAAAGTACATAAAAATGTCAACGTAAATGTACTGCTACTGACACTAAAGCATATTCAAAACATTGTATACTAGATAAGAGGAAACTACAACTCAAATTAAAAAAACACCCTATTGAGGCCTTGTGATAAACCTAATCACTAAATGTCAGCTGTAACGTCACACTGAGATATCACCATTGATGTCCACATTTCCTGAACTTGTTTTTCAATAGCACTGCTGTAAGATTCTTTGATTCATCACAGCACGTGGCTATGTTTCCATCAAGGTATTCATGACATTGTTTCATAATTCAGTTGTACTCTGCATCAGTTTTTAAGAACAAAAGCTCTTGCTAACAGACTTGTAAAACAAGCCAAACTGTAAGAAGGCACTCGTGAACTCAGTTTGTACGCCTTGCCACAGAGTTTTGTTTTAATATCATGCTGCAGCTGAGATTTAGCCTTGTTTGTTAAATTGAGAAACCTGGTAAAGGCCCAAGGACACTTGTGCAAGGAATCAGCAAGGTTGAAAAGATCCTGAGAAGCAGGATAAGGAAATATCAGGCTTAGGTTTTAAAAAGCCATTAGATTGTAGGAGGAAGGAAAGACGAAGGGAGTTAAGAAATTCCACAATTTTGATATTGTGGGAAAAAAATGAGAGCAGATGTTACTATGAATCTTGTTTCAATATTGAGAAGTCGCACAACACCAGGTTATAGTCCAACAGTTTTATTTGAAATCACAAGCTTGTGATTTCAAATAAAACTGTTGGACTATAACCTGGTGTTGTGCGACTTCTCATTTTTGTCCACCCCAGTCCAATACCGGCATCTCCGCATCATTGTTTCAAAATGAGGGAGGGTGAAGTCATAATTAAAGAGAGGCACTGGTTAAAGATCAGCTGCTCCTCACAGGCAAGCACGTCCTCCTGTTTCACATTTGTACTACAAGTGTGGCATTGATAGATGCCTGGCAGCAGGAGCATGTGGGCTTTCTCTCTTGCCTGTGGAACAGCACATGGACACTTAAAGGCAGTGAGGGCAGGGAAGAGCAGAGAGAAAGGGAGTTTTTTTTAATGAGATAAAAGAGCTGTACAAATGACATTTCTCCCCCATACAATGGTGTACTGTTCAATCATAATATACATGGAACACATATACAAGTACCAGCTTCTACAAAGCCAGCACTGTACTAATTCTATAAAATAAAAACCTCATTTGTTTTATATTTAACAAACTCTTACATTGCAAAAAGAATTATGAAGGCGCTATAAATTTGTAAAAAGTTAAGAATTTTACAATTCCATGGATACATTTCACCTTTCATAGCAAAAGTGAATCGAAAGCTCATGGCTCCAGGTTAATGTGACATCCAGTCTAATTAACACAATTCATCTGAGAATTATCATGCCATGCTTTGTGTTCGAAGCAGGTTCATATCATCAAACACTGAGTTCGGAGCTCACCCACGCTGTGGCTGGTCACGTTGGCAGAGTTTCTTCCCCTAAAAATTAAGATATTTTTTAAAAATCACATTTCTCTGAATTATTACTTAGGGCTGGATTTTACGAACCTCGATCGGTCCGTGGTGGTCGACGTTGGTGGCAGGTCCCGACCCCGCTGCTGTCTCCATCCCAGCCTCTTAAATGAATTTACCGTGATAGGGCCCGCCCAGCGCATTTGCCGGCCAATTAGAGGAAGCGGGTCTGGTGACATCATTTGATGACGTGTCATCAGTCGGTTTCGTTAAAGGGACCATGCCCAACTTTATTTTGACATTTGTGCTGTCGGTGTTCTACAGCATTGAGGTGCTGCAAACACTGACAAGCACTGCACAAAGGTGCAGGGCTGCACCCAGGCTCTCCCATGCACAGCACACAGGGAGGTCCTCTTCCCTTCCCATGGGTGGAAGAGACCTCCCCAGGAGATCAACACAGCCTGGTTTATAAGAACATAAGAACATAAGAAATAGGAGCAGGAGTAGGCCAATCGGCCCTTCGAGCCTGCTCCGCCATTCAATAAGATCATGGCTGATCTGATCCTCACCTCAAATCTAAAGAACACAAGAAGTAGGAGCAGGACCCGGCCACTCAGCCCCTGGGCCCGCTACGCCACCCACAGGGCCTCGACCGATCCGAACTCAGCCTCATGTCCAATTTCCTGCCCGCTCCCCGTAACCCCTAAATCCCTTTACTTCTAGGAAACTGTCTATTTCTGTTTGAAATTTATTTAATGATGTAGCTTCCACAGCTTCCTGGGGCAGCAAATTCCACAGACCTACTACCCTCTGAGTGAAGAAGTTTCTCCTCATCTCAGTTTTGAAAGAGCAGCCCTTTATTCTAAGATTATGCCCCCTAGTTCTAGTTACACCCATCCTTGGGAACATCCTTACCGCATCCACCCGATCAAGCCCCTTCACAATCTTATATGTTTCAATAAGATCGCCTCTCATTCTTCTGAACTCCAATGAGTAGAGTCCCAATCTACTCAACCTCTCCTCGTATGTCCACCTCCTCATCCCGGGGATTAACCGAGTGAACCTTCTTTGTAC
The DNA here is from genome assembly GCA_030390025.1 of Squalus acanthias. Taxonomy (NCBI): domain Eukaryota; kingdom Metazoa; phylum Chordata; class Chondrichthyes; order Squaliformes; family Squalidae; genus Squalus; species Squalus acanthias. The sequence continues at coordinate 23,982,583 of CM059447.1, forward strand.
TGCCTCGAGAGCAAGTATGTCTTTTCTTAAGTATGGACACCAAAACTGTATGCAGTATTCCAGATGCGGTCTCACCAATACCTTATATAACTGCAGCAATACCTCCCTGTTTTTATAATCTATCCCCCTAGCAATAAATTTCACATTGCACAGGAGGGCACAAGCAGGGGTGTGGTCAGGAGGACCTGGGTGCAGTGCCGCAAACATTTCAATGATCTCAGTAGATCACAAAATGTTAGTACAAAGCCACACTCAACCTCATCCTGCTGTACCTCTCATCACATTCCCATCACTCTGCCTTCCCTACCCTACTCTTGCACATCCTTACTCACACCAACTTACCTTTCACCTTCACCCACCCCTCTCTCTCTACCTTATCACTTCCCCATCTCAATAGCCACCCCTCACACTCACCCTCATCCTAGTGCAATCATACCGACTAACAACACACAAGGTTAGGCACTTGGGTGTTTTATGCAATGTTCATGTAAAGTTTCTGTTAATGTGGTGTTAAACATTGAAACCTTTATTTTCAACACTTTGCGCTCTTGGACAGATTTGTGTGCACCTTTGGAAGTGGCTTAGTGAGTTGCAGTGAATGGTGAGACATAACGATAACCCCCGCAATAGTGATGAGTGTGAAAGGAATGGTTTGGGTATTGTAGGGATGCTTTATGCTGTTGGTGTGGGGTGGTGCCAACCTGGTGCATCATGTGGCAGCCAGGGTGTACAGCGTCAAGTTAAGTAAATCTGGCCATGGTGAGGCCATCGCTGGCTTCCCGGGCAGCAATGTGCTCAGGTGCTGATGCCCTGTGCCCTGTGCAGCATCAGGTGATTGCAGAGAAGGTTGGTGTTGTTGTTGGTGCTGCTGGTGTGCCTGGTGCTGCTGGTGTTGGGGATGATCTTGGTGGGATTCTGAGGACCAAGGTGAGAGAGTTTCAAGGGCAACGATGCTGATGGAATAGATGGCAGGTGAAGTAGAGATGACAGAAACGATCTGTCAATGGTGGGAGAGGTAATGAGGTCAGACTGGATGGAGACTTGTGTAAAGACTTGCAGCATTCTGAATCTGTAGTGGAAATGCAGTTTAGAGAAGCTAGTGATTAAGGGAACATTTCTCAATCAGCTGGAAGCTGATTCAATGGCCTCAGCTTCATGGATGAGGTCTAGGCACAGCGGGAAACCGGTGTGCGACCTGTCAAATCCAAAAAGCTGGGAAAAAAGCTTTGATAAGTGGCTGTAAACAAGCCACTAATGATTTTAATTGCCTCCCCCACTGCTTCTTGTCAGGTCTGCTCAGCGCTGGCAGACCCGACATTTGGTAAAGGCGCATGGTGGTGAGTTCACAGCGGGATCCTGACCCGCTGGGGAAAAAAAACACTTTCCCACCCGACCCACCACCGATCGTGCCCGCTGACCCCCCACAAAATCCAGCCCTTAGATTTTAAAACAGAGTTCCCTGGACCCTAGGGGTCAACAAGGAAGCCTGGTGGATCATAGAGTCATAGTCATAGAGTTATACAGCACAGAAAGAGGCCCTTCGGCCCATCGTGTCCACGCCGGCCATCAAGCCCTGTCTATTCTAATCCCATTTTCCAGTACTTGGTCCGTAGCCTTGTATGCTATGGCATTTCAAGTGCTCATCTAAATGCTTCTTGAATGTTGTGAGGGTTCCTGCCTCTACCACCCTTTCAGGCAGTGAGTTCCAGATTCCAACCACCCTCTGGGTGAAAAAGTTTTTCCTCAAATCCCCTCTAAACCTCCTGCCCCTTACCATGAAACTATGCCCCCTTGTTATTGACCCCTCTACTAAGGGGAAAAGTTCCTTTCTATCTACCCTATCTATGCCCCTCATAATTTTGTACACCTCAATTAGGTCCCCCCTCAGCCTTCTCTGCTCGAAGGAAAACAACCCCAGCCTGTCCAGTCTCTCTTCATAGCTGAAGCGCTGCAGCCCAGGTGAATCTCCTCTGCACCCTCTCCAATGCAATCACATCCTTCCTATAGTGTGGCGACCAGAACTGCACACAGTATTCCAGCTGTGGCCTAACTAGTGTTTTGTACAGCTCCATCATAACCTCCCTGCTCTTATATTCTATGCCTCGGCTAATGAAGGCAGGTATCCCATATGCCTTTTTAACCACCTTATCTACCTGTCCTGCTGCCTTCAGGGATCTATGTACATGCACACCAAGGTCCCTCTGATCCGCTGTCCTTCCTGGGGTCCTACCATTCATTGTGTATTCCCTTGCCTTGTTAGTCCTCCCAAAATGCATCACCTCACACTTTTCAGGGTTAAATTCCATTTGCCACTGTTCTGCCCATCTGACCAACCCGTCTATATCGTCCTGTAGCCTGAGGCTTCCCTCCTCGCTATTTACCACCCCACCAATTTTCGTGTCATCTGCAAACTTACTGATCATACCTCCTACATTCATATCTAAATCATTAATATACACTACAAACAGCAAAGGACCCAGCACCGATCCCTGCGGTACACCACTGGACACAGGCTTCCAGTCACAAAAACAACCTTCGACCATCATCCTCTGCCTCCTGCCACTAAGCCAATTTTGGATCCAATGTGCCAAGTTGCCCTGGATCCCATGGGCTCTTACCTTCTTGACCAGTCTCCCATGCGGGACTTTGTCAAAAGCCTTACTGAAGTCCAGGTAGACCACATCAACTGCACTACCCTCATCCACACACCTAGTCACCCCCTCGAAAAATTCAATCAAATTGGTCAGACATGATCTCCCCCTGACAAAGCCATGCTGACTATCCTTGATTAATCCTTGCCTCTCCAAGTGGAGACTAATTCTGTCCCTCAGAATTTTTTCCAATAATTTCCCTACCACTGATGTTAGGCTCACTGGCCTATAATTCCCTGGTTTATCCCTACTACCCTTCTTGAATAACAGTACTACGTTAGCTGTCCTCCAGTCCTCTGGCACCTCCCCTGTGGCCAGAGATGTTCTGATCCTGGAAAAGTCTTCAGCTTTCTATATTTTACTGTGCCTGTTAGCATATTATTTCTGTTTCTCTAATAAAAGACATTCTCTGCACTGTCTTCCATCGGGCACCTCCCACAACTTTTCTGAAGTTAGAACAGGGAGTCCCCAGAAATATGTCCATATTTGGAGGGCGACCCCCCGACAGAAAGGTTTGAGAACCACTTAATTACACAACTGAATGGAAAATAAATGACGCAGGGGGCTGCAGAGGGCAGGGTGAGCATTGTTGTGAGGGCTGAGGGACCCAGTCCCCTCTCACCCCATGATCCTGGAGTTCAGCCGTCCGTATGATCCTGGAGAATCTGCCAGGATTGCACTCCCAAAGATTTTCAGGGCATTAATATATTCTATTGGACAAATTTTGACTTATGTGTTGAGGCTCTTGTCCAGACTGGTAAAACCAAGTTTGATTATATTAACCTCATATTTCAGAGAAATCAGAAGTCTTGAAAAGGAAGGCAGTCACTTAGATTTTTTTAAGATCACGAATCTCCTCCCTGTTTCCATGGAGGAGGGAGGTGAGGGGAGTATCATAGATCGGGGCAACCCATAATCTTTTTAATGCATATGTCTCAGGTTCTTTGAGTGTGTCCCAGGCAAGGAAAAAGCAGACAGCGTCTGATTTACAGGTACCCATTTTCAAATGGACAGTAAATGACATACAATTTGTTCTTCAGAGCAACATTTTTTGAAACCAGTTTAACAATCTGGATAATTCTTTACTAGAACTATTTGTATTTGATTTCATTTGTTTCACTTTGTATTAATTAATATCTATAAAGTATAATTTAACAAATATTTGTTTTAAAAACTTACGCGCCAAAGTAACAGAACCAGTACACAAAGCATGGCAGCTATTGCAGCAACAATCACACCAATCACAATTGGATCCTTATATGAAATTTCTTTGCATTTTTCTGCTCCTACACAACTGTCTGGACAGCGCTCCATGTTGGGGTCTGGGAGGATACAAAATATATTATTGTTTTGACAAAAGAAGTGCACATTTCATATATTTTTTTGTCATTAAATGATTTTCTTTCATTTTCTACAAGTGTCTTGAATCCATTACAGAAGATAAGAATGCAGTACAGAGACAGATTGGCCCGGAATTTGCAGTCAGCAGCAAAGTGAAGGCGTTCGCTGCTGGCCCCGCAGTACGCTTCGCACAAGGATCTCGCGATCCCTGTGTCGAGAACTTCGGGTTTTACGACCTCCAATTGAAATCAACAGACTGTAGTGGGGATTCCCTTCTTCGAGCTGCTGTGACGTCAACAGGCTGTCTAAGCAACCAATCAAATGCAGAAGTCTCACAGACAGCGAACCAGGAAGTGAGTAAGCACTTAAAATTCTAACTTTTTAAAAATGTTAGAGAGTGCAAAACAAAGATTGGGCTTCTCACCTTGGGAAAAGGCAAACCTGAACTAAAGATGGGCAAACTTTAAACTTTTTTTTAAGTTTCTGAAAATTTTTAATTTTTATTAAAATGGACAAATTTAACACTGCACAACATTAAAATTAGTTTTCCAGGCCCTTAACATTTGTTTAGCAGTAACAACGCTGTTAAAACCCCAGTTACACCTAATCCCTTTGGGTCTAACTTTTAGTGGGGAATTTAACAGCGTAATTAATGAGGAAGAGCCGAAGTTTTTGTCAGTTTCCTTGATTTGGCTGATTACACAGATTGCCGGCTGTGTCAGAAGGGCACAGCGCAGCCTGTTTCAGAGCTGTCAATGACCGACCGGAACTTCGGGACTTCCGCAAGCGCCTGCGCCAAATCCCGAAGGTGCGGTCAGTTTCAAAGGCAGATTGACGGCGATTGTTGCCAGTTCACCGTCATCTCGACCGCAAATTCTGGGACATCGTTTTTAAGTAGAAGTTTTATTTCAGTAAATTATGTCAGATGAATATTTGAAACATTAAACATACCTGAGACAAAAAGCATTGTTCCTTGTCCGAATCGGTCTGAGACTTTACCATGTCTTAGTCCAAAGACACAGAAGTAAATATCCGTGTCACTTTCCCGAAGATCTTTGAGGGTTATGGTGAATTTGTTCACATATCCTTCATACACAAGACGACTCTTGTATGACTCGTGTATCGTATTATTTAGTTTGTGGACATAGATCAGATCAATAGGATTTGAAATGTTCCTTTTTAAATAGGTGCCTACAAGGATCACTTCTGTGGATGAAAATTCACAGTTTATTGAAACTGATTCTCCATTTCTCACTTTTTTAATGAGAGGAGACTGGGAAACACGGACATCTGTAAAATACACAATTGAAAATATAGTCAGTACAGTCAGAAAGCTCTGAATGCGATCATCAATTATCAAACAAAACTTTCCCTTTGTGTAAATATTTCTTTAATTGAAGAGGAATAGAGGTGTAGAAAGAGGGGACCATTGAGTGTAATCTCTAACATTTCATGTCACTGGAGAAAGATGGCTCCCTTGCAACATCTGAGAGTCTAGGGCCGCGATTTTATCATTGGCGGCGGGTTGGGTGCGGGTCAGGTGGTCGGCGGGTTCCGGTCCCGCTGCCGCTTTCAGCCGGTCAGAAATTGGAATTTTCCCTTAATTGCCCTATTGAATCCCTGCGTGCGTGCTACCCGGCCGATTAGTGGTTTCGGGTCTGCTGCTCGCCTCTGCTGGTGTCTGTCAGCCAGCTGCATTCAAGGGGCCCATGCAGCCTTGTTTCTTTCTCATCCTTTAATGTTGGATTTCGTGTTGCCAACTGCTCCCATGACTGCTGCAAGAGCTAAGGCCTCTCCCCGCTTTGATGATGACTCCCTCCATGCTCTTGTGGATGGAGTGAGAGGGCGCAAGGAGGTACTGATCCCATCCTCTGGACGGAGGAAGCCTCCTCAGCAAAGCAAAGCAGCCTGGCTGCAAATTGCTGTGGAGGTCAGCTCCAGATTGTTGTGTGCTCGCTCCTGGGTCCAGTGCAGGAAAAGGTTTAATGACCTGGTACGCTCAGGAAAAGTGAGTATAGCATCACACCTACCCTCAATCTGCTCCCCATCTCCTCTCATCACCAGCACTCTGCATTGTCAACCTACTCCTGCACATCCCACTTTACCCTTACATCCCTTGCACTCTTAACCATCCCTCTCTCTCTATGTACAGAATCACTTCACTATTCGACTATACTGCCCTCTCACTCGCTATCACTGTTATGCAATGCCAACAACTAATAATGCACAGGGAGGGCCCTTGGTATTGGCACCTCACTCCGTCTTTGTCTCCTTCTAAGCATCTATGCTATGGATTCTCTACACTCACTCCATCATTCTCACTCAAACTTCACTTGTGACCCTAGTTGCAGGAAAAGAGAGCCCACAATAAGAGGGAGAGGGCTAGGACAGGAGGAGGGCCACCTTCCATTTCCCATCTGACCAACGCTGAGGAGGCTGCACTCGAAATAATTGGCGTTGATGAGGATCTGGAAGTGGGGAACGGTCAGACGGGCACAGCAGAGCAAGCTGGTGACAGAATAGATTTGCATCTCTCTCATTTACATTGCATGAGTGACTGATATGGCATCTGATGCTCATACAGATTGACTTATTATCATCTGCGCAATTCGATGTGCATACTACGTTAATATCACATGTCTAACTCATGCTTTTACTCCCCACAGGACCATCGAGAGCCCCCCTCCCCACTGTCCAGGAGGAAGAGCCTGAAGACTCCTCAGAGGAAGCTGCAACCTCTGAGGGCGCAGCATCAGCAGAATTAAGCTCACCCAGCACCAGCACAGATACGCACACCTCGGTGGGACCTTCGCGAGATAGAGTAGTATTGTCAGCTGGTATATCACAGCTCACAAGTGAGCATCAGTGGAGACAGGGACAGCAGTGGAGAGTCATCGTCGGAGGCTGCAGGGTACTCCCAGCTCTGCTCAGCTGCATGTGGAACCTGTGCCTCTGGGGCCATCCAGAAAGAGAGCGGTGCTGGAACTTCAGGAACAAGTGCAGGAGTCTCTAGCAGGTTTTGCATCCAGGGTTACTGTGAGTGTGAAGAGGATGGAGGAGTCCATGTCTAACATGAGCAGTGCCTTTGTGGAGGCAATGGCGCATGAACGCACCACCACGGATAGGAAGGCAACCTCCGTGGAAAGGATGGCTACGGTCATGGAGAAAATAAGTCGCCAGAGTCAGGAAAACATGGTGAATGTTCAGAATAGACTGACATCTCTGGAGGAGCTATGGGCAGCTATTGAGCTTCATGGAAGTCCTTTTGAGTAGGACTGCCAGTGCAGATACGGGTCCTCATGGCCCCCCTGATGTGCAGCAAGGTGCTGTCCAGCCACTTGCTAGCACTGAAGTGGGGCTGACCCATGAGAGGGATGTTGGTGGCAGGCAACAAGGAAGTCTGGGCTCCTCTCCAAGCGCTCACACTCCCATGCCACTGCGTAGCCCTCGGTCAGAGCCCCACCAGAGTCCTCACCCAACTGAGATAGGCGTCTCACCCCCTACACAGCCGCAGGAGGAGCAGACTGTTGCCGAGACCTCACAGGCTCGCAAACCCAGAGGACGCCCGCCAAAGGTGTCGAAGCAGGAGCAGCATGAAAGTGAGCAAGGTGCCTCCCACATCTGCTGAAGCCACAGGGGAAACACCACGTAGAAGCTGTAGAGTTTCGCAATTATCGCGATTCAAAATAACATGAGAGAAGCAGATTCAATTGATCATTTTTATTAAACAAAATGCTGCCCTGATAATAAAGGACACAGAAGCCTGTAAAATGGCCGCTGCGCATCGTGGCAGAAACTTCCAGAGACACAGTGGGCAGACAAGATGGCATCGAATATACATTCAGTACGAGATCGGATCATACTCGGTACACATTGAAAAGACAGGATGCAACTCGTTTGCATCCTGAACAATAGCAATGATATAAGTGCTGGAATCGTTTCCTACGCACAGTAAGGATCATTGAACTGGGCCATCGAGAACCCATCTAGACACATCAATACACAAATACCCCCCCGGCTCAACAATGAGAGAGACATTGGCGGGTGATTAAGCCAGTATTCGGGGGGCCCCAAAACCAGTCGAGGAGACGATTCATACACATCCTGGCTGGCTCAACAATGGAGAAGGTATTAACGGATAGTTGTCCAGTTTCAGGTGTTACCGAAACCCGTTAAGAAGATAATCGCCCCATACTGGGAGTTTTGGGCGCCAAAATCACACAAAGAATAAACGTTTAGATTTGAGCGGGAGATAAGGCCGACAAAACAGTATAACTATAGAGGACAAATGTCCATCGGTCTCTTGACTCTCTTGACTCTCTTCCTGAAGCTCTCTCCCTTCCTGGACTCTTCCGTGACTCTTAGCCGTGCTGGTCGGTTATCCGAGTGTTGGGTGGAGCTCAATCGGGACGAGCCGCCTCGACAGGGCAAGTAACAGGGTACACCATCCCGAGCGTCGGTAAACGGTGTCCGGACCCAGAGGCCCGAGCAACCAGAAGAAAGACGAGAAGAAAGACGAGAAGAAATTCCGTGTGCCGCCACGGTCAGTAAACCCCGACCGCGCCCGAAGATATAACAACAGAATCCATCTTTGAATTCTACAGACTAGTACATGAACCGTTTCCTTCGAATTCTACGGATTACTGCACAATCCGGTCTGAATCCATCGACCACTTCATGACATCAGGGAATCTGGCTTACCTTTCGCGGCAGCGAGAGTAAACAAGTGGGGTGCAGAAACCCTTACAACCACGTGACAGTCAGGCGCTGCAGCAAAACGAGCTGAGTGCCTCACTTTAAATTTCCGAAGTGAGCCGAGTGTTGAGCATGTTTTCCGATCCTACAAATCCAGACGTAGTTTAGGTATATTGAGGGAGGGTGGTTTTTCTAAGGTTAATGTATAATGTGTTCCCCCTTTTACGATGTGTCGTGTGTTCCCCATTTCCATAGACCAAGTTTTATGAATGTGTGTGTACTTGTACTCTCTTTGATCTGCGCCTATGACATGTATTTCATGATTTTAGACGCCATGCAATAAAGATATTCATTTCGTGCTATTCGACCGGGTCTATTTGAGTCTTTTCTCTGCATTACTGCTCCTTGCATCTAAGTCCAGGTGTCAGAACCATAAGGGCGAGTGGGTCGAACCACTCACAGGTGCTTATTGCAAAAGTCTGGCCGGAGACCAGAGCAAGCAATAGTATAGGCAACGAAGGCCTCACCTCGCACCAGTACCGTGACCCCTTACAAAGCACACGTAAGAGGAAGATAAAGCACAATTAGTCGCAAGGGTAGTCACTTGGTGTTCTATTCTGTTGCCTTTTGTTGTGTTTAATATTTGGCATTGTCATCCTTTTGTGCATGTATTAAACAAAAGTGATGGCAAACAGTTGAAGTTCTGGCCTATGTGATCTGGGAAATGGAAGTTGCACATTGAGGGCTCAGGGCGACTTGCATTTGTAATGATGATGGTGAGAGTGATAGGAACCCACAGGTTCTTGTACATTGTGTATGGTGTGATAAGAAGGTGCCAGCCACATCTGTTTGATTCGTCTACCTAAGCAAATCTGGCAAAGATTAGTGCATCCCTTGCATCACAGGCAGCAATGTGCTCACGTGCTGCTGGAGCTGGCTCATCCGCCTCCGCAAGGTCTTCCTCCTCCTCCTTCTCCTCCTCCTCCTCCTCATCTGAGGAGGCTATGCGCTGAGCCACTTGTTCCTCAAGCAGCTACAAGCCATGATGCTGTGCGATGTTGTGCAGTGCACAGCAGACCACGATGATTCTGGAGACCCGGGCTGCTGAGTACTGTAGGGCTCCATCTGATCTGTCAAGGCATCTGAATCGCATTTTGAGCAAGCCGATGGTTTGCTTGATGATGGCTCTGGTTGAAATGTGGCTGGCATTGTAGCGCTCCTCTGCTTCATTTGATGGCCTCCTCAACAGCGTCATTAGCCACGTCTTCAGGGGACAGCCCTTGTCTCCAAGTAGCCATCCGGAAAGTTGGGTTGGCGGATTGAAGAGCGGAGGCACAGTAGACTGGCGCAGGATGTATGAGTCATGGCAACTGCCAGGGAACTTGGCGCAAACATGCATAATGCTCTTCCTGTGGTTACACACCAGCTGGACGTTAAGGGAGTGGAAGCCCTTGTGGTTGACAAATACAGCTGGGTTGTGATGGGGTGCCCTAATGGCCACATGTGTGCAGTCTACGACGCCCTGAACCCTTAGCAAGCCTGCCATCTTTGCAAAGCCAACCGCACGCAAGGTTACACTTGTTTCATCCGTGGAAAAGTGGATGTAATTGTGCGCCTTTGCAAAGAGGGCATTGGTTACCTGCATGATGCAAGTGTGTGCAGCCGACTGGGAGATGCCGCTGATGTCTGCTGATGATCCCTGGAAAGACCCTGAAGCAAAACAATTGAGTGCAGTGGTGACTTTGACAGCCACGGGAAAGGGGTGTCCACCCACCCCTCTGGGCTGCAGGTCTTGGTGCAGCATTGTACAGATGTCAGCGACTACCTCTCGCGAAAGTCTCAGCCTCCTTTGGCACTGCTGCTCAGTCATGTTGAGGAAGCTCATCCTCTGCCTGTAAATCTTGTGTTGGGGGTATCTCCTGCGGCGAGGTGCAGCCCTGCGCTGACACCCTCTGCCCTGTGCAGCATCAGGTTCAATGCTGTTCTGCCAAGAACTCTATTTGTAACATTTTACTTTCTGTATGTAAATAACAATTATTTGATTAAAATATTTATATTTCATCATTTTAATCTTTAATCAAAATCACATTCAAGTTATCACATCGCCACATAATAGTACAACAACTTGCATTTTTATAAAGTCCTTCTAACGTAGAGAAATGTCCCAAAGTTCTCCAACAGAGGTGTGAGGGAATCAAACACCAAGCCAAAGAGCAGAGATTTGGAGGAATGATCCAGAACTTGGTTAAAGAGGTGGGTTTTAGAGAGAGTCTTAAAGCTGAACCGAGGCAGAGGGCTTTCGGAAGAGAATTCCAAAGACAGATTGAGTGCGTCAGATAACTTTAGACTCATATAATTTTTAAAAGGATCTTGAACATTTTCTTTGTGTATAAATATACCGCAATTATTAAACATTTGAAAGATTTTACAGAAAAGCCATTTCCTACCTGTCTGTTCTCCAGAAATCATTAAAAAGAAAAGGAACTGAAGAAGGTGGAATATTTGTGCAGCCATACTTATTATTCACAGTTTACTTCTGTCAACACATTTTGGAAAGCACTGATATATATCTATCTAAATTTCTGCTGAAGAGTCAGTCCAACCGACACACCAGAAACCACAATGTTACAACACATTTCATTAAAATGTTTTGTTGAGTGTTTCCTCTCTTCCCCAAAGCAAACGGAAACGAGTGTGTACTGGTTTCAAGCGATCTTTATTCAAGCATGAACCAAGAATAGCAATGAGACTGCCCGAGGTACTGGTCACAGGAAGTGAGGGCGTAGGACCATATAAAGACAGAATACGGAGGCTTGTGATGGAACTCTGTAAGCAATTACATGACCTGAAAGCACAGGCTAGAGACCAGCAAGTAATTAAAGACTTAGAGAACGTTACCAAGGAACAGAAAGTCCAAATATCCCAGGTAGGCAGTCAGGTAATGGTAAAGATAAACCCAGAGAAACCCGGGTTCTCGCCAAAATGGACCGGCCCCCATCAGGTAATAATGGTAAGTGACACGAGCGCATGCGTAGATATAAGGGGCACCGGCAAATGGAAACACTGGACCCAGTTGAAAAGACATGGGGGAAAAATTCAGTTGGTTGCGCCTCCCGTTAGCACCTTAAGAGGGCGCTAATGGGGCGCAAAGCAACAAGCGCCCGGGCGCAGCGATGTTTGCGCCGCTCGTGAAATTAACTAGACATTTTGCGGCGGCGCTAAACAGTACCGCCACAATCTCCTGCGCCCGCAGATCGTGACGTCAGTCGAGTGCGCAACGCCCCGGTAGCACCCCGGAGCGGATATTGAGTGGCGCCCCCTGCCTTACTGCCTGCCGCTAGCAAGGACAGGTTGAGGGGAGCGTTTTGCAGTCAGGAAGGGACTGGGGGAGCGCTATTTAAAGGCAACCGCTTCCTGCCTTTTTTTGTTGGCGACATTTTTGAACCACGCATTCTGAGAGAGAGAGAGAGGGGGGGGAAATATTCAGTATCGCCCCGTTTGGGGCGCAATTATCGGCCGGGCGCAAAGATTAGCGCCTGGCGTTAATCATTGCCTCCGACTGCAAACTTGACTTTTATCGCCCCTGGAGGTGATTGGAGCGTTAAATAAGGCGCTACACATCTGTCTTAGGGCGCAAAGGCCGAGGAGCGAGGCGCTACCTCAGAGCGCTGGCGAAGCTCATGTGATGTCAGTCAGCAATGGAACACAGACACAATGGCTCTGGTCAGTTCTTAAAGGGGAGGGTTGATCTTGCTTTCTATCCACATCCTGCTCATTGCAACCTTGAATTTCGGCCTGGAGAGACATGTACATTAAATCTGCTGGAAAGAACAATGGAGAGGCCCAGGGAAAGAGCTCAGAGTGCAGCCCACACAGTCTCTTCTAAATCGATACAAGAAAGGGCAAATCAAAATGAACCTGGAAAGTGCTGCTCAGTACCCAAAACTCCTTCACACAGCGTTGAATATCTCCAGAAGTCTCTCTCTCTCTCTCTCTCTCTCTCTCTCAGAATGCGTGGTTCAAAAATGTCGCCAACAAAAAAAGGCAGGAAGCGGTCGCCTTTAAATAGCGCTCCCCCAGTCCCTTCCTGACTGCAAAACGCTCCCCTCAACCTGTCGTTGCTAGCGGCAGGTGGTAAGGCAGGGGGCGCCACTCAATATCCGCTCCGGGGCGCTAGAAGGGCGTTGCGCACTCGACTGACGTCACGATCTGCCGGCGCAGGAGATTGTGGCGGTACTGTTTAGCGCTGCCGCAAAATGTCTAGTTAATTTCACGAGCGGCGCAAACATCGCCGCGCCCGGGTGCTAGTTGCTTTGCGCCCCATTAGCGCCCTCTTAAGGCACTAACGGGAGGCGCAACCAACTGAATTTTTCCCCCAGACACTTCTGGAGAGATTCAACCCTGTGTGAAGGAGTTTTGGGTACTGAGCAGTACTTTGCAGGTTCATTTTGATTTGCCCTTCCTTGTATCGATTTAAAAGAGACTGTGGGGGCTGCACTCTGAGATCTTTCCCTGAACCTCTACATTGTTCTTTCCAGCAGATTTGATGTACAGGTCTCTCCAGGCCGAGATTCAAGGCTGCAATGAGCAGGATGTGGATGAAAAGTAAGATCAACCCTCCCCTTTAAGAACTGGCCGGGGCCATTGTGTCTGTGTTCCATTGCTGACTGACTTCACATGAGCTTCGCCAGCGCTCTGAGTTAGCGCCTCGCTCCTCGGCCTTTGCACCTTAAGACTGATGTGTCGCGCCTGATTTAGCGCTCCAATCACCTCCAGGGGCGATAAAAGTCAAGTTTGCAGTCGGAGGCAATGATTAACGCCAGGCGCTAATCTTTGCGCCCGGCCGATAATTGCGCCCCAAACGGGGCGATACTGAATATTTCCCCCCCCTCTCTCTCTCTCTCAGAATGCGTGGTTCAAAAATGTCGCCAACAAAAAAAGGCAGGAAGCGGTTGCCTTTAAATAGCGCTCCCCCAGTCCCTTCCTGACTGCAAAACGCTCCCCTCAACCTGTCGTTGCTAGCGGCAGGTGGTAAGGCAGGGGGCGCCACTCAATATCCGCTCCGGGGCGCTAGAAGGGCGTTGCGCACTCGACTGACGTCACGATCTGCCGGCGCAGGAGATTGTGGCGGTACTGTTTAGCGCTGCCGCAAAATGTCTAGTTAATTTCACGAGCGGCGCAAACATCGCCGCGCCCGGGTGCTAGTTGCTTTGCGCCCCATTAGCGCCCTCTTAAGGCACTAACGGGAGGCGCAACCAACTGAATTTTTCCCCCAGACACTTCTGGAGAGATTCAACCCTGTGTGAAGGAGTTTTGGGTACTGAGCAGTACTTTGCAGGTTCATTTTGATTTGCCCTTCCTTGTATCGATTTAAAAGAGACTGTGGGGGCTGCACTCTGAGATCTTTCCCTGAACCTCTACATTGTTCTTTCCAGCAGATTTGATGTACAGGTCTCTCCAGGCCGAGATTCAAGGCTGCAATGAGCAGGATGTGGATGAAAAGTAAGATCAACCCTCCCCTTTAAGAACTGGCCGGGGCCATTGTGTCTGTGTTCCATTGCTGACTGACTTCACATGAGCTTCGCCAGCGCTCTGAGTTAGCGCCTCGCTCCTCGGCCTTTGCACCTTAAGACTGATGTGTCGCGCCTGATTTAGCGCTCCAATCACCTCCAGGGGCGATAAAAGTCAAGTTTGCAGTCGGAGGCAATAATTAGAACCAGGCGCTAATCTTTGCGCCCGGCCGATAATTGCGCCCCAATAGGGGCGATACTGAATTTTTCCCCCATGGACTCTAACTAGCCGGTGACGACTGGGAAATATTATGTTTTACAGGATCTTATCCCTTATAGGGGGAGCCAAAAAAGCCGGCCAAAAAGACCAACAAGGCCTGTATTACAGACACTCGAGCGACGTTTGCTGTGATCAGGAGCAAAAGGGGGATTGGTAATGAAGAAAACCAAGGATAAAATACACTTTGGGGTACGCCAACGAATAATTACGGTGTTCCTAAACCTAACGGATATAACCATCCCCAGCTTTTGTGGAAAGGAAACCGTAAGCCTGTACAATAAGGGGACCGGGAGAAAAGAGGGATACTAGAAATGGCAGGCGTGGGATATGCGGCAGGGGTTGCGACGGTGAACACTATAGACCTGCATACGGGTTGATGCCCTAACCCGAATCTTACAAGGATTGTTGGGTAGGGAAGGGGATAACCAAAGACTGCAGGCACAGCTAGGTGATGGCGCGGAGGAAGAATTGCTACAAGTGGCCCACACATTGCGGGACCACGCCAGAACTATAAATTTGATAAACAAAGCAGGGGAAGACGTGAGCCGGCAACTACAGTCGGAAATAGTTTGCGCAGGGTACGGAGCATGGATACTCAGTGAAGTACAACATAACCTAGAGCAACTCCAAAATGGAGAAGTGCCGGATTGGACACCGAATGATGTATTTACCAATTGGACCTTAGATAAAAACATGACTCATACGTGTGAGGTACGGAGGAATAGTTATGCTTGGATACCAAAAGCTAGATGCATAACCGGACATTTAAATATAATAGGAT
The DNA here is from genome assembly GCA_030390025.1 of Squalus acanthias. Lineage (NCBI taxonomy): Eukaryota > Metazoa > Chordata > Chondrichthyes > Squaliformes > Squalidae > Squalus > Squalus acanthias. The sequence continues at coordinate 23,997,841 of CM059447.1, forward strand.
TTGTACTATCAATACTGCAGTATGATGTAACACAAGGAGATCCCTTATACCAAACAAACAATATAGGGGAGAGAAGGAATCAAACTCGCTTGCGCTACCATGACTTGTCCATATATGTGATTAAAGAGAACAACAGTACAAGGGGTATTAACATAGATGATTGTTATAAAAATAACCAAGTTGTTTTATGCTGAGATCCACCAAGAATGACCAAGGATGACTGTGGATATGGCCGAACGGAAGGGTGCACATTGAGTATCACGCCAATGACACGGGATTCCGAAACAATCGCCGCTCTGCGAGGGAATGGAGAATGGTGTGTGAGCACCAAGCCACCTAATATGACAGTTACGAATAGGGGAGGGACCATCTCCTGTGCCATCACGGATACTGACTTCTGCTTTACCCCACAAGAAGAGACACATATAAACGGGTATATCATATATCTTGAACTAAAAGAAGAAACCATTAATGGGACAGTGACGGACACTATCTGAGAAGGGTATACAAAGGCAATAAGGCCACAAGGAAAACCGATACCCGAACTGAACGAAGAACAGACCCAACTGGAGCATGACATTCAGAAGCAGAGACAAAAGTATGCTATTTTGATGGAAGAAATAGATAAGCTGCAAAAGGACACTGAAGAAATGTTGGCTAGTCGGCCTTGGTATACTAAGTTTTGGAATGCTGGACTCAATGTGTAAATACACCCCTGGATAAGGATAATATCACATGTATTGGTTGTCATACAAGGCGTTGTATTGGTGATCTTGTTGTTGTTATCCTGTCAAAAATGTAGCAGGAATAAGAGACAAGCCATAGCGCGAGCGATAAGTAAAAAACTGGATAAGGCAAATTTAAACAGTCCAGCAGAAAGGACTTATCTTATATAACCTCGATGGGAAAGCCAACAGGCAGGTCCTGCAGTTTGGGAAGTAGCTACCCAGGCGGAGGGACAAACCTGGGGCTCACCCACGAGAAATTAATAGGGAAATGGCCTGGCTTGGGCATATAGCCAAGGGCCATAAGGGGGGATTGTAAGGGGACAAAAAAGACTTCTTAGAATTAAAGTTAGAAGAAACTATAACTTCTTAGAATTAAAATTAGTGGAAACTATAAGGCTGACAAGCTTGTCTCCTATCCTTGCTTTGGAATGTAGGACCTAGATAAGACAGGAACTGTAAGGCTAACAAGCTTGTCTTTTGTCCTTGCTTAATAGATAAGGCAGGACAAACAGATTCTCATAGAATGAGGTAAGCACCTCATGGTCAGAGTAGAAACAGATGATTTAGCCTGCGAATGCTGTAAAGATGGGTTTCTGTGAACCATTCAGCAACCTCCCTGATAAGGGGCAACAAATGGCCCTTCGCCTATTCTGTACACCAATCAATGATCGTAGAAGGGGTGTGCACGAGGGGTGCACGCCTTAAGTTAAGGTATAATTGCTGTGTGTATTTGATACTCGGTGGAAGAATCCTTTCTCTGGATGAGACTGAGATTTTCCCCCTGCATATGCTTGAATAAAGATCGTTAAACTTATCCAAGGTCTCCGTCTGGTGAATTCGTGGTTGCTATAGGGCAAGCGTCGACCCCTTATTTCAGGGGGTTCGCTTGAGAGGAGGGAAGACTTCTCTTTTACCCCAACAGGCCGCAAAGCGGGTGAGTACTTTATTCTACCACCCACAGTTAGGTGTGGACACCCAGAGTGGTTCGGCAGTGAGACTGAAGGGATAATTACTAGTCCTAGCCCCTTTCGGGCCACCCTGGATCAGGCGTATTCCCCAGACGTTCACCTTCAACTAAAGTTAGAGATAGCCGAATCCTAGAAGACGCTTAATTGGGTCTAAAGGTCCAGACTATCTCTCCCTAAAGGAAAGGAACAACTTGAAGATGTTACCGTCCTCCAGATAGCACTTTTAATAAGTTTAACTAGACTGTAACCTTCCGGGTATTATGAGGGTCCAGAAAACTCCCCCAGAATTCTGCAACTCCTCACCAAAGAGTGTACAGAGATTGAGTTTGCAAGTTTGATACAGAAGTACTATGTGAGACAATTCTAAAAATATATAGATTTATTAAAGAACCGACATGCAGTTAACAGTTGGTGATTCAATCACAACTTTAACAGTTCCAGAAACAAATAGCTTACAATTCTTATCATCAGAGATCCTTATTCTCAAATCTTAACTTCGTTACATTTTTACATTTCTACTTATTCTTAATCCAGGATATCCACCAAAATCAAATACCTTTGATTACCTGAGACTCAAAGGGGTAAAAATTCAGTTGGTTGCGCCTCCCGTTAGCGCCTTAAGAGGGCGCTAATGGGGCGCAAAGCCGCTAACGCCCGGGCGCAGCGATGTTTGCGCCGCTCGGGAACTTAACTAGAGATTGTGCGGCGGCGCTAAAACTTACCGCTGCGACCACCTGCGCGCGCAGATTGTGACGTCATTCCATGGTGCAACACCCTTGTGGCGCCCCGGAGCGGAAATTGAGTGGCGCCCCCTGCCTTACCGCCTGGCGCTTCCAACGACCAGAAGACTGGAACGTTATCAATCGCTGTGGGGCTGGGGGGGGCGCTATTTAAAGGGGGCCTCTTCCTGTCTTTTTCTGTGGTCGACATTTTTGCACCACTCGTTCTGAGAGAGAGAGAGAGATTCGGAGAGAGAGAAAGAGAGACTTCTACATTGACTCAAAGCTTTGTGAGGTAGTTTTGCCTATTGATCCTAACTTCGCTGGTACTTTAGTTGCTGTCCTTCATTACTTTGCTTGCAAAGAGAATATGGGGGCTGCACTGATTGGGGGCGTCGTCCTGCTCCAGCTGAATCGGAGGACACAGAGACGCAGAGAGAGAGTGGCAATGATGGCCAGACGGAGGAGGGCCATCAGGCGTATGTACAGGAGAGCTTACCCTCCCAGGGTATATCGTGAACAGCTCTCCTACATCCATATGTCTGAGGAGCTGTGTTTGCGAAGGCTGCGATTCAGCAAGGAGGTGGTCACTGAGCTCTGCCACCTGCTGCAGCCAGATCTGCAGCCTCAACTGAGGTCCAGGACGTCTCTGTCGGTGGCAGTGAAGGTCACAGTGGCTCTCAACTTTTACGCTACTGGCTCATTTCAAGCTGCTGCTGGGGACCTCGCCAATATCTCCCAGTTCGTGGAGCATTGCTGCATCCGGCAGGTCACAAATGCCCTCTTTAAAAGGAGACGAGAGTTCATCTCTTTCCCCATGACCCCAGACAAGCAGCGTGACCGCGCTCTGGGCTTTGCGAGGGTAGCGGGCTTCCCCATGGTGCAGGGCGCCATTGACTGCACGCATGTGGCTTTGCGTGCTCCGCATGAGAATGCCGAGGAATTCAGGAACAGAAAGGGGTTCCATTCCTTGAATGTCCAGTTGGTCTGTGACCACAGACAGCTGATACTCGCTGTCAATGCCCAGTATCCTGGCAGCTGCCACGATGCTTTTATCCTGCGCCAGACTACTGTGGCAGAACTTTTCGAGGCACCGCATCAGCCAGTTGGTTGGCTTCTCGGGGACAAGGGGTATGCATTGAGCACCTGGCTGATGACACCGCTCCGTACGCCCAACACCCCTGCTGAGCTGCGGTACAATGAGAGCCATCAAGCTACCAGGAACATCATTGAGCGCACAATCGGCGTGCTGAAGCAACGGTTCCGCTGTCTCGACCATTCTGGAGGAGCCCTGCAGTACTCGCCTGAGCGAGTATCGAACTTCGTAGTTGTGTGCTGCATGTTGCATAACATGGCAATCCTCAGGACCCAGCCAATGCCACCAGGCCTTGGAGCACCACCAGAGGAGGAGGAGGAAGAGGAGGAAGAGGACGAGGAGGATGATCATCAGCAGCACCAAGGCGGGAGGGCGGCCCACAATGGTGAAACTGCAAGGGCCGTCCGTCAACGGCTAATAGCAAGCCGCTTCTAGGGCCCCTGCCATTGCTCTTAACATTAATGAACCCAGCACGCAACCCCTAAGCCGGCCAAGGCACCAATAATTCCAACCAACAACCATGTATATTTTGAATACAGAAACTTATTTATTTTACAAACTCTGTGTGTGTCAATTCCTCATGACAAACTCATAGAAATAAACACAAAAAAACAGTCAATAACATAACTGGTTCTCACAACCTGGAGATAATGTCCAAAACACTAAACAAAAGTTGGACCATGAACCTCGACCTTTAATAAAAAAATGACCAGCATTCTGTCACACCTCCTACTTTTTGCCCTTCGAGGGTGATCTCCTTCCCTTGCGCACTTCCCCCCTTCTAACCCTACTGCTCCTCCGTAATGGGACCTCAGTGGCTGCAGCAAGGCTGGTGGAAGGCTGCTGCTCGTCAGACCCTGACACTGCAGATGCCCCTGAAGGACGGCCTCGACCACTTCTGGGCCTGGAGGGCCCGGCTGCAGACTGCACCAACTCTGCATGGGCGGCAGCAGTCTGTCCTACAGGCGGTGGCAAGTGCAGTGGAGAAGTGACAGTGTTGGCAGCAGGAATGCTGTCATCGTGAGAGAGGACAGCAACTCCCTGCTCGCCCGACACACTGGCACTCCCACGGGGCAGCACTTCAGCATCCGGAGCAATCTGCCGGAGAACAGATTGCTGGCCTGCTGCGGCGCGGTGACAGCCCCGGGGACATGTGCACGAACCATCGAGGTTGGCAGCAGTCTGTGCTCGCATGGCCTCAATCTGAGTCTGCATGAGAGCAGTCAGAGATGGGATCACGGCAGTCAGTGACTGAATTGCAGCACTAAGCGTTAGTGTGGCATCCGCCTGTGCTACAGCGAAGTGCTCCACACTCCTTGCCAGTGACTCAATGCATTCGGGCACCCTTCCCACTGCACCCATGAGCTCAGTGTGCATGCCCACCGCCTGGGTGTTCATTTCTGCGATCAGCCGCTCCTCCTCTGCGTCCATTGCAGTAGGAGTGTCTGGCATACTCTCCCTCTGGGGAGAAGGCCCCCATTCTTCCCTACCCCCCCCATGGCGTTGCTGCAGCCCGCTGGGTCCTGGAGCTTCACCCTCATCAGACCCTTCCCCCCTGCTCCCCTCCAGGGAAGGCATGTTCCCAGTGTGGGCATGGGCTTCCTCGGGAGAGGGTGGCACTGATGCTCCGGCTTCCTCTTCCTCCTCGGCTGCAGCATCACTCCCAGTGGCAGCTTCAGGGCCCGTCTCCTCAGCTGGTGAATCACCATCTGAAAGCAGGGAGGTACAAGAGTGGCTTTAGCGTGAGGACAGGGTGGCAGTAAGGGAGGAATAAGTGCAGCGAGTTAGCAAGTTGGATTGAAAGTGTCAAAGGCTGGTGTTGTGAGGGACAAGTGGAAGGACAGAGGACAAAAAGGTGATGACCTTACCATTGCTGTCCAGAACGGGGTCGGCGTCTCCAGTGGCGACGGGACCGATCACCCGGCTTGCCACAATCCTGTGGACGCGCTCCTCAAGATCGCTGAGGGGTTGCAGCTGAGGCCACCCTCCACCTGTCCATTGCTGCTGTCTCCGATTATGCGCCAGCTTGGCCTGTAAGAAAAAGGACAGCATCTGAGTAAATATACAGCCATGGTCTTGCCTGATGTGCCTCCCATAGGTGAATAGCCCTTACTGTATACAGCCATGGTCTTGCCTGATGTGCCTCCCATAGATGAATAGCCCTTACTGTATGCAGCCATGGTCTTGCCTGATGTGCCTCCCATAGGTGAATAGCCCTTACTGTATGCAAAGTGTGGAATGTGTGTGTGTGTTTCATGAAAGGGCCATAGGTGTTGGATGAGTGTTGTGCATTGGGGTTTTAAGACCCTCTGGCCATAGAGTGAGGTTGAGATGGAGGGATGGAGAGGTATTGAGAAAAAGCCACTCACCCTGACGACCCGAGTGAGGTCGTTGAACTTTTTGTGGCATTGAGTATGGGTCCTGGGCACCATGCTCCTGGAGGAGACGCTCTGAGCCACCTCCCTCCACACTCTTCTGAACTCGCGTGGCAAAGGCCTCCTGCCACTCTCAGGGAAGAGCATACATCTTCTGCGCTCCACCGCGCCAACCAGAGCATCCAAGGCCCGCTCGGTGAAGCGATGAGCGCGTTCTCTCACCCTCTCCATCCTTGGCAGCAAAATGGATTCACAGGTCTCTCCAGGCCGAGATTCAAGGCTGCAATGAGCAGGGTGTGGCTGGGGAGCAAGTTGGCCCCCCCCGCTTTAAGAAGTGGCCGGTGCCAGTGTGTCTGTGTTCCCTCGCTAACTGGCAGCAGCTGCGCTGTGCTCGCGCGCTGAGTTAGCGCCTCACTCCTTGGCCTTTGCGCCTTAAGACAGGTGTGCAGCGCCTGATTTAGCGCTCCACTCACCTCCCGGGGCGGTAAAAGTGAAGTTTCCAGTCAGTGCCGATAATTAGCGCCAGGCGCTAATATTTGCGTCCAGACGATATTTGCGCCCCAAATGGGGCGCGACCTAATTTTTACTCCAAAGAGTTGTAGGCTTTCAGAGCCTGTCTCTGAAGCTGAGAATCGCTCTGCCCCTTCCAGCGAATTCTGTCTTCCTATTTGAAAGTTCTATATTTTATACCCTTTTTGCAGTGGTATATCCTTTGAAGTTTTCTGCTGATGTAAGCTAATTATCTCTAGTTATATTTCTGTTGACTTCTTTCTATTCTTACTGTCAGTTCAGCTGTTAGCTTGCAGACTTGTGTCTCTACCTTTAGGTTTTCAAAACTTATCATAACTTATCATAAAAACAATGTGACAGCAGTGGTTCTATTTGATGTCTTTTTTACAAAGGTCTTCTATGCAATTCTTAAGTCACCTCAGCTGATTGTAAGCTAGACTTTGTGTCTCCTAAGTGTTCCAAGTTCAACACATAAACAATGTGATTGCTTGGTGCATCTATTGATGTCATATTTATGAAAGTCTTCTGTTTGTATCTTTTTACAACATGTAAATTAAAATCACTTCAACCCGATGCACCATTGTCCCCCTAGCCACCTCAACCTGTTGTACCACATAATCGTGTCTCCTGTCTTTCATTTGATGTCATATTTATGAAGGCATATGTTTCTTTAATTTATGTGATTCATTTCAAAGTGTTGGTTTAAGACACTTTAACAGGGTATTCTTATTGTGTTCTTTCCAATGTTACAGACTTAGGGGAACCTCCAACCTGCTGCTTCAATAGGGCTATTGTTTCAGTGTCAACAACTGATTCTTATCTCAAAAGCCTGTATGGTGTTTATAGCTTTGTGTCGTTGAGGCTTTTAGATTTTTAAGCCCAGTTTGTCATGTTTTAATCAGAATTCTTTCATAGGATGGTGTATTTTTCTGAATATGGCTATTCCTTCACAAGACTGCCAAGAATCTGAACAGGAGACCAACGGGTACTGGAGTGATCTCTGCACAGTAGAACTGCGAGCCGCCGTAGGTAGCCAGAACCGCATTGAGGCAGGAAGGTCCGAGCTACCGTAAAGGCAGGCCAGAGGAATAGGACATGGCCATGGGAGGGGAAGATTGTGGACCAGAGGGGTCCATAACTAAATTTATAGCGGAGAAGAATAAGAAACTGATCGAGAAAATGAAAAAGAAAGTCTGGAGTCCGGACAACAGTCCGGCCAGGCAAAGAGAATGGTGGGGCGTCCAGAGTAAGGGTAAGGAAGAAAAGGGAATAATCATAATTATTAGTAGCTACTTGGGACTTAGTAAACATGTAAGAAGTCAGATGGAAAAGAGACAAAATAAGATCAGTGCAGAACAGGCGCCAGGACCGAGATTTAGACCACCGGATGATAATGACGACGTTGACTGGGGAGAATTAGAGGAGGAAGCCACAGAATATGACAGACAGGACGATGACGGGGTTTGGGAGCCCCCACCTAAATAAGATTCAGAGGGACCATCGGCCCCACCACTGCCCGAAACCGGGACGAAGGGTGTACTGGCCATGGTCCCTATTATAACCGAACAAAAACGTATATGGCAGGGACAGGCTCAGACTACAGTCCGATATGTCCCGTTCACCCCGGCTGAAAAACAAATGATGACAAGGGATCTCCTGACCCCTAAATTGAACCTTGCAAACACCGATTTTTTGGTATAAACTAGAGGAGATGATGGATGTGCATTCACGCCACCCAGAAGATATACACATCCTTGTAAAATCAAAGGTACCACGACAGACATGGCTGCAGATGCAAAACTTAGTCACTGGTGGATGATGGATGCAGACGCAGGGAATGAACAACGGGGGAAAATATAATTGTTTTAAAAGAATAGTAAAAGAAGGGTTAGGCGAGCCCCATCTAATTGGTCGGCGGTTGTGGGAGTAACCCAGAATAGGGGCGAAAGTGCCCATGAGTATGCGGAGCGAAAATATACCACCTACTGCGATTTCTTGGGATTAGATGACCCAGGCAGAGATGATTCGATGTTCTAAAAATGTTAAAGGAGGGTTTGAGCCCCGATCATCAGAAGGTCCTTGAGTTAGGGCTGCCAGTGGGAACAAATTATGACGAGATCATTGAGTGGGCCACAGAGGTAGATACGAAGGGAAGGAAAGACAAGGAGGCATTAGGAAGGAAAGTGGCGGCAGTAACCAGTTCAACTAATTGTTATACTTGCGGCAAGCCCAGACACATGGCCCGAGAATGTAAAATGGGAGGAGGTAGAGGAAAAGCTGAGGTTGCCGGGAATAGGGGATCGAGTGATGGTTAGGGTCCTGCCCGTGAAACCAGGCTTAGCACCTCGCTGGCAAGGGCCTTCTGAGGTCCTGACGACCAGCGATACTTGCGCATGTGTGGATATGAAAGGAAAGGGCCGGTGGAAACACTGGACGCAGGTCAAGAGGTCTGGCGACGCAAAGACTAATGAGGACGAAACCGGTGATGACCAAAGTCCATTATGTTCCCTCTTTGCAGGATCACGATATCGGTAGCGCTACTGATATGCCTGGCCACTGTGACCACCGAAGGAGCCACATCGGTCGACCGAAGGGAGCAACAAGGCCTGTATTACAGGAACTCGAGCGATGTCAGTTGCGATCGGGAACTTGGGGCGTTAACTGTCACGGTTGATAAAACAGTGTATTAAATTGTAGCTCCGGGTTAACGGGCATAAGCATATCTGACAACAAGCCAGGCGATACAGGGGATAGGGGTAACACGGGGATGGTTGTTAAATGGACAAACCTGAGCACGGTATACTTCGGGAAGAAGAATGATAATACATTGACATGCGTACAGGGAGGAACTATGCAAATAAGATATGGGAAGGATTTCACTCAGATGTCCGGGGTACCCCAGCAGGAAGAAGGAGGGTGGGAAATATGCTCAACCTCCAAGTGCACTAACTCTGATGATTGGTGTTGGAAGCTGAGCCCCCGAGATACCCCCATCACCACAACCACACTGACCACCCAATAACAGCAGCCCCGTAGCCCACCACTTTGACTACGGAGGAACCCTTGAGGTGTCCGCAGCCTAGCTCGGGACCCCAAGGGGGGCTCATGATCCGGGATTCTGATAGGCGCTTATTTGAGAATGTACACCATGAGATAGTTTTGGTTGTCCTCAATATTAGCCAGATGGGGTTACCAAATGGTGCGAGTGGCCTACAAGGTCGTTTTACCATCGGCTCCTCGACATGACAGTTACTGATGCCCTCTGGGCCTCTGGGGGACGCATGTGATCGAGCCTATCTCGCCGCAAGAGGAACCTAGAGCAATTTATTATCTTAATGGCAAGAAACTGGAGAGTACTGAAGTGCAAAGGGATCTGGGGGTCCTGGTGCACGAAACTCAAAAGGTTAGTATGCAGGTGCAGCAAGTGATTAAGAAGGCAAATGGAATGTTGGCTTTCATTGCTAGGGGGATAGAATATAAAAATAGGGAGGTATTGCTTCAGTTGTACAAGGTATTGGTGAGACCGCACCTGGAATACTGCATACAGTTTTGGTGTCCTTACTTAAGGAAAGACATCCTTGCTCTCGAGGCAGTGCAAAAAAGGTTCACTCGGTTAATCCCGGGGATGAGGGGGTGGTCATATGAGGAGAGGTTGGGTAGATTGGGACTCTACTCATTGGAGTTCAGAAGAATGAGAGGCGATCTTATTGAAACATATAAGATTGTGAAGGGGTTGGATCGGGTGGATGCGGGGAGGATGTTCCCGATGACGGGTGAGACGAGAACTAGGGGACATAGTCTTAGAATAAGGGGCTGCTCTTTCAAAACTGAGATGAGGAGGAACTACTTCACTCAGAGGGTGGTAGGTCCATGGAATATGCTGCCACAAAAAGCTGTAGAAGCTACAACATTAATTAAATTTAAAACAGAAATAGACAGTTTCCTAGAAGTAAAGGGCATTAAGGGTTACGGGGAGCGGGCAGGAATTTGGACATGAGTCTAGGTTCGGATCGGTCATGGCCCTGTGGGTAGTGGAGCGGGCCCAGGGACTGTGTAGCCTGATTCTGCTCCTATTTCGTGTGTGCAATTCTGTTAGATGCAGGAGATGGTTCTGTGATAGATAGTAGATTGGCGGTTAGGATCAGATCAGCCATGATCTTATTGAATGGCGGAGCAGGCTCGAGGGGCCGTTTGGCTTACTCCTGCTCCTATTTCTTATGTTCTTATGTTCTTATGACATAGCCACTGCTTACAGTGCAGGGGCATCCACAGTTAATTCCCTGGATATAGCGGAAATCGATAGCAAGGTGAATCATCTAACACCCAAACTAAGTGACCTCATGTTAAAGGCAAATAAGTTGGAGGGACAACAGGGACAGACCGGAAAAGACTTGGCTAAAACTCTATTAGAGTCCGTGCAAGTTTTGGAAAACCATGCCCATACAGTTAACCACGTCACCGCTACCCTGCATAACGTAACCAATCAAGCCTCTAGAGAACGAATGTGCGTGGCCTACGGTACATGGCTAGTGGGGGAGGTGCGACATAATCTAGCACAGCTCCACAATGGAGAAGTGCCGGATTAGATTACGGATAGTGCACTGCAAGACTGGGCGCCAGAGAGCAGCAATTGCTCTTTGTGCACCCTTCGAGGACTTATAAGCGTCTACCCGACAACTAAACATTGTGTTACCACTCACCTGAGGCTGATAGGAATGATATTAGCTGTACCAAGTCTGCAGGAAAGGGAATCCAAGCCCCTCTACGAGGTAGAGAATGTCGGGATCATAAGAGATGGCAATTGGCTCAGGTACCACCACGCACCCAGTTATGCAACCCAGAAAGGTTCCTTCTTGACGGGGATCTCGCTAAAGGGATGCAGAGAAAGGGGGAGTAACGTAGTCTGCCCACATCCCATGGGGACGGGGCCAGGAGCCATGTGCGGCTTCAACACCACCCTAAACTGTACCCTTGAAAATTTTCAGCGCCCGCCATGAGCCAACGCGAGCAGCACACCAGGGAAAAGGAGAATACTGTGTGACCACCAGTGAATCTCAACACCAGTATGGTAACATCCAGTGCCCAGTGACCAGCTCAAGTTTCTGCTTCCGCCCCCGGGCCCCAACAACGATCGGACATGCAACCATAACCTACCTACGGTCGCCCGCAAGGAACGAGTGAGTCCAACTGAGGACCTGAAGGACAGCATGCTCGAATATGTACTCCCTGAGGGGAAGGGCATCCCGAAACTACCAGAACACCGACTGGAACTGAGGAAAGAGGCCGGGGTGATAATTAAGCAGTATCACCAAATTGAACAAGAGGTCAAACAACTGGGGAAGGATGTGGACGCCAAGTTGGAAGATGCCTCATGGTGGCAGACACTTTGGGACTGAGGTATTAGGGTGGACATACACCCCTGGATCAGAATTACATCTCATGTATTGGTGGTGGTGCAGTTGCTAATTGTCATCATACTTATGTTTGAGTATTGTACTTGATGTAAATGATGCCGTAACTGAACCATTGCTAAAACCGTTGTTAAAACACAGTATAGATTGGGAGAGAAGCAGGGAATGTTAGAAGTAGTTTAACTAGCCACACCCATGCGAATCCAACCACCTGCCTGGCCAGCAGTGATGGGGCGAGGAGCATGGGCAGGTGACGTTAGTTAGCCATCTTGGGCTATCACCAAGGGCCAAAAGGGGGGACTGAAGGGGTTAAAAGTTAGATTAGCGGCTTAACTGACTAGCTGGCTGATGTAATAAAGGAGAAGTCTGGCAGAACAAGGACAGTTGGAAAAAGCATATTACACGATGATTGGGGGAGTGAAAGAAGGCGAGGAGGCCATGCATTGAACAATGGGCCGCCAATCAAGGACGTGCGGTCAATAATTGGAATGGAAGGAGAATAAATGAGATAAACAAGATGCGATTTGCGAAGATGTGGTCAAGTGTACGTAAATTAGATAATTGCTAAAGAGTAGAACAATGGCAGATTTGGAAACAGGGCAAATGAGACAAACAAGATGTGTTTTGTGGAAATGTGATTAAGTGTACATGACTTGGACAATTAATTGGCCAAGTCCCGAAGATGTGAAGGAAACAAGATGTAAGATTGTATATAAGCCAACTGCTCGAATGTAAAAATTAGACTCTCATCTCAGCTGCAGCTGAGAGGGCCTCTCCCTGCACGTGCTTGAATAAAGATCGCTTGAAACCAGTACACGCTCGTCTCCGTCTGCATTGGGGCAGAGAGAAAACCCCCAACAGTTTGCTGAAAAATCACTGCTTAATATTCTATGCTCTGCTGGTAACAATGCTTGTGCATAATCACATCAGCTGGAATCAATATACAGCCATGCCGTTAACCGAACACTCGAGTACTTATATTTTTTAATACTAGTTTTAACTCATTCAATAAAACAGTCTGTGGAATAAACACATTACACGACTAGGAGGTAGCTGAAACTGGGTTTATTTTATATGTGAGAAAGGACCTGACTGAACCCTCCCTCATTTATCGACAAATTGTGACCCTGGTGGAGTTATTACATATATTTTCTGTAATGTACACATTTTAAGTGCTAGTTTGGTTCAGTTGGTAACACTCTCATCTCTGAGGCAGAAGGTTATGAGTTTAAGCCCCACAACAGACCATAATTCACTTTAAGCTTTGTCTCTTGTGAGTTATCAAATCAGTACACTGGTGGAATATAAACTGGGTTCTGTGGATTTTCATTAGCTATTCTCTATTTTCCCTAGTTGGCTCAGGCATCTGGTACATGCCAATCATAACGGAGTTCCTTAGGGCAGTGTCCTAGGCCCAACCATCTTCAGCTGCTTCATCAATGACCTTCCCTCCATCATAAGGTCAGAAGTGGGGATGTTCACTGATGACTGCACAGTGTTCATTGCCATTCACAACTCCTCAGATAATGAAATAGTCCATGCCCGCTTGCAGCAAGACCTGGACAACATTCGGGCTTGGGCTGATAAGTGGCAGGTAACATTCGCGTCACACAAGTGCCAGGCAATGACTATCTCCAAAAAGCTAGCGTCTAAGCATTGCCCCTCGACATTCAACAGCATTACCATCGCCGAATCCCCCACCATTAATATCCTGGGGGTCACCATTGACCAGAAACTTAACTGTACCAGCCACATAAATACTGTGGCAACAAGAGCAGGTCAGAGGCTAGGTATTCTGCGGCGAGTGTCTCACCTCCTGACTCCCCCAAGCCTTTCCACTATCTACAAGGCACAAGTAAGGAGTGTGATGGAATCATTTCCACTTGCCTGGATGAGTGCAGCTCCAACAACACTCAAGAAGCTCGACACCATCCAAGACAAAGCAGCCCGCTTGATTGACACCCCATCTGTCACATTAAACATTCACTCCCTCCACCAGCGGTGCACCGTGGCTGCAGTGTGTACCATCTACAAGATGCACTGCAGCAACTCGCCAAGGCTTCTTCGGCAGCACCTCCCAAACCCGTGACCTCTGCCACCTAGAAGGACAAGGGCAGCAGGTGCATGGGAACATCATCACCTCCAAGTTCCCCTCCAAGTCAAACACCATCCTGACTTGGAAGTATATCGCCGATCCTTCATCATCGCTGGGTCAAAATCCTGGAACTCCCTCCCAAACAGCACTGTGGGAGTACCTTCACCACACGGACTGCAGTGGTTCAAGATGGCGACTCACCACCAGCTTCTCAAGGGCATCTAGGGATGGGCAATAAATGCTGGCCTTGCCAGCGATGCCCACATCTCATGAATGAATAAAAAAAAATTTAAAGCTTCACCTTTAATTGCAGTACAATCTGCTTATTATATTTCCATTGTTAACAATAGATGACAGGTCAAGTTGGCTAACTATGCAATAACATTTCTTAACATAAGAACATAAGAAATAGGGGCAGGAGTCGGCCATTTGGCCCCTCGAGCCTGCTCTGCCATTCAATAAGATCATGGCTGATCTTCTACCTCAACTCCACTTTCCTGCACAATCCCCATATCCCTTGATTCCCTTAATATCCAAAAATCTATCGATCTCGGTCTTGAATATATTCAACGACTGAGCCTCCACAGCCCCCTGGGGTAGAGAATTCCAAAGATTCACCACCCTCTGAGTGAAGAAATTTCTCCTCATCTCAGTCCTAAATGGCCGACCC